>JAWWEW010000001.1:76563749-76594958 GCA_035583185.1 Anabacerthia variegaticeps | reverse complement strand
TACTTCTAAAGCTATAAAGATCCATAAAATACACACCAAAAATACATAAAAATACATAAAAATCCTTAGGCATCACAACTCTGTCATAACTACATATGCAATGTTATTTTATAGATTACTATTACTGTTCTGTATGCCAAAAAATGCTCAAATAATGTCATATTTTAAGTTTGGGGGAACTAAGTTTCCTAAAAATACTCGGATAAATTTGATAACATATATCCATCCATCTGAAAGTGTGTTTTCACTTAAAAGATCACTTTAAAAAAAAAAGACATAGGATAGCCTTTGTTTCTACCCTTGTGATTTCAGCACTTAAGTTTTGCTTTTATAAGCAAATTAAATATTTTTTCTAATTATGACTTCTACAAAATTAGCATAATCATACTGTGGTTTCATCTATCTTATGCATCATTAATATTATTAAAAATTGAGAAGTGAAACAATGCCAGAGAGGTTACATAACCCCTCATTCTTAGGAAGCAGTTGAAATTTGTAAGAGAAGCATTCAGCACCAAACTTAGATCATTACATTTGACATCCTGAGCACCATGTGAGTTGGCTTGCGTCCCTTCAGCTTGGTGGACTATGAGCAGAAAATCCAAACAGTATCCTCAAAGCTGTTTTCTGGAACTTCAAGGCACCTTCTTTTCCTTCAGACACCAAATATCATATTAGTGTCTTCTCTTATTGTGCATTTCTTATCCTTTGCTCTTTTCCTCGTATCTAGCCATACTAGTTAGAATGGATAGAAAGCCTTGAGAAGTTAAGATTGTGCTCACAGAATTAAACAGCTAAAGCATGTGGTAGACAGACAGTAACCTAACAAAGCTTTTTCTTAAACTTAGAGTTGTTATTCCTAAATAGTGTATTCCTTTACAGAGGGATGTATAATGAAAGAGAGCATGGATATTTCCATTGCAAGTATTCATTGTGAGTGGTAATTAAATGTAATCACATAACTGTAAAAACCTAATTCTGCATAGTTACTACAAAATTTAGTATTTTATAGCTAATAATATTGATGTATATGGAGATGGGGGCTGCATATCGAATATTGTGAATTGATTTAAAATATCAGTGTATTTTTCTTACAGAGAGAATATTATTGGGACATTCTACACTTAGTAACATTTTTTTACTCTATCTAAGGTACTGGGTCCTTTAGATGAAAATGAATTCTATGCAGAAGACTTTGATTTGTTAGAAAAGGTAACATACAGTACCTCAGCAGAGAAGATTAAAGCTCTTGTCAAAGAGATGGGAAACAGTAGTAAAAGGTAAAATTCTCTTGCATTTTGAGACTTTAGGATATACTGCATTGAATATTTTGCCTGTGACAAATTAATCATCTTTTTGCATGAGAAAATATGAACAAAGTTTCAAATATATACTCTTCATACTATATATATATATGCAGTCTACATGGACTTAAAGTGTTTGTTGTTTGAATGCTGTATATTTGTTATCCTCTTACTTACTATCTGAGTATTTCTGTGTAGACAGGTTTATGTGTCCCTCATTTCCTCTTTAGCATTTACCTGACAGACTTAGTATACTTATCTGTTCAAATAGTTGCCCTATTTTCTAGAAGAAATTTTACATCTGCTAAATTTTGTATCACCTTTATTCTTGGCTGATTATGCTATTTAACATAATTTTCCTCTCTATATAAAAACTGTATATGTTGATTTTCAACTGCATGTATCATCCTACTGCTGACAGCCTCTTTGGTACCTCGTTGTTACGGCACAGAGCAGAATAAAATGCACCCTGTGTTACCCAAGAGAAGTGCAGTCTTTCATCATTGCACATATGTGTGGTGAGGTTAAGGCAAAACAGATCCCTGTGTCTAAAGAATCACATCCTCTTCAACTTGCCTCTTCTCATGCGTGCAGCTCTGCTAAATTATTCCAAATACTTTCTGTATTTCACTGTACCTAGAACCAAGAGTACAGCTAACTGTAAAGAAATCTTACTAGCCCTTGTTTACTTAAGAGTAATTGTAAAGAATCATAATGAGTTTGATAAAATACAGTGCATCTTAGACCCACACTAATATCTGACTTAATATTTCAGGTCACAAAGTGCATTGTCTTTGGAAATTTTGAGTAAGGGAGCCTGTTGTAGAGGCATGGGCAGATATGGTGCCCTGACACCGTGCCAGGCAGCATTCACACATCTGTTCATTGTAGAAATGTAAAGATGAATTCTAGACATCTTAGTCTAAGGATCCAGCTTGTGTGCAAAGAAGAGAGCAAAATTATATTATTTTTACAGTATCTGTTGGCTTTTTGTGTTGGAGTTTCATTTCTGCTATCTAGAAGGACTCACTCAACTGAAAGAATCACTACCAGAAAAAATCAACAAGAGGTAGAACTCCAGAAGATTAGGAGAGGCAAAACACATTCAGACAAATATTGTGACTTAGTGACACTGAAGTAGAACTACTAAGGTTTCTAAGGAAATTCCAGTTAGAAGTAACAAAAAAAAATTAAGTGGTCAATTAAACTTGAAACTTATTCATTTATGTCTGATGTTGTCACAAACAGGAAAAAAATAAGAAAAAAAAGGAATCAAGAATTATAAACAGATTGTCAGCAGATTGTAACATTGAAACTGTGAGGCTGAATGATAATTCTGTGAATTCTGCATTGCTTAAGAACTGTACAGTTCATAAACTCTGAGGCCGTAGTGGTTCTTGAGTATTGTCTTGCTAAAGGTTTTACAGCTCAAAGCTACAAATCCCAAGGTTATAATTACTTTAAGGAGCCCAGGTTTGGGATGTGGGCTGTCTAAGTATTATGAAGGCAGACATTAAAATATGAATGTTTTATTGCTTTTCTAATATAAAACACTATATGTGCTTTATTTCATACAGTGGCAGTGATTTGATTATGAAAATAGATGCCCTGCTGTCATCTTTGCCTAAAACAGAGACGAGACAAGATGCTGAATTACTTAAAGAGCAGCACAGGTAAGTTCTGTCTGTCATAATAATGCATTTATGGTACTTTCATATTAAAATTAGAATGTACTGATGACTACATAAGTTCTCTGGAAACTTGAGTAAGCATTCCAGTTTGAAAAAAGCTTGTTGGTTCTATGGTTGTATGAACAACCTGTTGGTATGGCATAGCATAATCCGTCTGTACCTCTTTCTCAATAAATTAGTTAGTAGTACCTAATGATTTTCAAACCTTGTCCTTTGCTGAAAAAAGGATGATTAGAGTTGATGTGACTAGAAGTGGTCGATATGGAATTAAAAAACTTGGAGTCAATACATTTACTAAAATGTTAGAAGGAGTTTCACAGATTAGAACTAAAAGAAGCCCCCACCACTTTTGCTGATGTGGAAAATCAGCACAGCTTCTTCTGTCTGTGGATCTTGATTACTGTTGTCAAGACTGATATGCACGTGCTTATATCTGGATAATGATTTGTGTCTTAGCAGTGTAATTCTTGACCACAGCCAATACAACTTGATTACATTAACATGCACATTAATAGAGCTCATTGGCAGTAATTCCTTAAGAAAAACTGAACTGGCTGTCATCAACCAACAGATGTACACTTGGGGACCTCATGTCTCTTTAGTGTCCTTATTTGTGTGTTGGCTCCTTGTGTTTGGAATCCTAAATTTAGAAAGTGAATATGCCCTAAGTGTCACCTTATGTTGTTATTCTTGATGAATGAGATCTAAGATACCAAGATGAGAATCTATGGATCTGTCCTCTGTGTAATGGGATACTAAGGTTTAAAACTAAGGTTTTAAACTAAGCTTAGCTGGGACAAGCTTACTGGAGCAGACAGGTACATTTTTAAAAGAACATATGATAACACAAAAACTGTGATCAAATTAAAGGTTTTTGTAATATTCTTTCCGAATCCTTACTTGTTTTATTGGTAAAGGTGCTCTACTGTGCTGTACCGGTGAGCTGTCCCTGTTGGTGAACACAAGAGTGAAATCAGTAGTAGCCTGTTTTAAGAGGCTAACACCTTTGTCAAAGTTAATTACTGCTGCTGTCACATTTTTTATGGAAAACAAATTCAGATAGTCTCTTGTGTATTGACAGCACATGATTTTTTTTCTCTTTTAAATTGAGGTTTACTAACATTTCCTTCCTGTAGGTCGAGAGTGCTTTAAGTAGGGTCTCCTTGACTTGGTCTAATCAAGTTAATCAAACTAAATTATTTTCTGGAATGCATAAAGCTAATCCATCCTGTCAAGTTTTGCACTTCTCAGTTGCCTTTTTTCCCCACTGTTTGTATTTTTTTTTATTTTTTTTTAACTTTAGCACCACCAGCACTTGTCTAATCTGAAGGTTCTAGATCTTGGTGAAGGAAGTTGTAGATGAATGATTAAAAGAAAGGCCATTTTTTTCAAGTTTTACTGTGGTTTATTCTATTAATTTTGTTGTGGAGAATGTATCTAATCAATAACCTGTATTGAAGTATGTAGATTAATGGTAAATTTTTAATTCCTGTTTACGTGTAACTTCCCTAGTGGTATCACAGAGAGCAATCATAGTTATTGCTTGAAATGAAGGAAATGTCTTCTTGAGCAGTAAAATCTGATATTACAAATTCATGCCTAAAAATGTTTGTCATTTCCACAAATTCAGTGTAGAGTTTTAATGTCACTTATTTTAATACTTTTTTTAACAGTGTAGTAAAAGTCAACCCCCAAGAGAATGAACCATTCTATGATGTTATTGCTATTGTGGATCCATTGACAAGAGACGCACAGAAGATGGCTCATTTATTGATTGTAAGATGGTGGTAATTTCTTTCAGTTTGCATATTTGTAGTTTAGTTTTTACTAAACTTGTTCTAATTTCCATGTACGGTATAATGAAAGGGTAAACAAAATTTAGGGGATTTTTTCCTTTAAATATGAGTTTAGTTATTTTAATTCGTATAAAATGTTGGGGATGACCTAATTTATAATTGTGAGTATCTTATTTGCAAGTAAAATTCAAATGCCCCACGCACTAGTACTCTTAAAAGTGCGTCCCTAAGTGCTCTTTATGGTCAATAGAAGGAAAGGAGGAGATTGTCTACATAATACAGAGGAAAAGGATCTCCCATTTCAAAATCTTAAAAGGCATATGCTTCATTCTGTAAAACCAGATCACCTTAGTTTTCCAAGGTACCCAAATGAGGTGGTCTAAAACTGACCTGTAATATTATCATCAGAAGATTGGACTATAAACCTTTCAGCTGTTGGATGGGTATTTCCCAGTTGATTAATGCTACCAAGTATATCTAGGTACTCTTCCATTGTGTGTAGCTATTGATCTTCTAAAGAGAAATGGTCCTAAATACAGAGCTGCTAAAATTATTTTCTTTTTTCACCTACTGCAGAATATCACTGCTTCAGGTTCCTTTATAGTTTCCCATAAAAATGTAAATTTTGTCTTGACTTTATGGTCTGTTATAATTCTGATGCCTGTAACTTGATTTTTGCTGCATTCCATTTTATCTTTTTTTTTTTGCAGTAATTATGCAAGTTTTATAAATTCTTACATTGCTTTTCCACTCCCATTTTCATATCCTTTTATATCAAATGTTGGAACATCCACTCACTCTTCATATGTAATAGTGGAGCAAAGTAAAACATTTTTAAAAATTCATGAAAATTCTGATATGTCAAGACTCTGAAATACTAGTTTTTCTCTAGAACCAGATTTTTCATTTCACCATTCGCAGTTAAAATGAAAGCTTGATATTACCACATGAAAATATTTGCATGTTGAAATTGACTGGAAACTCTCCATTTAGCCAGAAGTTCATATTATGAGTATAAACCACATCAAGAACCTTGCAGTTCAGACCAGAAGCCTTCATTCCTCCCAGCACAACAGGCTCCCTCATGCATGCATGGGCAAATGACTCCCATGGTGGACCAAGCTGTTCAGCTATTACAGATCCTATTTGATTCATAGGAGCCCTAGTTTTATTCAAGAAGCCAATCCTTAGGAGAGAATAATGAAATGCTGTTGAAAGTAAACAAATCAGAGTTATTTTAACATAGACGATGCTTTTTAATAGTTGTTTTGGTTTTTTTTAATGCAAAATATCCTGGAATTATATATTAAAAAAATGTGTATATATATAATTATCTGGAAAACCTCCACATCCTGGTGTAGAGACAAAACAGGCATACACATACAGAAAGCAAGCTTCAAACTCCAAGTTCTTAAATGGATGCCTTTCTGATTATCTTGCTGTATATATAAGTGACTTAAATGCTGTAAACTTTAAGCACTGGAATATATTTATATTTAAAGGCTCTTCTTTTGGGTAACATAATTGAATTAGTGCCAAGTATTTTGTTTTGGTAACTATTCATGGTGCAAAATTTGTGTCGTAACTACACATGATTCTTGCCCCAGTCTGTGTTGAATATGTCCATGCTATGTTTTTTTTTTACCCTAGTGAAACCATATTATTACTTTCTGTCACTTAATAGTGACTTCAGATAAATCTTTTGGTATTTTTTTTTTAAGCATCAACAAAAAGTTATTTAGATTAAGTGGAATTGAAATTGAGAAGGTTGTAAATAGATATAGGTAAACTGTAATCTAAACTTTACTGCTTAGTCTGAGAATCTGGTAATTTAAGGACAGAAGCAAAGTATGAGTCAGAGCATGAATGAGAGCTGAGTCAAAGGCTTCTGTGTGTGTTTTAAAATGTATGCTGGATTGTATAATAAGAATTGTTCTGTGTCCTCTCCAGAGTGAGGCAGGTAAGCACTCTCCTTATAAAATGTGTTTTCTCTTTTTCAAAAGTTTTGTTACAGACTTCAGAATCAAGTATTTCTAGACAAGGCACAGTCATTGTCGTCAGTAAATGTTTAAATACTCTCCATAACTTAACCATGGTTGGACCACATAAATTCCTAGAAGAATATATGGAACAGATAACTAGCCCCAAAGTTAGGAAGGTGATCTCTAAGGTGATGTGAAAGATTTCTGCTAAAATGGAGGACAAAATTGAAGAGTTGTGTGGGTTTTTTACTCATGGTTCACCAAAAACAGCTCAAAAATTATTATACCTTAGGATAATGTATATATATCTTAGGATCATTTACCTTTTTTTTTTCTTATTCCAGTAAGTTTCCAATAGTTTAAAAATATGGAGAGAAAAATCAAACCTCTTCTCTTTTTCTGTCAATTATCTTTTGCCTTTTTTCTGTTGTTCATTCTGTCTTCAGAGAGAAACTCTTATTCTATCCCTAAAGTAAAAGGAATCCCTGAGGGAGCCTGTTTTGATTATCTAGTCTGATTTCCTATATAACGCAGGTCATAGGGCTTCTTTTTATCAATTAGTATTTGAAGGAGAAATAATTTCTTAGTGAATTCTTATTTAAATATTGTCAAGTGGTTGAGTACAGATTAGAGCTCCTGCTGAGCTTTTCCAGTGGCTAAGTTATCTGACTGTTAGACTTGGAATTACAGGTTTTTATTTAGATCTATGCTGTGAGCATTCAACCTCTTATCATTTTGCCAGCTCTGTTGAAAATTCTATTATAAGAGTTTGTTTTCAGTGTAGATGCTTCATATTATGGTGAAGTTCACAAACAATTGCAAGTGATTGTTTGAATAATCATGGTTTCATGAGTTAATGCTCTTCAGATGACTCGTGGCAACTTAAGTGTTTTGCAAAGTGACTGCACATGGACAATAAAACTTGCTCTTAAATAATTTTCAGGCCTAGTAAACTGAAGTAATTCAGCCCCTTTTTACAGAATGAAATGATCCCTGAACTAAATTTCCATGCTCTTCCTTGAATTTTCTGATTTAAAGTAAACAGACTGAATTCTTCAAATGTCCTGTAAAACAGGCTTTCCAATCCTGTAACCATTTTCATGTATTGACATGAATGCCCTGGCTTTTTGTGTCCTCATAAGACCTAAAGAACAGAACCAAATTCAGTATTCCAGCAGTTGCACTGTTGAAACAGAGATAATGCATTATTGTCTTACTAATCATTTCCTAATTAAATTCCTTTGAAATATTAATTAAAAATGGCATTATTCCTTTTTCTTCTGTCCTAAATTTCATGGTCATCTGATTAATTGGGATGATACCTCAGCGTTTTGCAAGATTATTTCATTCGAACACAGCAACCTACCAATGCAGATTGCTGAAGTATCATTCTTGCTAATGGGATGAGGTTTTTGTGTTGTTTGAAGGTAAAGTCCAATACAGGTTTATCTCATACTTTTTATTCTGAATTAGATATATGAGCCACTTGGACCTCTGTTTTGATTTTAGTGGTCTTAAGCTAACATCATGTAATACTTTCCCTTCTCATGCTTTCAGCTGGATTCTTGTTTCCTGCTTCTTCACTTGTTCACATGTGTATGCTGTTCCTTAGTCTTTACTTTTGTTCAGTAGTTTTTCGGTGATGGTATTCAGGTGACACAAAGGATGAGAATGAGAAACTAAGAATAGAACAGGTCCCTAGGGCTGTGTAAAGTTACAGCATTGTAGTAAAGAATGTGTGTAAGCCACGGGTTGAACTGAGGAAAGTAAAAATACAGTTATAATAAAAGAGAGACTTAACAATGACCATTGTCTTGCTTTATTCCCAATTTATTTGCCCTTATAATTTTAGATTTTAGCCCTAGTGGTAGCAGTATTTTAACTTAGCTTTTATATCTTATTGGCTTTTCTAATAATATCCATAAATGTAGGCACAGCTGCTTTATACTTTCAGATAAGGACTTTGTATCAGAAACCACAGAAATGAAGATAACTTGATAAAGGTTTTTGTGAGTGCTTTAAAGAGATTAATAATATTGTTAGCTTTAAACAAAACAGATTGCTCATAAAAATAATAAAAAGCTATTGTCCTAATATTATGGTTCCTATAAACAGCATCCAGAACATTAATCTTTTAGAAATAACCAGACGAAGAAACTGAAGGGAAGAAAAAAAAGGTAGAACTGTATTAACTTACTGAAATTTTTTGAAATTGATGGAATGGTTTAATACATCATTAATCTATTGCTGACATTTAAAATTATTAAGTAATTAAGTATTAAAATAGTTCTCTGAACTTTACTGTATTCAGTTTTCTGTATACAGTTATTTTAATCAGTGTGTAATGCTCCAGCCTCAGAGCTGTGGGCTCACAAGCTCTGCTAAGAGTTTTATTTTAATATTTATATAGAGAGAGTCCTTTAATATCTCAAGAAAACATTGAGAGAATAAGCCACAGACTTGTTCCTAAGACATTTTTTTATTAATTTAGGGGAGAAAATAAGGGAACTTGGCAAAGGTTCATAAAGGGCACTACATGTGGCTAAGCTAGACAAAACGTTCAACCACAATACTGACCCAGCAAATATTAATCAACAACACCCAAGTTCAATATTCAATCAATTCACACACTTAAGTCAAATCCAATCCCTCCAGCTCCAAGCCATCCAAAGCATCACGAAAGGAGCAAAGAAAGAGAAGCGGAGGGAGCAAGAAGAGAAAGAAGGACAATAAAGGGAGAGACAGATCATACAGCTACCACTGAGACTCTGGCAGAGCAGCTCTCACACGTCCAGGTGGCAGAGCTGTGACACGTGGCACCCCAACACCTCTGGGTTTATCTGCTCTGGTCTCTGTGGCCAAACCCCCCAGGCAGAGTCTCTGACCCCCCCCGCCACTCCGGGGTCCCAGGCCAGGGTGAGGGGCTGTGCTCTCCCTGTCCCTGCCAATGTGAGCTGAGTCAGGGGCTCCAGGAGCTGTGGGGTGTTTTCCTGGGCTGTTTGTGACTGGCAGCTGCTCTGGGGCTTCCCTAGGTGGGCTGGCCCTGCCATGAGGGATAGGATACCACCTCATCTCTGTGAGGTTTGACTCATCCCTGCCCCTTCCACACACACCCCCACACCCACAAGGTGGTTCTGCGCCAATAATCACTGATCCAGTGTGTAACAGAGTGAAAGTAATAGTTTTAAGACTGGTTATTGAATAAAAGGCATGTGTTGTACTTAAAGAACTTAGTGTTTTAAAATCTTCTAGAAAACACAATGTAAGAAAGGTGGTAATATAATTTACTCAACTATTGGAAAATGGGGACAGCTGCTCTTTAAAAAACAGCATCACACAGAGAAAACATTAACATTTTGACTATCAAGAATATCATGTGCTAAATCACGCCGTTTTAGAAAAGGTCAAATCTTTATTTAGAAGATCTGACAACATCCTTTAATATACAGATATATTTAGAATGTTTAAAAGTTGGAGATTTGTACTGAAACTTAAGAAATTACAGGATGTCGCAAGGATAACTTTGGCTTATTTTCAAAGTTTGGTGATTACCTAGAACCATTTTTTACAGAGATTTTTTTCTGTAGGTACTCAAGGATGTTATCAATATGAAACTCAGGTTATTTTTGAATTGCAAATCTGAGCTGTCAGAAGTGCCGCTGAAGAGGTAAGTAGTTTATAGCTTTTCTTATATGATTTTGCTCAGTTTGGGAAAAAAGCCCTAACGATGTATATTCCCTTAAAAAATAAATACTACTTTGTGTTTCTGGATCCTTTTCGTCGGTTCATTTTTCACAGAATGTCACCTAAGCAGTTTGCATTTGTCTAGAGAAAAATGCTTGTTCTAAGGTGTCGAGCATGGGATCACAGGGAGGTGATCCAGTCTATCGAATGCACCTCTCATAAACAAACCTTAGAGAAATCAACAGAGGGTCTTTTATGCCTGCGAAAACTCGTAGAGGAAGACTATCTGCCTAACTTGGTCACTTCTTACAGCCCACTGTCTGTGTAATGAATTTTACAGATTCAGTACACTTAACTTTATAATGACATTCATCTGAATAAATGTACAGTCTGCATTTGAGATCTCGCTATATTGCAGTAAGAATATTATGCCCTAAAAGTACCTGCCATAAATTGATATTTCTTTTAACTGTCTGTAAAGATTGGGGTTCACTAATTTGGTGATAGACATTTATGCTGAAATGAATTCCCCAGAGAGGATTCCTTTCCTTCTAAGAGAAGTGTTTAAGAGCTGCCATCTCTTTGGCAGATATTTACCTATAATCCCAATACCTTTATGACTAATTACCTGTGAGAGAGGCTGGTGGTAGTGCTTGCCCTTTAGCCAGTGGGCTGGGGAATTAATCACTCACCTGCAAAACAGAAATCCTTAATTTCTATTCAGTTTGACAGGAATTAATCACATCTCTTACACCACAAAAGTCTCTTAAACATCAATCTTCTGAGTTTCTTGTATGAACACTGTCATGATCGCTTTTAAAGCTGGGCACTTTGCAAGTGTTAGTGCCTGGCTCTTTCCCTGTACTTTCCCTTGTTCTGTTTTATCTGTGGAATAAATGTGGTAAAGAGCTGCAGAGAAATAGAGAGACCCCTACCTTTCCTCTCTTCTGTCTTTGCTTCTGCTAGTGTCATAAGTGGTTCTGAAAGACTCTTTTCTTCCAATAGAGATTAGTCCTGTGTAGTTCAGTAATACAGATTCTGAGAATTGGAGGCTGTTCACAGTCATGGTGACACACTTCTTCGGTATTCACCTTCACAGCCTTTGGAATGTTAATGGAAAATATGCACTTCCACAGCAAAAAATTAACAAAAACGGATAGAACAGTGTTCGTCTACCAGTTCATTTGAGGTGCTGTAGGTCTGACGGTATTCCAAAATAATAGGGAGCTACTGTGCTTCCAAACTTCATTAAATTGGTGAACATTCACTGTATTTTAAACTATTTTAGAAGAACTTCATGTTTGCAGCTTTATACCTTCGTAAAAATATTTTCTGTAACACTTCTCTTTCAACAGCTTCTATCGGTTTGTTCTGGAACCAGAATTAACTTACGGGATCAACAAGCACCTTCCTTCTGAACCCATGGCAAAATTCCTAGAATTGCCAGAGTCACCTCTTTTGACTCTAAACATGATCACTCCTGAAAGCTGGTTGGTTGAAGCAGTAAACAGTTCCTGTGATCTTGATAACATTCATTTACAGGAAGTAAGTAGTAGTTTGTAAACTCTATAAAACTTGTGTTGGACCTTCAAGAGGGAAATGGAAATATGTTTTTTATGTCTGTTCTCCGGAAACATTTTCTTTGGTAGTTGGTTATTTAGTCAGTATTTTACCATTTCTATTGTCATCATCTTTTTTTCATTTTCTCCCTTACTTAAAAAAAAAAAAAGAAAAAGTCTTAAAAGAATGAAAAAAAAATCAGAATGCAGAGTACAAGTTATAACAATTTACCTGCTATGTTGACCTTTATGTTGACAGAGATAAGTAAGCAATTAAAGGACTCTTTATGCTATTTTCCTAGGCCTTGTTTATTTTTTATATATATTTTTGGTAGTAATAGGATTAACTGAGGTAAGTCTTCAAATAAATCTGAATATATAACTGTTCAATAGTGTAGGTTAAATTGTATTTGGCTCTCTTTTAGTTCACAATTCTTTTAATTATTTTCTAATTATATTTTGATCCCTCATCTTCAAAGTCATTAGATTTGTTTCAATGAAAAAGCTTGTGCAAAGTAGGGAGGGTGTTTGATTGACCAAAGCTATGTACTTGGAAGGTGTATTGTGAAAATAAAAGTTGGGATTTACTTTACCAAAGCAGAGATGCCTCAACTTCCTCAATAATCAATGGAGAGATGGTATCCCCAGACAGTGAGCCTTCCTTCCTCTTCGTCTTGGATACCTGTTTTATAATTGAGTGAAGTTTCTGGAAGGACCTTTCTGGGGTTTTTGACAGTTGAATTAAGTTGAGGTAAATCCCATGCAACGTGTTTGTCACTGTAATATATTGCTTTTCCCACATAGTTAAATGACTGAATTTAATGATGAAATGTTCCTTTCACAGATAAAAGGGGCGGTTATAGCAGAATATGAACTGGAATATATATTGCTTGAAGGACATTGCTTTGATGTGACTACTGGACAACCTCCTCGAGGGTTACAGTTCACTCTGGGCACGAAGAATAAGCCTGTCATGGTTGATACTATTGTGATGGCTAACCTTGTAAGTGTTAAGTAGAGGAATAGTCATTACAGTTGCACACCCTTTGTAAGAATTCTTTATGAGCATCTTGTTCTTTAAATCCAGTTCTCTGTGTTGCAAGCTTAGTAATGCAAAAAGTAACAGGCACATCCTGGAGCTGAGACCATCTTTAATTTGCTGAGCTTTTCTCTCTGTTCCTCTTCTGGTCCAGTGTAGTTTTGGCTGTAGCCTAATTTTAGACTCTGACCTGAAGTGCCTAAACTGGGAGCCTAATTAGCTTTAGCAGGTGGTAGGAGGTAGTTATACTCAGATGGAGATTCCACTGACAAATGTAAAGTATGATTCACATTCTAATTAAAATAAGCATTTTTGTTACACAGTGATCCAGGTAAAAGAAGGTTCCTATTTTAGATACTTCAGGTAAGTGCTTAGAGCCTGTGTGGGACATATCCACACTTTAGACTTCCCCTCATCACGCAAAGTAATGACTTTTCATTTTGGCAGTCTGTAGACCAGAAGACCCTCTGATTTCTGAAGTGAAAGATTTGTTTTCTATTAGGAAAGGTAATCTGATAGGGAAGGATTTTGATGAATAAGACCTCTTATCTATCTGCTGTTCTCTGTAAATACTATATCACAAGGAATGAAATACTTAATAAACTGTGAATCTTTGATTTTTACACAAATACTGAATACGGTTGCAACAGTAGATGATGTTTGGCACAATGAAGCTTTGAACAATTCTTCACATTTCAAAGCTTGCTCCATCTAACTTTCACATAGTGGTAGCTGTTTGCAGTGTTCCTAAAATGGGCAGGAACTGTGTTGACTTGGAAAGTTGTTCCAGACAAAAATTTGGGGTTTCAAAGAAGGTTTTCAATTTAGCGGTCAGTTCAGTAATTTATTTCTTTACTGCTCATTTACTTGCTGTCCTTGGTGGAGTTTTTGTACACAATTCAAATTCAGCTAGAAACAAATGGAGCACTGAAAGACGTTAATATGGATGTGCAGGAAAGGTGATAGTTGGTTGCATCACTTACACATTTCTTTTAGGGCTAGTATAAATGCTGAATAAATGATTTTAGTGTATGTAGATGGTTGAGTCTAAAATGCAGACAGAACAAGTGCCTGTCTTTTTTTCCTAGGGATATTTTCAGCTGAAAGCAAATCCAGGTGCTTGGACACTGAGACTGCGTAAAGGAAGATCAGAAGAGATTTATCAGGTTTTTTCGTAAGTATTAATCCATCATTTGGAGCCATGCTTATAAATGAAGCTCAAAGTACAACATATTTTGAAAAGGTCTGACAATACTGAAGGAAAATGAGCAAAAATAGCATTAACGAAAGAAAGAGACAAATGATGATTTAAAGCTTGTAAGCGATACCTTCTTCTCTGATAGTCTAAGTTGTTATTTGATGGCTTCTTGTATTTTTGAAGGTATTGAAATAGTTAATGCATAATAAGCCTAAGCTGCTCAGCTAGACTTGATGCTAGCAAGGTATCTTACTATAGTGTATGTACTGTGGTTACACAGCTGCCAGACACTTGCTCTGTCAGTTCCATTGCCTGGTTAGCATTATCGTACAACTGCTTGCACCAAATTCTCTTGGAATATTTTGACATTCCCAACATATTGAACATGTAATTCCAAGAATATGTCGAGTGGATCACTGGTAGTGCTCCAGCAGTGTCTTTATCAGCTGGAGCAAGTACCACGAATTTCCCTCTCATAATTTTTTTCAGTCCTGAGTGTGCCTCTGAATGCAGTGTTATTGATAGGGGGGTATCTTTTCTTTTTTTATATAGGACCATTATATTCATTTCAGTTCTAGACTTTTTTTCTTGAATTTATTCTGAGTGTTTCTTAGTTGTCTAAGTCATCTAAGACTCTAGTTACACTCCACCTTAGGATATAGAAGCACTCTTCAGTTGGAGACCCTGACTGCATGTTGACAGCACCACATTTCCCTCTCTTGGGAGAAACCTCTGTACAGGGAAAGAAAGTTGTACTCCAGTAACTGACATTTAGTTGGCATCTCTATGGCTTCCAGATCTGTAATTTCCGTGGTTGATTTTCATATAAAGGAAGATATGCTAGCCATCATTCCAACTATTCCTTGGAAGAATCATCTTTTTCTCATGTTTTATGTAACAGCATATATCTGTAGCATATGAGGGCTTCCTCTTGAACCTCTAGATCAAATCCCTTCTAGAGGAGCAATATAATTCTATTTTATTTCAACTTCAGTTCTTCCTTCTTCTCTCCCTCCATTTTCCCCTTCTCTCTCTTTCCCTTCAGCATAGTTCTGTGGCCTGAAACAAGCCTATGTCCTATGAAATATTATTATTACTTGGAGCTCATGAATACGTAGTTCTGTATGTTGTTATTCATCAGCTACTATTAAAAAAATACATCGATTTCACTGTTACAGGGAGAAATCTTAATGGGATGTTAGGTTAATTCTATTTGTTTGCAATTTTCAATTTATTTTTTTCCAGAAACCACTCACAGTCTGTTGAAAAAGCAGAAAAGCATAGCCTTTACCCTAAGAAGTTCACTTAATCTCCAACCACTGTAGCTTTATCGTTTGTCTAATTTAGCATTCAATACTTAAGATTTAAAAAGATATTTATATACGATAGCAGGGTTAAAAAATAATGCTATGAGGTGTAGTTGAATTAAAAAATGAAACAAAATGAAACAAAAGCATTCTACATTTTAGGCTGGATCAAAGGAAGCTTAAATCATCTGCTGTTTTGTATGATTACTGATTTTACCTAAGAAGAAATACAAATGGGCTTAATTAAGGTCAGCTAAGTCAGGAAAACTAATACTTGATTAGCAATCTAAACAGTAGCATTTATTTAATTTAATTATTACCAGCCATAGGCTTAGATTACAACTGCAAAAGAACATTTGAGAGGCTGTGCCAGAATCTCGGGTATTTCTTTCACAGGTATCAATATTAATATTATGAAATTGCTATCAGAACTCAGACAACTATTTGGTAGGATGGAATTTTGCCAAGAGGTATTGCAGTTTATTCGCCATCCTTATATATTAGTCATAGCCTCTCCTATTGAACTGTGAGATGACGTGTTTTCTTTGAGGCACAGGCTCGTACATTATAATAGGATCTTTAGGAGAAATACAGCATTTTGGAGTTATAGCACATTTTACATATCAATACTTATCTTTTTTGCTTCTCCTGCAGTTGCATCTAGTAGACATGCAAGTAATTTATTTTTACTCTATGTAAATACACAACATTTGAAATAAGCTGCCTCTGTTTTCTCAAACACTGCTCTAACAACAATCATTATTTTGAAGCAGTCACACTTGTAAATCAATTTGTTATTAATAAATTACTACGAATATTAGGAAAATGAAAATTGTTATACTCAGCAGTAGTCTGAACACTGATTATTATTGGAATTTTGATTCTGTGAAGTTGGTCGGAAAACAAGTAGGTATTATGAGAGAAGACTGTGGAAAATAGTTTATGTCTAAAGATATATATACGATCCTGCTGAATACTTCATTTTTTAAAAAGGCAGATAGATATAATTTATTATATTTTGATGTTATGCTGATGGTTTAGCTGAAAGTCATATCTTTTATAATTTCAGCAAGGAGTTTTTCTGTTCGTTTCTTTAAGGGTCTCCATTTGTTTAACTTGTATACTTTTGTTCCCCATATGGAGAATTATAATTTATATTGATACTTACTTCTATTTAAAAACAGTTAGGTGTTTTAAAACATTTTAAAATTGTTACATAAATAGTCTGCTAGAGATGTTTAGCTTTGTACAATGATTATTACATAACAATAAAGTACTTATTGTTAGTATGTAATAGTGCTGTCAGTATACAAGATGTTTTGCTTTGATTTAAAATGTTTGCTCATACTGGGACAGAATTTCCTCAAACTGAGGGCTGTGCAGAGTGAAACAGTTGGCACTCAGTAATGATGAAGCCCACAGTGAGGGATCCACAAAACAGATTTAGGATGACAAAGCAATGTTGTTACATTTACGTCCAAACCAAACATTTTGAGAATATTGTAAACACTTTGGAAAAGCATCTTTTTCGTCAGAGCTGCAGAGCTACCTACAGAATGCAGAGGTAACTGAGTGAATAAAAGATAAAATTTTGGTTGTGTAAAAACTGAGGACAAAAATGGAACACCATGTTTGGATCTAATTTCACTATTTTAAAGCTTTTCAATGACACAATTTATTTAAGATGGAGATCTGTGCCTGTTGAATACTTTGTGTCTGTGATAAAAAAAAAAGTGTTGGCTGAATGTGCATAAATGCAATATTTTAAAAATGTGAGCATACAAGTAAATCAGAGAGTAGTAATAAGATAATCCTGAACATTGTTTTATGCAAGAGTAGACCATTTCTATGAAAATAGGTGATCACAGGCATATTGTACAAATGTATTAAATAGAAAATCCATATAATTGTATAAAATCTTGTCATTTTTAGGGAAGTGGCTTGAAACAGACTGAAACAAGATTTAAATGCTTCTGTTTTCTAGGGGGGGGAAATTGAAGCCTAAGGGGTAGCAGATCACTGTCTTAAACCCATTTTTTATATGGGTAGCCTTAGCAAGAGGAAACCACATAGTGCTGTTAAAAGACAGAAAGGATTGAAGGGAAAATGTATGGGCTATTGAGGTATAAAAGCTAGAAAAATTGAGAATGATGTTATTTTACTGTATCACAGAATGACAGCAACATTTGTATTCTTGTTACTCAGTGGACTGCAGTACAGTTTTGAGATGCCCGGATGGCTTTAGCAGATTTTCAGTGGGGCATATGTTCATGTGGTGCTTACACAGCCATGTCTTCAGGGGTACAGTTTCCAAAGCCAACCAGTTGAAAGCTATCTTTGCTATCTCAGCACTGTGATGAAGCTTTCCCTCTACTTTTTAAGGCAGGTTTATTTTAAAACTACATTTAATGCCATCACATAGCAATTTCTAAGATGTTTTTCATATTTGAAAAATAAATTTTGGCTCAGTGTTTGAATGTAACATATAACCATTTAATACATAATAACGTATTCAGCTCTAAATTGCTACAATTTTTTGTTGATTGATAAAATTCCCTGTGAAAATCCAAATTAAAAAGTGAGGGCTACCACTGTGGACAATGTCTAGTGATGGATAAAACTCAGAAGTTTATGAAGTTAAGATATAATTAGGTGCAAATGAAAAAATATTGTATCTATAAATAACAGCAATTCTAAACCTTATAATCTAATTAAACACAAGTAACAATACGTGTTTTAATGAGACATTTTAATGAACATTTGCATGGGGTTTTTTTGCTCCTCACAGCCATGAAGGAACAGATTCTGTAGCTGACCTGACAGATGTTATTGTGGTATTGAACAACTTCAGAAGCAAAATTATCAAGGTTCAAGTATGTATGCAGTGTTTCCTTATATGAAATATGGCTTATGCTTACATTTCTTAGGCTATATTTAATTGAAATATATATACTGAAATATGTAATTTAGATTTTGTATAATTAAAGAGAAGGATGTGCAGATTAATGTGGTTAATTTGATCCAATCAGGTTATACTAATTGCATGGGAGATTGTTAAATAGCAGTTAGACATAGATGAGATTTATCTCAGCTAGCTGAAGGTGTCCAAATGTCTAGTCTACATGACTTAAATTCCCTCTCTGCTTGGCAGAATGAGGAAGTCCAAAGGTCTCCTAATCCCAGCTCATATATGTATTTAAGCCAGCAAGATGACAACTTTTTGAGACATCCATTTCTCTCCAGTGACTGGAGAGGATTTTATATGAAGTCCAGATGCCAGAGTGGAAGTTGAAATTAGGTGTGTTGAATTTTACCCCAAGCTACCGAATTTGTGTAAATGAAATTACATTACTTTCATTCTTAAACATGTATCAAAAAGAGTTAATGAAGCACAAGTTATATTCAGGAGAAGCGAGCCTCATAGTATATATGTTTTCCAGTGTTTTGTATATAATATTTTGTGTAGGTTTCCTTGTACGTTGTATGCTAATTTTAGACATTGAGAAGGAGAAAGAACAATGTAAATGCAAGTAGGAGAGGAACTTTTAAAACTGCAGACATGTGTCTCTTCCCCAGTCCTGTAACTGGAAAGTTTCCAGAACCCAGATAAAATGTGTGAAACTGTGGAACGTGATGAGCCTGCCTTTAAACCACAGAAAAAGGATAAAAGGGTGTCATTTGGGTCAAAGTAGGAAAATTATTTGATGTGAAAGGTGGTATGTATTAAGCTTATAACTAGAATATGTAAGCTCTGTCATTCAGTTGAACTGTAGATCACTTTAATGATATGTAGGATGGGGCTTCAGGAGCATTAGCTAAAAAGACTCCTGCTGTAGTGTGAACAGAAATCTGTAAGCATTAGCTTGACAGTGTGAACATGTGAAATTAATATGATTAGAATTGACTATGTTCAGACATTTAGGGGTTTAGAAGCTATTTGGTTTTTAAAAGCAATTTGGTTTATTTTAATCAAGGAAATTAAAGTACCAAATGAAATTGATTTGGAGTCTTTATTACGCATATGGATAAGACAGCAAAAACTGCTTAAGTTGTGTGGGAGAACTTATGTTTCAGTGACAAATTTTTCACTTTCTCCTTGTGAAAAAGGCCTTATGAGAATAACAATTTCCCTTCAGGTAAGTTCCATTGTGTAGTGCAACACTATGCTACACTTCTGTCAGCTAATGGCTGGATCATGAACTCATGAGGGGAGAAAATATGATAAAATCCCCCCCATGCATAAAAAAGTACAGAAGGCTTGAACATGCTGTTTGATTTATTAATCACAATTTAATTTTTATTAATTTATTACTTCTCATTACAGTAAGTTCTGTACATAGTTTAAAAGTATGAAAGTACATTTTTACTATTCAGTTCAGTGCAGTGCAGTAAGTATTTTACCAGAATAGAAATTGGTCCAGATGTTGGTCCAGCTCTAGCCAGTAAGCACATCATAGTTAGATAATCACAATTGAAGAAGTAATTACCATCAATCAACTTCCTGAATTACACAAAGACATTTATTTTACTGACTAGGTAAAGAAAAAGCCTGATAAAATGAATGAAGATCTTCTTACAGATGGAACAACAGGAAACAACAGAAATCTGGAATCAGTTGCAAGGTAAAGCATAATTTGCTTTTAGTTTAGTTGTTGCAGCACATGTGTATTACTACTCGCAGGAAGTAAGTGTTTCTGATACAATATGTAAAAAGGCTCTCCAAGGGATTTATAATATACGAGGAGGAAAGGAAAAACTGTAATGTCTTGAACATCTCCTTACTTGCTTCCTTTTTTAATTTCTCCTTTGCATTTCTAGTTCTCTTAATTTCCTCCATTGGCTTTTTATTTTGTTGGTGCAGGGAATCAATCTCAATGTGAAAATCTCACATTATGTGATACTCAGATATGTGAAAATGAACAACAAAAAGCAGGGTGATGCTGTTTGTCTGCTACTAAACATAATTTGTGAAATCTCAAGAAGTCTTGATATTTGTCAATTAAATACCTTTTTCTTTAAAGTCCGAGTTCTACAAGTAATTGTAATAAACATCTCAAGCTTTACATTTTGGGCTAATAACACTGTAGTACTTCTAATTTGCTGTTTTGAGCAAGAATCAGGAAAGGTCTTCCTCCATTTTCAGTAGCTTTGGCAGACATGGACTGTTAATTAAAATAAAGGCATAGCAGTTCTACTTTATCTAGTAAGTAGTTGACCCCAGTTAGTCCTCCACACACACATAGATCCAAGACTGGGTTCTGTTTGAACTTTCTTATCTCTCCTGACAAGGCCTCTTGTACCGCAGGTGCCTGGACATTATATTGACTCTCTGTTTCTGATTTTACATTTATCACCATTTATCCACAGATGATTTTACTGTTACAGTATCATAGTATCACAGAATGTTAAGAGGAGGAAGGGACCTTAAAGATCATCTAGTCCCAAGCCCTTGCCATGTGCAGGGATGACTTACACTACACTAGACCAGGTTGCTCAAGGACTTACCCAACCTGGCTTTGGACACTGCCAGGTTTGGGCATCCACAACCTCCATGGGCAACCTGTTTCAGTGCCTCATCACCCTCACAGTAAAGAATTTCTTCCTAATATCTAACCTAAATTTCCCGTCTTTCAATTTGTACTGATATTGACTAGATTCAGAAACCCTCTCAGACTACTATACTACAACTCTCAAAAATTTCTTCCTGAAGTCACAGGTCAGGGAAGTGGACCCACATTTCTGCACAAAAGTGCCTCTTTTGCAGACTGATGTTGGATATTTTTCATCATCTTCAAACTTCCACTTCTAATTGGCTGCATCAAAGCATGTACGTGCAATGATCAAAATCTTAGCTCCTTCTAAGAAGGTTACAAGGCCAGAGATCTCTCAGTCTTCCAGGTCTTTCCTTTTACCACAGTGGGTTGGTTCATCAGTGTGCATCAGGCTCAGAGCTTGGCTGGGCCATTGAAGCCCCTCACTCAATAAAGTTTATTTGCTCTTCCTGTTGATTCAAAGTTGTGGCTCAAGGGCATGATTTGAGGCCTGTCTTTTCTGACAGCCTCTTGCTATCTAGGAACTTGTCAAATCCTTTTTCTTTGTTATACCAGCATGAAAAAGGTATCCTCCATCACATCGTTCAGTACAGGAATTCACATGTGCTCTGACATGGGACACACGCATACCATTGCCCAAGTCTTTTCATAATTGTGTATCCTTTCCCCAATTGACTCTTTTCCCATGTGACCTTACAGGTCAATCCAGCAGCTTTTTCAACTTGGAAGATCTCTGCTTTCTGTAAATCTTTGCATAATCAATATTTTCAAGATCATTTTACCAAAACCCGATTTTATTTTTTTTTTTCACATGACGGTTGCATTATAAAGAGCTTGAGATTCTTTTGGTCCTGCTATCGCTGTGATAAGAAACAAGACAAAAAGTCAAGAACAAAGAAGACGGACTGCAGTGTTTTTAGCCTGTGAGAGTTCAGTGCTAGCTGGGAGGTTGTCATCTTTAGAGATGCCATACAGTGGAGGCAGTGCTGCTCCACTGCCTCTCTCCTGCATTTGCTATAGTCCTGAACAGGTAGAACTGTGCTCTTACCGTGGCTGAGTGGAAAGAACGTGGGTTTCTCAGAAGATTATTTGCACCATTGTGGCAGTTTAGTTTTCTTGGGTTTGGTCTAGGCCTTCCCTGGTATAACCAAGGAAGTATTCCACACCATTCCTTCACATAATCAGGTGTGTATAAAGACAAGGAAGGAGGTTCCTCTCTCTCTTCCTTTCGGGTCGACCTGGCAGACTTGCTTCCCCTTTGATACCTTTCTGTCCTACCTGTCCAGGAGGGCCCAGTGGCCCAGGCAACCCACTATACAGACCACTGAATGTTGTGAGAGTATTCTGGGAAAGGCTACTACTCCTTAGGCTTGTCATTTGCTCTTGGGACAGTAGTGGGCTAAATATGTGATTTGGCCTGGTGTGCCCATCTTTATATTAAATTCAGCCTGTATTTTAGGGAATGTATTCAGCTCAACCACCTCTGGGGCTATGCAGACATTCCTCACCTCCAGAATATGCACTGGTTGTTCTGATGTAGAATGCACGTGGATGAAGAATGGAAAATAACTGGTTTTGATTTTAAAAACTGCCTGTTATCAAGATTACATGGCTGTATTTCTGAGTTTTTTTACTTTGATAAAACATGGAGTTGTTGTCAAATTTGGGTTCTTTTTGATTGCAAATATTGAAGACTGCAGTTGTGTCATTGTTTGTCCTGAGTGACTGGATATGAGGTGTTGCTCCCAGAAGATTTTGCTATCATAGGCATGTGCAGTGGGAGTAAAATGTAAGTGTATTTGGTTCCTATAGGATGAGTATTTCTTCTGGATATTTTTTTACTTTTGATTCTTTATGAGCTTAGTAATAATTTAGTATATTTTTTCTGAATGCTTACTTTTTATAATACTTTATAAAAATTCTTAGATTTTCAGAAGAAATTCCAACGGAAGAGAAGGAAAAGAAAAATGGAATCCTTAACATTTTTTCTGTTGCCTCAGGCCATTTATATGAACGTTTTTTAAGGTAAGAAAAGGTAAAAAGGAAACAAGAATTTCATAGCAATACTTTAAATTTTCATACTAGAACTAAGCAGCTTAAAGAAACTGACCTTTTAAGCAAAAGTAATAAATTTTCAATACATAGAAAGGTTGTATACAATGAGGTCTAAATTAAACTTTGTTTAAGAATGAGGTGATTCAACATACAGATGTTCAAAAGTACCATTATTTTATAAAGACATAAAAATATTCTCCTTGTCTTTCATGTGTTAAGTACAAACATAAAAGATGAAGTCTGTGTATAAAGACATAAGAGAAGTGACTTCATTAGAGTTGTATCTATTTGTAGGTATGGTACTTTCTACAGGTGTCAGATTTGGTCATTTTATTTCTTAGTAGTCTGATGCAGTTTGAGCATTCCTTTTCCTTCAATCTCCAACAGCCTTCATAAAGGGAAAGATACATTTACTTTAAAGGAGAAAAAAATATTTTAAAAACATCCTACATGCTTCTTTGTCCTATTTTAAGATTCATTATTTCTTGATTTTTAAGGCAGACTTGATCTCTTGTAAGGTTATAAGGCACTGCTTATCTGTCTGGTTAGACCCCTCAAAAGTCACAATTGTGAAAAATACCTGAACCAAATTCTTGCAGTTATGAAGAGTTTTCTGAAGAGAATCTTAGCTTGAACTATGCCTTTTTTTCAGCAACCTATTACACTCAACCAATATATTCTAAAATAAGTTATTTCATTAGCCAACTTAATATAAGGTACTAATCATTATTCTAATTTTGTCAGGCACTTCTCTTAGAATAAAACTTGTTCATAGATCCACTTTTGAAATTTTTCCTTCTACTGTTTCTTAGTAGATCTGGATCAAATAAGTCCATCTCAAAGCAGCCTTGAACACATGTTCTTTAAAGCTTTCCATCAGAAACAGATAGAAATTCCTGCTTAAATTGGGTAAAGGAAAATTATATTTAGAAAGTTGTAACACTTTCAGTGCAGTTGAAATTTAATGACCTGTGTGTATTTGTTTGTTTATTATAGACTTATATTTCCACAGAATTATGATGCTTTCTGTCCTACGTCATACAAAAACATCAGTTAAATTTTGGTTTCTGAAAAACTACCTCTCCCCAACATTTAAGGTAGGAGAAAAGTCTTTCTTTTAGTATTTTTTTCTTTAAAATTTTAAGTAATTTTTCCTTAAATTACAATTGAATAATTATATGATTCAAATTAAATTTTCACAGTGGAAAATGATCTCTTGAATAGATTAAATACCAACAGTTTTAAAAGTGTTCTGTATAAGGTTCTTCTCTTCTGGAATACAAAGCCCAGTGACACATTATAATAATTTATTCTCTTCTGATAGTCTCCAAGAGCTTGCATAAAATGTTTTTTCTGTAGCTGAGGATACTGGTAAAACTAAATAAATATTTCAAAATAATAAGTTGTCTCACAGCTGCAAGAGTACTGCAGCATTCACTCTTTTTCCTTTTGAGTCCTTGTGTGTCCCATCTATGTGTACCTAATAGTTTTTTGTTCCTCTTCTAGGATGTTATTCCTCACATGGCTAAAAAGTATGGTTTCAAGTATGAGTTAGTACAGTATAAGTGGCCCCGCTGGCTTTATCAACAGACAGAAAAACAGAGAATTATCTGGGGCTACAAAATTCTTTTCTTGGATGTTCTTTTCCCTTTGGCTGTGGATAAAATAATATTTGTTGATGCTGACCAGGTAAGAAAAAATGATAGTATATAAATTTATGAGGAATTCATTTGAGCTTAAATTGATCCAGTTTCAACCTCTGTGGCCATTTTATTTAGATGTTGGTCTTGTATGAACAGATCCAATGGTGTTGTGGAATGCAAAATGCAGTAATTTCACTTGTCTTTAATCATGTGGACATCGAGAGTCTCACTACACTGAGTTGTCCTAAATTGTCTGGTGGAGAGAGAAAGGCACCTGAAGAGGTCTTTGTGATCTTAAATGTGCCTTTCACTGAAGGCATATTGGAGTGATTCAGTCTCTGGGCTGGTTGTGAGAGGACTTCTCCACTGTGCAAGGATCTGAGGTGACTGGTTTGGACCGTTTGAACAAGTTCTAGATGGCTGAAATTTGCCAAGATTAATCCTGTCTCTATTTTAAATATGTGTGCAGTCTTTCATTCAGGAATGAATATTGTATAATACACTGAAAGGCACAAAATGCTGTCTCCAATAGATGAGGCATTTAAGAGTCTATCACAAGGTTATTAAAAATCTCAGGACAAATATTAATGTATTTTGGTCCTTTTCCAAAGCTTGAGAATAAATTAAATTTAGGTGTATTAATGCAGACTGCAACTTTCTGCGATTTCATCTGGATGCACCATCTGGTAACACTGGTTGTCTCTCCTAACTGCTGGAAGGATTTCTCCTTATTCCCGAATAGCAAAAACTTTTTTTTATCACTGATAAATTAGATGGAGAAGGATTGATCAGTAAATAAAATGCATTTGTAATTGTAATTTTTAAAAGTGTTTTACCACTAGGTACAAAGATTTTTCAAATGGTGCAGTGATTTTGGAGTACCCAAGTTATGTAACAAATAGGAAGGTTTCTTTAAAAGGTACATGATTGCCAGATTTCAAAAGTTATACTTCTTCATTTGTGGAATGTAATATTGGGCAATTAGAAACACTAAAAAACATTTTGCCTGGTTTATTTAATTCGCTTATTAAATATGTTACAGAGATGGACACTGTTACTGAGATAATAAACACTTACTTATCCTTAATTTGAAGGATAGTTTGGTCAGTATCTTCCAGTGGAATACTTTATCTTTACCCCACTGTTGTAGTGTCTCAGATATTTTTTTTTAATTAAAATCAAACTGTGTGAAACTTGCTACAATACATACCCTCATGTGCATGCTTTAAAACAGTATTAAATTACAGAAATATGTTCTTATTTAGATTGTGAGAAGTGACTTGAAAGAACTTAGAGATCTAGATCTAAATGGAGCTCCCTATGGATACACCCCTTTCTGTGACAGCCGTAAGGAAATGGATGGGTACCGGTTCTGGAAATCGGGATACTGGGCATCACATCTTGGGAAAAGGAAATACCATATTAGGTAGGATAACTCCTTACATATTCTTGTGTGGTTTGTGCATTTGATTGAAATCTGGATCTTGATGTTGATCACCAAGGCATTCAAAACCAATTGCCCTCCAGTCACTCTCAGGAAGTGATGGATAAGGCATGAATGCTGATGACATACTCATTTCACTTTTCTATTGTAGCTTAGGCCACTTAATTAAAAAAATATTCCCTCAGGATGGGAACATGTTTTAGTTTCTTGTTACTTTTCACAATGTTGCCAAAAGGAAGGTGAAGTTCCACAGATCGTAGTTCTTTTTTTCAATCTTTTTAGTGCCTTGTATGTCGTGGATCTGAAGATGTTCAGAAGGATTGCAGCTGGAGACAGACTGCGGGGCCAGTACCAGGCTCTTAGCCAGGATCCAAACAGTCTGTCCAATCTGGATCAGGTATAGATGGCTTTAAGCAGTTTGGGGTTTATTTTCTTTATCTTTCTCAATATGCATGGAATTGTCTTGTATCTCAACATACATATTACATAATTCCAAAACTATTTGCCATTTACTGCTGTTGGAGCACATTTTCAGGTATGCATGTGAGCACAGTTCAGAAAACTGAACACTAAATTATGACTGTTTTAAATAATTATTTAATATGAAAAAAATGAGGGAAAAACCTATATAGAAGACTGTTCACCTTTATTCTGGTAATGGTAATTAAATTCTTATTTAGCAAGAGCTTCTTCCCTTTTTTTTTTTTTTTTTTGTATTAATACAAATTTAATTTTTTTTGTAAGCTAACTGCAAAGCCACTCTGGTGATTGCTGCACATTGTCACCCTGGGGTGGCTGTAGTCTTTATTTATATAATTCCAACAATTTTTAAACCCAAATAGAGTATGTCAAGGTGAGTTACAAGCGTATAGATTCTGTGTGAACATAATGTGCTTAAATTTATTACTTTTTTCCTCTAGTAGAGGTTATTTAACTCTGTAGAAGATGGATAATAACAGTTTGTCAGATTTCTGCCTGAGTCAATAATACTTTTTATTTATGTCTCACTTTGGGTGAATTTCAGAAGGCTTCATAAATGAGATTGTCCCTGCTTTTTTTCGCTTTCCTTGTGGAATTACTAAAGCACAAAAGGTTTTTACTTGCCTGTAGCAGCAAAAGATCCTATGGTAGCAAAGCCCACATCTCTCAGTGCCTGTGTATTAAAAATGTATATCTTTCCATTATAAGATTCTTATATTTTCAATTACAGCATTAATACATGATAGCTATAATGCTACATACCATAAATATATAGCATGTATCTCTTATAATAACACTTTGCATCAAATTGAAAGCCAGATGCTAAGGAGCAGATGTTAAGGTAGCTAAATCTTGACAGGATTTGGAATTACTTAGAAAAATGTTTCAAAGTAATATTTTTATAATAATCTGGTTTCTGACTGTATTGATGGGGACTACTTTCTGTCTTAATTGCTACTGCTTACACAAATCAGCAATATTCTTAGAAATACAAACCACAGTGTAGTGTATTTGAGTCCTGGAGAGCTTTCATCTCCTCATAAGGATGCATTAGGATTTTTTTATTGCTATTTTTATTTTAAATACCTGACTGGAGTGCTCACTGCTCTTCTCAAAGAAGAAACAATCTCAGCTCTTTGCTGATCTGCCAGCACTGGACGCCTTCATGGGTGGTAGTTAAGGTTATACTCATATAAACCACAAAAGAGAAGTAGATAGAAGGGAAAATGGTGATTTTAAATGCCAAGGAGAGTGAGTATGGAACTCCTAGGGTGAAAAATTACGCATCATAAAAAGTAGACTTCCACTACTGTAACTTTTTTTAGAAATTTTTTTTTTAGTCCATTCTTTTCTTCTGTTTACTTTAAATCCTGAAACTAGCAGCTCACTTTCTACTCCATGTAACAGTTTGTAAGTTCACAACTTACAAACTGGAATTGTGATCTCATTTAGAGAGTCAAAGAGGCACAACAGAAAACCGGTCTCTTTTCTTTTGAAACTGAGATGGTGGTAAACCATTTTTTAATCTTAAAAAAATTCATAGACCTTAAGTTTTTTCAAAAAATAAAGCATTTCACTATTTAAAGCTTTGGCTCTCAGTATACTTACATTGGATGTAATTTTTCTGTACTAATGTCAAGATTTGAATTATATATGTCTTTGCCAATGCAACAATATGTGCTGTTTCATTCTGTCACATTTAGCAACATGAATTGGCAAAATAAGACGTGACTAATACTTATTAGAGTTGTGACATTTACTTTAAAATATAATGTAGGGGTTGCACATGGGAGGCAGCTTACAGAAGAATCTACCAATTACACCTGTTATTTGTAACTAGGGCCAGTGAGGTTTTGCTCATTTGTAAATGCTGCTCCCTACATTTAGCGAGATCTTGGTTCAGAGTTTCCAGGATGAGAGTACCTGACCATATAATAAAGGTTAAAAAAAAAACCAAAGTAAGGAAAGTAGTCAGAACAGCAGTTTAGTAGCTTTTCCTTTTCACACTCGTGTTTCTGAAATCCATTTTCCCAGAAGTCGTCTAAATTTAGAGTAGCAGCATAGTCCTGCATTATATGTTTTCTGAAGGCTTTTTTTCTTTTTTCCAAATCTAAGGAATGGAGAGATGGTTTAAGTTTTGCCTTTTAGTAGCATTTATAGTATGACAGGCAGTATCTGAACCGCAAGTACCAGACAGAAGTATTGCTTATGTCAAGGAAGGACAGACCTAAGTACAAGAAAAAGTTGCTTGGTAAATGAGAGATGGACTTGGCCATCAAAATGAGCATGACTAAGTTTTGAATGTACTTGAAAAAGAACAAGGTGAGCACTAAGAAGAAAACGTAAGAACAATTTGCAGAAAAAGCAATAGGCAAAGATATTCTGTTTTTAAATAGCTGCTTGATAACCAGTTACATTATATTCAATACTAATTTATGATGTGACAAAATTTGTACAGGACCTTCCCAACAATATGATTCATCAAGTAGCCATTAAGTCTCTCCCTCAGGAGTGGCTTTGGTGTGAAACCTGGTGTGATGATGAATCCAAGAAGAAGGCTAAAACAATAGACTTGGTGAGTTGATCTTGGCTTGAATTATTTTTTTGGATTCACAACTTTGCTGTGATTTCTGTGACTTTTGAGATAAATATGTCATGTCATGAAGGCAGCCTTGCTGGAAGGCAATGGAACACTCCATCCCTTCCCCCTCCCGCTTGCTCTGTACCAAATTTGCTTACATTAAAGCTGAAAACTGTACTAAAAATTTAAGCATTGCTGTCTCTTAACTGGATGGATCGAGGCCTTTCACACCCATATGTGTATTTTCCTTCTACTTTTTCCATATTCAGCCAAGTTTCTAGAGGTGAGATGTACTGTTCAGTCTCTAGGCATTGTGTGCTGCTGTTGCAGTACCTACATAGAACGTTCCTCCAGAACCCAGTGATTATAGGACTTTAATATTATCATGGTTTTCTTTGTCTATTTCATCACTATAAACAGGAGGTAAAGCACAGGTTAAAAACTGTAGTGCTCAGGAGTATCCACGTTTAGAAAGAACAAAGTGTCTTTCTTTGGGAATAGAAACAGAGAGAAAATCTTCTCTATTGTTATTAACTCATCCCATTTTTTCCCCCATTTTGATTTTTGATAACACACACACACTGTGTGTGATGCTTCAGACATAGTTTGGAAGAAAAACAGACATTTGAAATTTGGTGTGAATATTTAGTATGTAAATAGTTTTGTTTTCTTTGTGTCTTTACAGTTGTTAAAATAAGGGTTTTTTGTGCACTAAAGATGGGTCTTTTCTATTCAAGAAAGATTGAAATTAATTACTAGACCCTCTTTCAGTCCCCATTATCATGTATCACTTGATATTGTGATTTCCATTTATGTTATTTTATGGAAGTAATCAATACATTTTTCTAGAGAAAGTATCACAAATGTAATAAAACCCCCTAGGTAATTCAATTTCAGTGTGCCAATGTGTATCTTGTATTTCCCTGTGTAACTTTGTCTAAATCTTAGTAGTCTTGTGCTAGCCATCTCTGTGCTACGTAAACAGTCAGAAGCACAGGGAAAAAGAAAAGTATTTCAATTAAGTGTTTTGAGTTATTTGAACAGGGTTTATTTACAATTTTAGTGTATTTTTTTTTAATAATATCCTAGTAACTGATCTTACATGCTGTCCTTCAATGACTCGATACGCTGACAGAATCATTTGAGCTACGTCCTCTGAAGAGGTGTTACTTTCGTATTTCCTTTGTTTCCATCTAGTATGTTTTAAACTTTCAGTGCAACAATCCCCAGACCAAAGAACCAAAACTAGAGGCTGCAGCCCGCATAGTTCCTGAATGGGTTGACTATGACTCAGAGATACGAAAGTTAATACAGCAGATTGAAAAAGAGAAGAAAAATCGAACATCGTTATTTCAAAAAGGTAATTTATATGCATATTCATCTGTTAGCCTTTATAAATTAAATATTAATATAGTTGAAGTTAATATTGAGGTCAGTGGGCACAAATCTTGTATTTGTGGTCATTTTCCATGTTCTTAGAGAAATTGTGTGGGTTTTGATTGGTGTGTGATGCTTCTTTACATAGGATTTACCCAAGAGGATAAAATCTTTTATTTCATGCCAGAGTCTAGGAGAATCTTGGTCCTCAGACATAAACAACTGTCACACATCATTTGAGACACAAATATTAATTGAAGCGCATTAGTTTAGACTTCACTCAGACAATCTAAACTCTTGTCATAACTGAGTCTCCATCAAGTTGTCTCCAGGCTCATCTGCACAGGGCCTTTTCGCGCCAAACTAAATTGTGTTTTAGTCTACAAATAGATCTTGGCTTGTCTTTTTACTAATGCCATTTAAACTGTGTTTGCTAAATAGCATGAGAGGAGAAAAAAAAAACCCACAACACCAACCCCGGGGGGGGGGGGGGGGGGGGGGGGGGGGGGGGGGGGGG
>JAWWEW010000001.1:76518703-76563739 GCA_035583185.1 Anabacerthia variegaticeps | reverse complement strand
TTATTGTATAAAAAAAAAACCAAAAACACAAACCCCACCCCACCCCCCCCCCCCAAAGAAAAACCAGACACACTTACAGGACTTCCACTAAGACTTGACTTCTTGGAGTAATGTGAAACAAAACAAAACAAAAAGATGATCTCAGCCCTCAAGGTTGAAGAAAAAACTTAGCAGATATGTATTTAAAAGTCTTGAGTCAAGGAACAAATTCACTTTTCTTTATAAAGGATTCTTAGTGGGTTTTATTCCTTGTGAAAGTGTACAGTCAGCTTTTAGCAAGGCTCCTGAAAGAAAGTTCATGTTGCTGAACTGACTGACTAGAAGTAAATGGAAAGTAAAGGGCTTGGTCCACATTTTACAGAATGATCACTATCTAACTCATTTTTATTATTTCTTTTTCCCTTTGGTTACAGGTCTTAAGCACGATGAACTTTAGTGCAGCCTGTGAACAACAACGGTGACAGCTCAGTAGCCTTCTGGGAAAGACTGAATGGAAGTTGCAAATGCTACATTGGCACTATTTGCAACATTCTTTAATATTAAGTCAAATATTTTATAACTTATACTGTTATTTAAAACATTTTAAATGCAATACAAAACTGAGAAATTCACAGGTATTTGGGATTGTGTGTTTTTTTAACCAGTGTGGAGTTTGGTTTTCTTTTCCTTCTTTAAAGTACAGTTTGCCCAGAGGATTTTAGATTATGAAGAAAGAGGTGTTCAGCTTCTCAAAGATACATTGTCAGTCTGGGGGAGGACACACACATTAAATATGTACATGAAAACTGTTTTGTGCATATTACATTCATGAAGCTTATATATTTTAATATCAAGAATTTTGGTTATATGTCCATAGTTTTTTCCCTGCAGAAATGATCACTAGAAGGAATTTCAGTATAGCAAAGGTAAGACATAAAAAATAACTTTTGTAATTTAGACCACATAAAGATAAGTCACCTTGGCAGTTAAAGACAAGGAATGGCACTTTTAATTTATTATGCAGGATTGCCGCACTCTTATGAATTTTAAAACTTAATTTTTGATTCTTAGGCTCCTTTTGGTCACTTAGTGTGTCATAAAATTCCATGATGGCTATGGTTAAGGTGGTTTTCCAACCAGCACACACTGCATCAAAAGGTCAGTACCTGAAAGCTGTTTCTACTCAGCTTTGAATATCATCATTCTGTTTAAAACTGGAAATAAAATAATAAAATATGTATTTTTTTACTGTCAGTGGTGTCTCCTGCTATTTGCTAAGTCTGTACTCCCAAAACTGTTGCTTTAATGGGCTACTGACATTTTGATCCCAAAAAAATTGCAGGAAAAACTTCTTGCAATACACATATTTTAAAGCGAGGATTTAATGTCTTAAACTGAAATCTAGTGCCTTAAATACATACTCTGTTGTTTAGGCTGTACTGGTGTCAAAAGGGGACTGGATAAGACCACAAATTCTTGTAAGAACAACTCAATGCAGTTTTTCAGTCTAAATGCTTGAAATTATAAAAGACAAGGTAATTTGCACTAAGGGAGTGAATCTACAGTGAGTTGCATAGTTTTTCCATACCAGCAAATAACTGAATAAACCATAAGAGAAATGAAGCCTATTTCGTATGTACTCTCATTGTCCTCAGGTGTTGGTTATTTACAGTGTAAGAGCAAGTATTTAAAATTACACCTTGCTGATATCTTTCAAGTTGTATTACTAAGTAATAGGGGACATTCAGGTGTTTTTTACAGCTTTTTCTATATTTTGTTGTCTTATCTTTATGCATTTTGAACAGTTTTAACTTGTCACATACAGATTTTGAAATGTCTGTTGTGGGATTCTCTTTGCACAAAGCACCCAGTGGAGTATTTCCTGTGTGACCCAACAACAGTCAGTGAACCCTCATCTCAGTTCTCTTTCACTGTCCTGTTTCTGTTTTGTTATGCTTGTCCTCTAACATAATTACTTCAGGATATCAGGCAGCAAATTGAACATATTTGAGAATAAACTTTAAGTTGGTATTTTTATACCATATAGATGGACTTAGAAGAGACTCAGCATATGTACCATTACTATAAATTCCATGCATAACAAGGAAATAACTCATACTCCATATCAAGAAGACAAAACCCCATTATTCAACTGTTTGGTGCATTATTCTATTTTTTTAATTTATTTTTAGATTTATTTTTTTTTGAAGTTTACACTTCCATCCTGATGCCTTACTCTGCAGCAGCATTTCACATCCATCTGCCTTGATCTCTCATGCTTGAAGTATACATCGGAAAGTTTACTTTCAGCCAGAAGTTAGTCTCTTTATCTTTGCAAATCTTTAGTTCTGAGTATCTGTGGGGGAAGCTTCTGTTATGCAATATAAAAAGTGGTTAATTTATGCACTGATTTCGTGCTCAGTTTCTCTGTAGCATCCTGTTCTTTTTTAAATTGGATCACTTCTACAGGCTTTAAAAAAGGAAATAGCTCTTTAAATACTGTTTCCTTGAGATTACTTAAGTGATTGGAATATAATTTTTAGACATGTAATTTGCTGGAGGTTTTTGAAGATGTAAAAAGGTTTCATGCAATTTCCTACAGTATTTTATATATTTGTAAAATAATTTTTACAGTAATTTTTTTTTCTGCATAATACTACTTTCAAAGAAAGCTTCTTTTGAGATACACATTGGTTTATAAAACAAGAAGGGTCCTGCCAATATATTCACTACTTGTTAATAATCTCTTCAAAGCAGCACTTTGTCATCAGCATATCATTATATTTTGAATACCAAAACAATGGACTGTGTATGTTGTACATTAAAAGGTGCCACTGGAGAAAAAAATCATTATCTTCTGTTCTCCCTTTTTGTATTTACAATTAACCATTTAACACTTCGTTAATAGATGCAAAGCAAAAATATTGCAGCAAGTCCTGAAGTACCTTCAACCTACAAGGAAGTGCTTCTGCAGGGAAGCAACAGCAATGTTCAAAACGAGGAACCTGCTGCAAGGTGAGAACTTAAAGAGATGCAGAGAAAGCTTACTTGTTGTTTTTGTATTATCTCTGCCCTGGGAGAGGGAAGAAAATGCATCCTGGATTACCAGAGCATTGCCATAACGTTGTGTCAATCAGTAAATAAACAAAGTAATACTTGAACTGTTCAAATGAAGAGTTTTTACAATTTATATTCATATTGATATTACAATGGCTTTTCCAGGTTTTAATCTTCCTGATACCATCTTGTAAGTTTAACAGAAAATGAACGAGCCAAACATTAGTGCAGTGCTGTTGATGAGCCAGAGCTTTAGCACTGAAAATGCTTCAGTAAGGTTCCTTTTACCCTTTTCCCTGAATCAAGTACTCACCTTTACACCGAGACTTCACCGAATCACAGAACCAGAGGATACCAGGCTGGAAGGGACCTCAGGGATCATCTGGTCCAGCTTGTCTGGTCTAGACAAGATGGCCCAGCACCCTGTCAGGTAAAGCGGAGTATCCAACATGAGGGAATCCACCATGTCCCTGGGGAATTTATTCCAAGGGCTGGTGGTTCTCATTGTGAAATTGGCATTTGATAGGGTTTCTACAGTTGCAGTAAGTTGACTTCTCAACACTCAAGATTCTCTTTACCACAGAATGTGACTCCTCCTTCTCTCCTCCCCTGCCTACTGGCACTCTGGCAGCCTTTTGCTGCATTTCTGCACAGCTCTAACTTCAAACCTGCAGAGCAGGATAAGCAAAGAAGGGCAGACAAATACACAGCGGTGCTTTCTTGTCATCATAAATATCTTTATTGTGAAAAATACCATAAAATAATTCCCCCAGTTCTAGAAAAAAACAGTTCTTGCTTTTTAGATTTATGATTTCATATAAAGACATTTTATAATTTGAAACATTTGATAAATCTCTGGCTAGCTTTTACTTATCCTTCTTATAACATAAAACTGCTACTTAGAGATTTGCTGAGGGCAAAAAAAAATTATTCTCCCATTTATTTTATGATTTTATGGATAAAAGTGTGTATAACAGAGCAAACAAACAATACCTTACAATAAGGCACTTTTAAATACAACTAACCTGCTATGCTATCCTGGCTAGTTTCCGGCAAAGCTCCTATAAATCACAGCCCTAAACAGAAGAATAATTCTTGTTCCAAACACAGGTTTGAAAACTGAAACAATAACAAGCTTTATGGTTTCTTTAAAAGTTTAAGCTGACACATTTTCTGCATATGTCACAAGTTTGAGCTCTCCAGTTTGTAATTCGCTTTGAATCTGTTTTAATGCTGATCATCAGTACATCAGTATTAAGCAGGTACCAAGTAAAACATGCTCCCCCCACCTTCATTTTAAAACAAGTTGGAAACGCATTTATTAAAACTGAAAGAATTCAACAGACAAAGTTTGCATCTACATACAGGCCAATTATGGGAACGATGTTTCATGCACATCTCGGGGCTGACAAACTACCAAGACATTTATTTCAATGTTCAGTTATTGAACGTTATTGCACTACAGACACCCACTAATAAATAAAAAGGCAAGTTCAGCTTCCTTGCACGTCGCCTGCACCATTAACACTCAGCGTGTTACCAGTGCTTCATTTTCCAAAGTCACATCAGGAAATGCATCACCGTATCTGGAGAGCCTTGCAATATAAATGGTTTCTTTTAAAAAAAACTTTGTTTTTCTGTGTTTCCAGAAGTATCTCAAAACCCTTAGAAATAGCACTGGGGTGGTAACACTTCTTGTAAACAGCAGCTGCTCAATACTAGTAAAGCTTTATTCTCCACTGTCATTTTCTGCTTTTGTTTCCGAGAACCTGTCTTTCACAGAAGGAATCAGGTACTAATCATCTTCCTCCTTCTCCTGACTACATTCAACTCTTTTTTTTCCCTTAAAATGTGATTTTCCCTTTCCCACTCCTTCTTAAGATGCACATGGTCTTTTTTGGTTCTTGAATGCCCCCAGCATACACCAGAACTGTCCTTCTGCCTCAGAGAAACAAACCCACACTGCTCCAACACCAGTGTCTCATATGAAGAATTTACTCATGAGAGACCATCTTATTCCTTCCATAGAAGAAAAAAATGAAACCCCAGGAAACAATTCTCTCAGCTCTAGCTTTTAAAACAGAGAAGGGAGAGGGATGAGAAGAAGAAAAAAAAGTTGAAGAAGTCCTTTGAAAGAATTTTCATTCCCACTGCTTCCCTAGCACACAAACGCAGCTGTCTGTGGTCTCTGTCATGACTCCTGCAGCCCAACCCCACTCCTGTGTGCACACAGTGTGATGTACTGCTGACACTGCTCATTCAGTTCTCATTTAAACACAGCCCTTCCTGTAGTGAAGGGGGCGAGACAGAAGTGTTTGTAGGGCGATGGGCCAGGCACACACACCCCCCTCCACCAGCAACCACCCTGCTGGGTGAAGCTCCCTGCACATCCCGTGTGCACAGCCCACACACGGCAGGTGTGCAGAGCCTGTACCACGGGGGAGCAGGTTCTTCACTCCCTGTGCAGTGAGCTCCTGTGCCTGAGCCCCAGAGCCATGCCAGCCTACAGTGCTCAGAACAGTGTCCTGAGCGTCTTGGACTGGGTTCAAGCAAAAACCTTTCCGACAGGTCAAAAGCACAAACTGAACTTCTAGGAAGTCATTCAAGCTTGGGAAATATCCAACACTGGAGTTTAATACACTGCTGGGGTGGTTTTGTACCATAAACTGTTAAAAATCACCACATGTGCCCCTCAGCTTGAGGATAAATTTCTGCTGAACACTGACCTCTAAATTGCTGTTGAAAAATACTTGACAAAGCCACCTGGCCTCACAATTATGTTCATGAAGTACTAGAGGCAGGAGCCAAGAGTTATGCATCAACAACTTTGACTGCAGTAAAAAAAACACCCCCACTTTCAGATTGAAAGCCTTATTTGCTAATTTCATTTGTTCTACTGAGGCTGCTTATGCTTCCAAATGCCACAAGCTGAAGTGAGAGAAGATTCCTCTCAACTGATTATTGTTTTCCAGTTAAAAATCAAATCAACACTGATGAATGGTAATTCTTGCGTTCTAAGAAAATGGCTGCTGATGAAACTCATCAGCAGTTATGACAGATTCAGTTACAGAGCAGGAGGACTCCTCACTCCTTACAGCTATAGCCCTGGGAATGCTGCACATCACATTCACACAGTTCCATCAACTACACCAAACCAATTGTAACTACATGCATATAGTAAAAAATAAACCAGACTTTGGGCTAGTGGGAAGTTAGTCCCTCTTTTAGCACACAGTTGTTTCTGCAGTACTGTGGCTGTTACAAGAAACACTAAATTACTTCAATTTCACATAGTATTAACTTCCTGTTGCATCACCCAGCAGAAATTAAGTTGTATTACAGGGTAAGGCTGGAGTTAGTATCACACTCCTGCAGTCTGCAGTACGCTCAACCTCACAACCTGTCTTAGTTCCGAGTTTATGTACAGAAGTAACAAATTGCTGCACAGTCAAGGAAAGCTCCCATCAAATTTTCTTCTCAAATCTCAATCAGGTCTTGTTAAAGTGCAAACTACTCAAGAATCATACCTAAAATAAATACCCCAAACAACATCCAGGAAAAAAGTGTCTTTTGTGTTTGGAGTTCTTTTCCACTTTCATAGCTGAAAATTACCACCAAGGAGATCACCCCACTCCATTTCAGGTTAATGAAAAAAGTGGTCAGGCATTTTCCAATACAATCACTCCCAAGCACTCTTTTTCCAGAGCGATGGCTGGGACTCGTTCAGCACGCAGCCTGTGGCACTGCCAACACCAACACAGCACGTGGTCACCAGGGTTTCCTCTTAAAAATAGTGAGAGATGGATCCTTCTGCTGAGCACGACCAACAGTTTGTTAACGAGGAGACTATTGTATCTATCCTTGCCATGTTTATTAGGCCCCGATCCAGAAAAATATTTACATGCATTTTTATCTTTAAGCATATACTTGAGTCCTAAATTTAAGCGTTGTCCTAAGTAGCATCTTACTGTTTTTTCCATCCGTGGGAATAAACATGTCCTGCATATCCACAACAGGCAGTACAAACCCCCCAACCAGCGTGAGCTCATCAAGCTCACCACAGAGCAAACCCGCTGAACACCAAAAGAAAGAAAGAGCTTCCTTCTAGTGCAGTAAGACTCTGGGTTATGGACAACATTAGAAATTAAGATTTTGGGTCTTGAACTGAGAGACTTTTTATTTTTCAACGAATTGAGTAAAAAACAGCAGCAGCCACCAGAAACAGTCTTGGCTCTAACTGAAGTGAAATTTGAATGTAAATGGTCCTCCTCCAGAACCAAAGGGGTTGAATCCTTGCCACGTGTTCCAGTTCCTGTGGAAGGGGTTGTTGCCACCCTGCTGACTCTCTGCATCCAGTGGGTCCTCTCCCGCATCAAACTTCCGCCTCATTTCTGGAGGAAAGAAAGCCAATGTGGAATCACAGCACAATAACAACAGGTCCTGTTATAATCTAAATGCCATTTGCAATAGCACTTGAGGCAGGAGACACCCATAACCTTGAAGTAGGCATATCCAGAGTTACTCAATCCTAGAAATCTCTGCAAGATGATATCCCAAAAAGAGACCTTTGGAATAGTAATTTTATTTGACTTTTAACAGAAATAAGTGAAACACAATAACTGTTTTCAGGTTTACATCTGACTTCATATAACAGATTGGATGCAAGTATCAGTGCGCTACTTTCTCAGGAGGCATAAAGGGAAAGAGGGAAGCTGTAATGCCTGTTACGACTTACACTTAATGCATTTCTAACTTACTGTTAAAAAGTAATTAAAAAAATTAAGTCACTGCATCATTACCTGGGTCGGTGAGGACTTCTTTAGCAGCTGCTATATCAATGAATTTTTTCTCTGCTTTCTTCTTTTCTTCCTCACTTTGGAAGTTATCAGGATGCCACTGGGATGCCAGCTTTCTGTAAGCTTTTATGATTTCTTGCTTTCGAGCATTTCTGGATGAATAAAATTATAAATAACTTAATTCTCTAATTCATGTGTCACACTAGTGAATATTTTAAACACACTTATTTTAAACACTGAGACAGTAATTAAGGGCATCAGAAAAATTATGAGGTGCTAGCTAACCTTCTGCAAGTGGCACTGAAGATGCTTTACACAAAACAAAGAAAGCGGGTTTCACCTTTAAACAAAGATTCCTCGCTCTTGTTTCACCACCCATTTACTTTCCCTGGAAAGATGCTACTGCCAGACACTATGCAGAATACAGTTCCCAGTCTGAAGAATTTGCATTCATAACAACAAAACACAAAAAGCAGAGATCAAAAGTAGTTCACGTTTGGAAGGATGATCAATACTAGTTCAGAACTGGACATGGGCTTGCTGCTCATTAGAAAGGGAACTTGTTGGTTTCTTAAGGTTAATGGAAAGTATTTTTTATACCATCCAGTTAGTCCTTCCAAACTCTTCCAATCTATCACACTATCTGCCACAATTTTTTGTTGCTTTTAATGCTTGCCAGTCTTCAATTCTTCCTTTCAGTAATTCTTGCCAGTCTTCATTTCTTCCCCAATTCACTCACCTAATTCTCGATCATCTACACTAAGAATTTCTTGCCAAATTATTTATTTCCCCTCTTATCAATGTTGGGTTTTGTTCTTTCTAAAGGATTGTAAACAAATGCTACTTACAAGCTGGACACTACTGAAGTGTCCAGTACAGCAGAAAAGTGAAGGTAGCAAGAAACAGGAACAAAAATTAACACTCAGCAGAACAAATTCAAGTGATAAGCCCTGTATGTGCTGGTTTAAATAACCAACTTTCACATCACCATCTCTGGAATTAATATCTCACCTTTTTACTCCCAGGATTTTATAGTAATCCCTCTTCTGTGATTGCTTCAGCATTCTCTGGGCACGTTCTAGCCCCTCCCGAATCTGCTGGTCATTTTCACTATTGGCTTGAGCAGTCTCATAGTCTTTAATAGCTTTTATAAAAAAAGGAATGAAAGAAGATTACACGACTCTACAAACTTCCATTTAAAGAACTCAACCACTCAATAAAACTCAAGCTTTGCTATTACCATATATAAACAGCAAAACTTATTTCAACTTGACATTTTTACATTTTGTTTCTGAATTACAAAACCTTGGAGCAGAGGAAATCCACTTTTACATATAAATTAGGTTCATTACACTTGTGGGAAATGAAGGAGAAGGGAGGTTATCAGACATAGGTCACATCACTCTCTAGATGTTGCAACAGGCACAGGAATAACATAACAAGCGTCTAGGACTGGGAGAAGGGAACAGAAGCCAAGAAGCAAGATTCAGCAACTAGTACTTGAAGAGCCCACTGTACAATGTTAGTCCCTCGTTGCTGTTCAACTGAAGGATGCACTACCCAGAGTCTTTAATATTCATTCTTCTCCTCCAGTCTGCACTCTATCAACATGAAAGTCTCTTCCTCTTTAATGACAATAAAGACAGAGTTCACGCTACCAGTAAGTTCATACTGTTAGTGAAAGACTAATATTGGCTTTTTACACCTCTGCATACATAATATGCAGACAGTGATATTTTAAGGTGTTTTTTCTTTCCAAAGGCATACTCTCACTTTTATTTCAAGAGCTGCATTTCTCAGGAATGAAAACAAGACAGAAGCTGTTAATGTATTCATGAGTTTTTAAAACATTCATGGTCTACACTTTTTTTAAAGTAAACTATTATTACTGTAAGTGGTAACTGAATGCTTAAGACACCAAGTTCCTTTATTCTTTGATATCAAATTTATCAAGGGAAGTAACTATCAAAGTCTTTAATGAGACTACTCTTCTTTCACTGTTATAATCCTCAAGGTCTCATTTGCAGATCCAAGTCTCCTAGGCTTCTCAAGTTAGACAAAGTACTTGCATGAGATTATTTCCAAGCAGATGCTATTTCTCAGCAGGTGTTACATTTGTTTTTCACTGTTTCTGAGCAAGACAGCAGGAAGTGCTAATGAATTTGTATTACCCAGACATTTGATTCCACTGCAATCTTGTTTTGGTTATTGGGGGGAAAAAAAATAATCCAAAATGTATTGCTAATGCCCTAACAATTTCATAGGTTATTACAAGCCAACAAAATTTCTCTTCATTTTCTCATCACTGGACACTGTCACTTGGTGCTTGAACAGAGTGTTTTGTCTTCTGCTGACATTTTTAATTATTTGTCCAGTCATTAAAAAAAAAACAACAACAAAAAACCCAAGAGCGTGAACTAATGTGTGTCCCCTTATACTGCTGTCAAAACTGATAAAAATAATGAAAATGCAGGGATTTCATTATGTTGCTTTACTGCTTCAATAATTTTAAGCACCAGCGTACTTAATCTGCTTCATGTAATACTGGGAGGTCCCACCACAAAGTCCTGCCAAATGCAGATCAGATTGCTCAGCTTCACTGAGCACCAAACCACCTACAGCACACACCACTGGGGGAAACCAACCAGCTCAGGAATCTGCAATGACAGCATTAGATTTCTACTCTCTTTTTTTTTAATCAACTTCCTTATTTAAAGACTGCAAGTATTAAGCACATGGGAAGGTAAGTTTATCAGTGCTGCACACTGCACAGGGAACATACCCAGCAAGCACATTTTGCTCTCCCACACTTCAGTTTTGACGGTACACTCCAGTGCAGGAATTTTCCTCTTTCAGAGAGCTAATTGCTCTCCCCACTTGAGGGGTGAGGGTTGGAAGCAGGTGGAGCAGAATGGCAGCTTCCTAATGACAATATGTTTGCTATGAAACCAGGAGACTTATTACTAATTCACGGTATGTCAAGTGAGATATTGAACCGATTCTTCTGAGCTACTATTTCTAAAAGCACTAGTACCTCACAAACCAACAGAAGAGTCACTGCTGCCACTTACTAGCCTGCTATTCCAGAAAGCATCCTTTCTTCTTTTCATCCTGTTCCACAACATGAAAGGAATAACTAGTTTCCAGTGACACTTTCAGTTTAAATAGTTCAGTCAAATCTAACTCTCCTCCTTCCAATAAAAGTCTTCAAGATTTCTCAAAAGGTAATCACACTGTATCTCTAAATAACTTTGCTGGCTTTGGGACCTTGCCTGTATTTTTAAAACAGAGACCGAGGTCAATTCTGCATGTATAATAATGACCAATTTCCTATCAAACATGAGTAACTGCAGACAACCTACATCCATGCCAAGACTGTTAGAGAAATAACACCACCAGTTATGCTCTTACTGAATCCTCTACGGTAGCAGTAGAGGAGGGGGGAGAAAAAAATTAGTATGTCCTGGCCAATTTTGAAATAGCAGGGCAATTTTTTTCCCTCTTTGACAAAACTTGTATTTTAGACAAATAGGCTCCTGTACTTATGAGGTATGTCAGAAAGGGAGTCATCACACATCTGCCTCTGTAGACAAGCCCTGGATCGCATGTGATTATAAAGCAATTAAACCCATTTGATTGACTCAGCTACACATACCAAAGCACATCTTGAACATTTAGCAATAATCACCTTCAAAGTCCTGAATTACAAGTACTTTGAAATTTCCTACCTTTAACAGGAAAATAGGTGCCTCCATCTTGAAAATTTTTTTGAGGGAAGAATGAGAATCAGTTTGCCCTTTTAAATAAAATTTTAATTGCTCTACAGTTCTCTACAGCAAAGAGAAATCAGCAATCATTTTACAGCAGTTAAAGCTGAAGGATAAATGAAGACACCTCCAGGCAGACTAACCTTAATGGGCTCTAATACTGTTTATGGAGGCTCTGCTGGAAGGCAGAGTGTAACTACAACCACCTCACTACTGTCAAGGGCAGGAAGAAGGCACAGCATAGGCTAAAGAACAGTGATTTGGAGAAGCACAGTTCCACCCCAGAATGGCTGTTCACTTGGAACCAGGCGAGGCCAAGCCCAGCAGGCACCAGCCTGGGAAATAAGCTCTCCCAGATCCCAAGCTTCATCCTGTTTCCTTATATGCTGTAATAGCAAGGCATTTGCTCCCGCACAAGACCAAGCTGGCTCTCTGCATTTGTGCAGAACCTTGGTACAAAACTCTTCTTTACGCTAATTTGCAGGAAGTGAGTCACCACCCCTGGAGGTTTTTAAAAGGCATGTACATGTGGCACTAGGGAACATGGTTTAGTGGTGGACTTGGCAGTACTGGGTTAACGGACTTGATAATCTTAAAGGTCGTTTCTGTGACTCTATGGAATAGGATACATTTTACAGAAACTCCATATGCAAAATACAGCCTCAGGAATAGAATCAGTTTACTGCTTTTGGTAGCATTACAGAGATCCACAGAGGCGAAGCAAACGCTGTTAACTTCCTCTGCCCTCAACGCATGCCAGGGAATAGAACAGTATTATTTCATGCTGCCACCTCTAGACATTAAAATTGAGGTCTTAAAATGGATTTACATCAGCCTAACTAAAATTACCTTTTACCTCTAAACAAAATTGTCTGACATTGCTGATTGTGTAAAACACGTTTAAATTAAATAAGCTGTAGTCTCATAAAACATCCCAAGCACGGTCCACTGTTGTAAAGACAACTCTGCCATAGATAAAAGCAAGTACTTTCCACTTACACTAATCAACGCAAAATTACCACCAGATATTTTTGTAAATCTGCAACTACCAGTGCTAATTAAGGATGACAACATAGTGTAGAATCAAAGTACACGTTAAAAAAAGTCTTTGAAATACTGAGTGCATTTTAGATGTCCACAGAAATGTATGTGCCAACTGCACACAACTGTACCTTCTTCATACAGGTCTTCCAGCAAATAAGCTTCTGCTCTGTCTTTCAGAGCATTCACATTGGTTGGTTCCACTTGCAGAACTTCTGTACAAAGTTTTATGGCTTCTGTAGCCTGCTGATTCTAGAGAAGTTAAAAAAAAAAAAAATCATGTAGTCATGTAGTTTTGGAGGTTTTGTTTGGTGTTTATTTGTCTTAAAGAAATTTACAGACAGAGATAAGCCAAGTTACCTTTGATAAGCAGTGACAGATTCTTTCTTTGGCACGAGTAGCATAAACTGGGACTTCTGGCTCAGTTTTCATTACAGACTCATATTTACTGATAGCATCTTCATACCTGTTTAAATCATAAAGCAAAATATCATGAAATGTGATCACTATCTCAGGGTGTTGCAATTTATTTACAAATGTTAAAATTCACAGATTTTCATATCCTTCTAACAATGCACATTAATAGCTTTAAAGGTGAGGTGTGAGACAACAGTACGAAGAAAACTTGCAGCCACTTGAAGAATTACATCCCCATTCCCTTTTCTGAAACAGAAGAGCAGGCACTAGGCCTGGCAGGCTTTTGCACAAGTTAATAACTACCTGCCCTCACCATGCACAGCCAACAGTCTCTAGATGTGCCTCCTGTCCAACATGCCACTCTGCATTGGAAAATAAGCAACTCCCTCTCCAGTATCTGAGATGGACTAAGTCTGGAGTCTTGCTGAAAACACTGTACTGTCTGCTGAGTACAAAAAGTACCCATTCAGATAGGTACAAAAAAGCTCTTTTATGCCAGCTTGAATTAGGTAGTTGTTTTATCTTTTACTTCTTCACAAGTCACACAGTAAAATGTATTTTTGCTGTGATGGTCTCAAAAATGCTAAAGTTCCATGGTTTGAGAAAGAGAGGGATTAGAACATTTATCTAAAAATGCAAGAGAGTGATTGAACCCATGGGTTGCTATGAGCTAGAGAAATTCAAGTTCTTGGAAGACTCCCTGAAACAGTGCTGATACTGGATTAAGTGAAGAAAGTCCAAACAGACTGATGGCTTAATAAAACAGGCCCCAGCTGTGCTTATTCACATTCCTAATGCACTTCATTTTAAAGACCCACCTTGACAATGTCTAATGATTCGTTAGAGGTCCTTCCAGCGGTTGTCATGTCATATAAAACTCACGTAAAGCAATAAGTAGAAGAATACAGAGGCATTGTCTATCAATTTCCCAGTGTGCATAAAAAAGTTCACCCTGTAGCAGAGAAGGCTCAAACAGTCCCAGGCATTTCAGCCTTTCCTTGCAGTAAAGAGATGCTGCAGTCCCTCCATCATCTTAGTGGGACTTCACTGGACTTTCTCAGTAGTTTCATCTCTCCTGCACAGTGGAGCCCTGCACTCCAGGTGTGGCTCATCAGTGCTGAGTAATAATATATGAGAGCTGAAAATATTATCCCTACCTTGGTCTTACTACCTGCTGCAGAAAGAAGTTAAGTATGCAAAGAGAAGACAGCGGCATCGGAAGGAATCAGAATAGGATTGTCGCTATGCGAGTCAATATTTATTTTAATTGTAATTTGAGAGCTGTGCTTAGTTATCCACTTCAACTGACAGATGCAAAAAGCAACACTTAATCAGCTCCTCAATCAATAACTTGGTGCCTCAGTAGTGGTTTTTTTTTCCTTTTTTTTTTTTTTTTTAATATAGCAGTGCTTACCTGCCTTCTCTGATGAATTCCTCTGCTGACTCAATCTGTTTATTGAGTTTCTTTACTTGCTTATAGAGAGAGAAGCACTGCTTATGGTCTTGGTCCAGTTTCAGACACTCCCGGACTTCACTTTTCACAGGGAGGTAAAGAGAAGGTAAGAAAAAATAAGATACATCACCACATACTATGAAATTTCACCTAAGACACAAGAAGACACAATGCAATATATACAACCTGCCCAGAACAACAGTTGACTTCTTTACATCATCTCTCTCTTCATACAAAAAATTAAGTTAAAGTGAGACCAACAAAGAAGTCTTCCAGAACACACAGGGGTATTTGTCTGGCCTTGCTTTTAATTATTTTGTATTGCCAAATATGCAAAAGATTTAGTGTTACGTTAATAGCTGACTAAACAGCAGAAGAAAAGGGTACCCTGGGAAAGAAATTAAATTCGGCAGCCATCAGATAAATCTACTGGAAAATTACAATCAATTGTAACTCAGACATATTACAAAATTCCTATGAACAATTATATTTTACACTGCCTTAAAGAGAGAAAGCTCAGCTAAGACCCAAATCTCCTTGATGGAATCCCAGCCAAGCCTGAGCCTGACTTTTCATTGTGGAGACTGCTGTTTAATAAGACTCTGATTAGGGCAGATACCTCTCCAAAGAGTCAAAAGTTTTTAAAAAACCCACAAAATCAAACAAAATCAACCAAACAAAAAACCACAACTCCAGGATGCAATCATATGAAAGAATAAAAGTTTTGTATCATGTACAGTTATCATAGCACAACCACAGTGTTATTTTCAGAAAGAGATCAAAGAGATCACAAAATCTGATTTTGTTCCTAATAACCGACAAAAATATTTTTTGGAAATCATTAAGCCTGTAAAGGTAAGAGAGAGAAACTAAGAGGAAAACAAGGACAACAGTAAGCATTCAGCTGAACTATTGCACTCCTTCTTAGTAAATCTTATGATGCCACAAAAAATAAAGATATCAGATTAAGAATGAAGAAGCTTATACCTTCACTCTGATTCTATTATATTCTGCAACAGTGCTCTCAACAGTACCTTTAAAAATCAAAAACCTATTCTTCACATCACTATGTAAAGTGATGTCCAGCTACCAAAAGTCACCACAGAAGTGACCTATAAACTCCCAAGACTAAGTATACTCTGGAACGGGGATGCCTAATGCAAAGCAATTAGTTTGGTGCTACTTTTGCCCAGCTATAAAATGAATTTTTGCAGTTACAATCAATCACATGCAGTTTCCATCCACCAGCCAAGAAAAGAAACTCAAGCTTTTCAGTCCTTTTCATCTCTTATTGAAGAGATGCTGTGGCAGAAACCATATTGGAAGGAGTCTGGAGATGAAAGTAGCACGTCTGAGATTACAATCAGCACAGAAACCACTTCTGTGAAAAAGAAGCATTACACCATCTGTCCAGCTAGGCACAGAGGATAAACTTAACAGTCCAGACTGGGCAAGGGCAGTCTTCTACCAGATTGACTAGGGACATATGGGAGTAAGACCTCAAACATAATTCAATTTGAATAAAAGAGTAGGACATTATCAAAAAGTCATCCGAAATACTGAACACTGTCTGCAGGAATGAAGGCCAACAGCTGTGGACCCCCATATCTTCGTACCTGGATGCTCCTGTACTTTTATCTATTCTTAAGTCTGCAAACCTTAATGTGTGTTTTTTGTTTGTATTGTAAACTTCACTTGACTAGAGGTTCAAGGTCAAAAAATAGGCTCCACCAATGCAAGTTTAGAGTAGCACTTCCTTCTAGGATGGAGAAATACAGTGAAGACAGTACTTGTAAGCAATTCCAACAGACACATACTCTGGCTTCTCTTTAAGCAAACAAAATGCCTGGAACCATTGATGGCTGGTCTCCCAAGGATAAATATGAATTAGGTGTCTTCACTGCCCCTTCTTAGCTTCAAGAAAGGACCTTCCTTTATCAGATCCAGATCACAGCTGCTACTCCATTCACAGAACATCGACATTTCATCGTTTATCATGACCTGCATAGATACATTTTCTGTCTCAATTTTAATGATTACGGCAAATAGTAAAATTACCTGAGTGATAATTCATGGTCCCCCAGCTGATAATATATTTTGCTGATTTTATAGAAGGCTTCAGTATTATCATTCTTTAATTTGGCAGCAGCTTTCAAGTCACTGATAGCTTTGCTTGGTTCCCCTTCTTTTATATAACACTCTGCTCGAAGTTCACGTAGCTCTGCATCCCAAACACAAACCTTGAGAAATCAAAATGAAAGCTTGGTTTTGGTCCATAACACTTCACTTCTTTTCCTCCCCAAAAGAAAAATCCCATTTAATTTCACTTTGCCAACTGCAATAGCATAAGGTTCAAGTTGCATGCAGAGCTCATGAAATTAGCATCTCTGCTTCCTGGTGGATGCTGTGATGCACCTGCCCAAATAGAAAACAAAGGCCTGAAAATTTTGTAAATTATTCAATAAGCTCATGCAGGGAGATGAATTAAATCTACTGGCAGTACTTAAACTAGGACAGTCTGTTGAGCCTCCAGGAAAGGATATCAGAATCATAAATTATTATATCTTCCCAAAAGAAAAGAGGTAATGAACAGCAAGGATCAAGCTGTCAGCTGTCCTCTAGGAAGAAGCCTCTGGGTAAGATGCAGCTCCACAAAATTTGACCTTAGTATCTGGATTTTAAAAATATAGAAAGATAATAATGTCACAGTAGGGCAAAAGTAGTTATTCATAAGGAACTGCCTACCAAAATTTGGTTTAGAGAATTAATTCTGTGTCTTATCAGTTGTTTGTAAACTGTCATTTTAGAGGAGGCTTTTCTGCTTTTCCACTTCCCCTTCCCATAAACTCCTGCACTTTGTCAGTTTCTTCACCAAAAGCTCCAATGTTGTAAATTCCAAGTCAACAGTGCTAATTTGCATGTGAAGTCAGTAGTTAACTGCCTTTTAATATATATTTATATATGACACAAAATGTCCACATAATTGAGTTATTTACACTTACACTATCAGACTACCTATACCAATGAAGACTCAAAAAATACAGATACCTAAGGAACAAGCTAAAAATTCAGCTAGCCATAGACATTTTTAACTTTGTGGGGGTTTTTTGATGTTTTGTTACTTCATTTTCTCAAGACAAAAACTGTCTGCATATAGGCAAAATAAAATCCAGATGAAAAAACCTACACCTCCTATATTTGGTAAAACTTCATTTATTCCAGAACAATTTTTTACTCAGCTTCCCCAAACACCAAACTGTGGCAAAATAGGAAAGTATAATCAATAAAGCTATATATAACAGAAGTTTAGCTGAAGTTGTATCTTTAACCCAAACTACAAACTATTATTTTGACTTTTTTTGCAGTGAGTGCTCAGCCTTCTCCACTCTCCAACTTCATTATGGAGTCACAGCGCTCAGCAAAACTAAACCAGTTACAGCAAGTGTTTTCACATCAGAGAAGAAGCTATTAAACAAAAACACATAGATGTCAGAAAGAAGCTCTTGCTTTCCTTTCACGGGACCATTTTACTTAACACTTACTGCCAAGATTTCATCAAGAAGGGAAATAGCAGCTTCATAATCCTCTTGCTGGTAGGCAGATAATGCTTGTGAATGCAGGCGCTGTAGCTCATCAGATTTCGTCAGCTGAGTCTGGGCTTCTTTTTCCTCATTACTGCTAGGATTGGATTTGAGCTGCAAACATTAACAAGAAGAGAGACTGAAATGCTTGTTCAAGGATATCTTTTTGTCCCATTAATAATCATGTCATGGAGAACTGACTAAAGCTGCAAATAAAGCAAAATTAGTTTCAAAATTTGACTGGAAGTGTTTTCATCTCTAAACTTCATAAAAAAAGAAAGACATTTTGAGCTCCAATACAAGATGTCAGAAGTCAAAGAAATCCAAGTCCTCTCCCTCCCCATGCTTGATCACTTACCACTGAAACATCATACACAAGAGTCACAGTCCCACATCACCCACTGGAAGTTGTGGACCTCTCAATCGTAACCTAATTAATTCACCTCTCTATAGACAGTTATTAAACCCTGGATTCCTCAGCATCAGTAGACAGTGTAACCATCTGGCATAATTGCATCTCTCACTTTAAGCACAATAGATATTTATAAATTCATGACGGAAATAAATGAAACATGTCTCAAGCAGTGTTACTGTAAAGCTGTGTTTCTTATAATTTCCCCACAAAAAGTGGCTGTAGTAGCAAGATAAAAGGCTAGAGCTGGCATCAACTGGATGTTTATGCACTTTATTTCTTAGGTAGCTTTAAACAAGTCTAAAGTTTTGTCTACAAGGATTCTCATTTCTCAAACTCCTCTCTTTGAGCAAGTACAAAGGGTTAAAAGGTACTTGCCTTCATTTCTTTAAGGAACTTCATATTTCCAAATAAAATAAATAAATAAAATAAAATCCCACAGGCAACTTTGCTATCACCCAGGAAGATAAATATGGGCCAGAAAGAATCTCAGCCATTCCCTAGCAAAGCCAGGAAGTAATTCGTAGGATTAAGCAGTGGCTTCATGCTTGTTGCTGACCAGAATGACTTCCAGAGTTTTAAAAGGGACAGATCAGCATGACTTGATTTTCCTGTTATTTGTTTTACAATCAAAACCTGCATTATCTTGCATACTATACACAGAATGTTAACTAAAGTCACTGAGTCCTCAAAGGCATCCAGTACTTTCTTTTTTTTCTCATTTATCTCAAAGTGGCCACTTCCCTTTTTCTCATTCATAATTTCTTGAACACTCATATTTTATGCTTATGTCTCTAATGTAATTCAACTTCAGCCCTCAGAAGTCCTTTAACATAATTTCCCCTGCTTCTAACACTTAAGTATATGAAAAGAAAGAGCCTAAATGCAACATCAAAAGCATGCACAGGTCCCAAACTTTGTCTTCAATTCTTCATTTTAAGTCTTTTTAAACCTTATGTACTTGATTTTTTGCCAGGTAAAATGAAACAAGTTGTACCTAGACCCAAAAATTATCCTTTCTTCCCTACACTGTCCTTCAGCAAGAGAAGACAAATTTGATTAAAGAGTTTTCTTCTTTGTAGGCTGATTCCTAATACAAGTATTAAAGAGGCTTCTCTTCTGGTTAGAACTCTGCCTATAAAACCTTGATACTATGCATCCACTTTTGCCCCAAAACCTACAGGCTGAAAATTTCTACACCTGTAATTTTAAAAGTACAAAGTCTACAAAATTCTCAAGTTCTGAAGTCTTCAGTTCCAGCTCACTTGTCTGATTTCTCGCTCAGTTTCTCAGCATTTTCTCTTGAAAACTGAGAGCTTTTGCTATGGATGAGCTTTAGACTTCCATTTAAACTTATCTTATGGTAACATTGCACTCCTTAGACTCACAGTATGTTTCTTGTAATTCATTTGGAGAAAAGGTCAGTGGAATATAAAAACCAATGTCACAACCATGCAGACAAGTCCAATAGTAATAAAGACCATTTGAGTGAAACATCCTAGATAATTTTAGGTAGTACAAAATGTCTGGTTAACAAAGAAAGGCAAACTTTCCAAGCTGTCATGCAAACTAAAGCCATCAAGCATTTGTGTGCTACAGTATGCTGAAAACATACACTCAGAAGCTCTTAATAAGTAATTAGCATATTGCTATAATGTAACATTAACTAAAGCAAAGAGAAGCCTGTTCATTCAGCTCCCAGAAAAAAAAGCTGTACATATGATGCAGTTCTTCGATACTCTCATTTTGGTTTACTTCCCAGTCTTCTTTTTCTGCCTTTTGGCACTATGATCAGAGGACTGTCACATTCCTACCAAAAATGAATCATATTTCAATCTCTTTTTCCTATGGAACAGTAAGATTGGAGGTAACAACTAAGAACAACTGCTTGCACTAGGTGTGTCAGATATCCAAGAAAGGACCAAGATGAATTTAATACAGGTCTAAGGCAAACCTAACACTCTTGTGCATGCTTCACCAACAGCCTGAAAGTATAAAGCCAGGGGCTGTGCTCTGCTCAGTTCTGCAAGACAAGCACACTGCTACTGGTGACTGTGTTCTCAGCACAGTATCCTTTGCTGTCTTTGAGGTTTACTACGTTTGGATTACAACACTAAAGTAATTGCAGTTTAACTTGCAGCAGCAAGAACTAGCCATCTGTTAGCAGCAGCTTTCCTTCACTCCACTTCCCCTTCAAACCTGTGCCTAATTCCTTTACTGAAAGCAAAGGTCAGTACACAGGAATGGCTTTGTTACTGTAAGTAATTGTCTACCACAGATTTACTACTGTATGTGCTGCTTTATTTTATAGCCTAGTCCCAGTATAGGGGAGAAACAAACCCTAGGGTATGCAAAATCCCCACTCTTCCCCCTTCAAGTAAGAAAGACTGAAGGTAAGAGAATCATCACCCTCACTCAATTTATCAAGTTGAGCTTTAACAGAATTTGCATGCGTATCTATCTTTCTCTTTGTTACTCACTTTTCTACTAGTGAGGAAACTCACTTCTTCCAGCATTTTCTTGCAAGGATTGACTCAAAACTTTGCAACATTACCTTGTTGCATCCAGGACAGTAGGAAAAGGGAAAAGGTATTAAAATTCACTTCATGAAACCCAGCATAGTTTGTTTTGTTTTGGTTTTTTTTCCCAAGATCCTATCTAAGGATGATTTCTACTCCAAGTAGGAGCCTTGAATTTGCAGTTAAACATCAAGTATTTAAAAGTTTTCTGATGGGAAAAGCATTTTAACAAGCTAAACAATTCATCCTGGTTTTCAAGAAGCAACACAACACACCCCCACCTCAGCAAACCTGCCACCCCATACTGTACTTCACAAGTCTATCGGTATGACCTTTCTCACCACAAAAAGGTTACACCAGCCACACACAAGGTGATATGAAAAATACAATGCAACACTACTTCAGAAAAATGTTGTTAATGAGGCCACTGACACAGCCAAACCCGTATATCCACAGTGACAAAACACTGAAGCGAGACCAACACTTAAGTACCCAGAATCCATCTGCATTTTGTGTATTGGATGCTGCTATTCTTAAGATGCCCCATGTCAGTCTGAATTAATTAGTATATCACAATGTGTTGCACGTACATATATCGTACAATTACACTTTCCGGATGAGCAATATGCATTTCATTTAACAAGGATTTACAATACTGTCTGTTAGCATCAAAAAAAAAAGGATCCCCAAACACAGAACACTTAAACTGGAAATCACTTGAAACAAGTAGCTGCTGCCTATTAAGTTTGGTAAGAGCTCTTTGCTTCTGGATGTTTTTTCCAGAAACACAGGGAAGAGTTACAAAACATGCTAAGGTAATTCAATGGTTTACCATGACCTCTCTTCTTTCCAGCTACAAGTCCTACAGCTTCCTTTGCAATGGCTCATTAACGATACAGGAAAAAGCTGGGCACTTTGTAACTCTTCTTCATTATAATTCTTGTACAACCACCTTGAGGGAAAAAACCCAAAACCATAACTTCAAAACCCACACTCTCAAATGAGAGTATAGATTAAAGATATACAGGCAGTTCATCTGTAGCATTTGAATATCTTTCTTATGAACAGACACTGTCAACTTGAAAAATTCTTAAATACTGCTGTTTGGAAAAAAAAAAATATTGTTAAAGCCCCCAGATATTATAGACACATTATTTCTATACCTTGCTTACAGTGGTCCAGTGCCACTAACACAGACATGTATCTACACATTGTAAAGCTGCTTTAATTTCTTGCTTTTCAAACTTAAATACACAGACCATGCAACTGATTAAGCTTGTGAGAAACGTTCTGAGGGGAACTGAAGGAACATGCATGGCTTGTATTATCTAAGATCAAGACATCACACACTCAAGGAAAATGTACAAAGGAAAGCCCTGCACTAGTAACACATTAAGTAACACAGCTACAATGATAGACAGATAGAAAAAAACAAGAAAATATTTAAATACCTTTTACCCTTTAGCCAGGAAGCTACAGATAATTGCAGTATCAGAGAGGAATGTATTTGGAAACATCTAATGTTACTTTGATGCGTTTAAGAGAGCCTCAAATACCCAACTCAAGTTTGCCTAGCAATTTAATCAAATCAGGTTACCTTACAGTGCCTTAAGATGGTCTCTCCCACCAACATCCAAAACAGTATTATTACACATAGCAACCAACCATGGAAAACTATTGTCCAATACATTTTGCAATAGCCAAGGGCTTCTCTAGACTAGAATGCAATTTGCAGATCTACAGAGCTCAGTCACTTGGTCTTGGCTGACATCTAGTGGAGCTGGAAGCTATGCCTTCAGTTTCCAGCTTTTAAGTGTTTACTCTTGCAAGGCAGACAGAATTGCTTATTTAGGACACCTCAATTTACAGTATTTATTGCAACAAATTGCAACTATGCATGTTACAGTCAGTCTTAAAAAAGACTAGAATTTAAAAGAAATATGACAGCTTGGTCCTTTCCACACTTTCCCATAGACTAGGGAGGTTTTAGTTTACTTTTGTACATTCTACAGAATTCAGCAACTCAAATGCTTGTCATTTTCTCTAGATCACAAGCAGAATCACAGACAACACTGTAAGGCACATACATAGGGCTGCCAGGATTTGCATTGCCTTTGTCACCTTTCCAGAAGGCCTTCCATCAAGTGAAGCATGCCAATATTCCTTTTGTTTTCAGTAAAAATCATGTTTACAGACAAAATAAACATTCCAGGGCTTTCATGGCTTGACATGATTGTTGATGTGCCCAGAGATCTGCACTATTGATTTCTATTATTCGGACACTACTAACCAAAACAGAAGGAACTTGATATTAAAGCATATGAACACTCAATTAAAGTTACAGTAGAGAAATAAATACTATTCATACAGCACGAGCACAACTTTTTTAAATCACCAAAGGACTTCTGCTTAATCCCTTTTCCATGTGGGAAACCTGGTCTGCGTAAAGAATTCCATTAGCTTGGTGGGTATGTTGGCCACAAGGAGAGCTTTCTAGAAATGCAGTACTGCTTAATATGTGAAGGCATAAATCTGAATCACACCCTCTATCCAAATCTCATGATTAATGTCAGCCAACAGGAAAGTACAGAGTGGGGGGGGAAAAGGCAATCTAAAAATAACCCATGAGGCTCTGCTCCCAAAAAGGAATAGTGCATCTTTTCCAGTCAGGCATTCCCATTGCCTGCTTTCACACTAGCACTGCCTCACAAGATAGCCACCACTGATAGGCCACAGAAGGCAGGAGTATACAGAGAAATGCTCTACTAAGCAATCATTTCAGTTTAAAGAAGTCTAGGGTGCTCACCATGAAACTTTTTCCACACAGTATGAAACTGTGTAGAAAGAATTTAAGGATATGAGTATTGTTTTCTTTTCATGAGTATACACTAAAGGATAGTTTTAGTATTATATGTAAAGAATAGTTTCAATGATTTTTTTTTTTAAGGTCTACAAAAAACCACTGGCCTTACACACTGGGGAAGTTTACCTGCCATTCTGCCCTCCATTTAGATGGGCTGAATTCTTCTTGCTTTTTCTCTCCCTCAAAAATGACTGCACCTCCTAAACTGCTGAGATCTTCTTTAAGGAGCATGATTCCAAGAGAAGGGATGGGAAGGAAAAAAAAAGCTTTTCAGACTCCACAGGGATTCAACAGACTTCTGGAACATGCTGGGAGAAAATAGCATTTTAAGGATGGCTCGTATCAGTCACTTTGCAGTTGTGGTAGGCACAGGAAACAACACTGAGACGCTCTTAATGTAAGCATCCTACAGGGAGCTACAAACCATCTCACTCCTACATGTCTGTCCTTGAGCAGTTCAAGTAAAATTAGCCTCCTTAAGTTTCCACACTCTGACCTAGTTTCTCCAATTCAAGAATGGGAAATATCCTAAAATCTGACCTACCATTCCCTTTAAATCAACACCTGACCCAAACAAACAACCTCCTGTGTGAAATCACATAAGAGACAACACACCCACAATCATTCAAGGGTATACCATCTACTTCAAAGGCAGCTGGCATTACCACAAGAAAGCCCATCCCACCTACACAACTACTGCCTCAGGAAAGAAAAATTAGAACTGAAGGTAAAACCTCTCACATTTAACACCTTTTCTGTAAGCATATGACATTCCGATATTCCTGTTCCTGTAGAACCACCTATTCTGAGTGACATTCCAAAACCCTACACAGTCAAGGAAGTAGGTTATTTTTCTTCAAGTTAATACTTTCCCTTCAGTGAGGAAAATGGATAGAATGAAAGATTGTTTTGGTTTTTAAATACAGCATTTCCACCCCATCTTTTCACAACACTCAGCTTCTGCAAACTCAAACATATGACCAGGCTGCTGCATTCCTACCAACCTACAATGACTGCAGATTTAGACCCTATGCACTATTAATGTTGGATGGACTGAGTACATCCCCAATTTACCTTCCGATTTGGACACCAAAGCTTGCTGACATGCTACATGCTTACCCAGAATGAGAGCACTCTACTTAGCTGATAACCAGCCAACAAAGTGACAGGCTTTTCAGACCCTGACCTACATTTACTCAGTTAAGAAGCAGAATCATAGATTGCATGGTCTGTTCACATGTAAAACACACTATTTCAGGTGGCCAAGTCCACAACAAAACTCTAACCTAAAAGCTACTGAGATCTCACTGACTGCATCATATCAGTTTTAGTAGTAGATGGAACTTTCATTTCAAGCTACGCCTTACTCCTTTCAGCTTTTGACCACTGACTCAAAATATGAGACCCCCATTACTCTTGGTATAAAAGAGACGGTTTGGATTCAAGTCTGAAATCATTTAGAAAGCCATTCAATACCTAACACCTTCCTCCTTCTCTTCTCCCCTCTTCTCTACAAAAACCAAAACCCAAAGGACCACAGAATATCGATATATTTCACAGCATTGGGACTCTACGTTCCTCTCCTCTTGAGATTAAATGCAAATTCATATTTAAATGGAAATATGTTGACAGATTATACTAGGTATTTAAAACATGCAGAAAACTGGTAGAATAATCAGTCTGACTATCTGAAAGATTTAGAAGAAAACAAGGGAAATTCCTCAAAGAAATAAGTATTCTTAAAAGATGCGAGGTATGTAGCATAATTTAATCTCCTCCCCACATGAATAAATTAACATACTACAAATTACTTTAATATAGGCTCATCTTTCTTGAATATGCTGCACTTAATTAAAAGTTGTGCTCTTCAAAAGAGACTGCTCACCAGTTCTCTAAGTACCCAGGCAATACTGTTCACAGAACAAAGGAAACTGGAAGTAAGATTTCGGACCAATATGGTATCTTCTTAAGTCAGCTTCTGAGAAGAAACTGTTTCACTTCAGATCATGTAATTGCTATTGCAGCAAGTGTGTCCCCAGTTAATCAGAGCTGAAGGGCGCTCCCCCACATTTGCAAACAGCAGGGCTGCACTGCCATCACACCAACACACTCCTGAGAAACTTCAGGAGGAAGCAGCAGCAGCCGAAGGAGCCATTGCTACATGAATTTCAGAATAAGCTTCTGCAGCTCTGCACAGACTCCCTGGTGCATTTGCAACTGCAAGAACCATTCCTCCCAACTGTCCTGCAGAGCACACACAATAACCACTCTGGTTTTGCCATCCACACTCACTAGTAATATTCCCATTAAACATCTGCAACCTGCAACATAAAACTGCTTTCTCCATCACACTCTTCAAAGAAAGCTAACAAGACAGCATCTGTGTACACTTGAAAATTCTATTTATTTTGGCATAAGGGACACGCCACCTGTTCAAACTAACTCTTGAAGAGTAAGCATGAATGAATTGTATTTATACTCATCTTTACATGAATTTTGTGCAACAAAGAGGGAATCAAGTTTCACATCCTCTAAGGACTTTTCTTCTGGGGTTAGATCAGTTAACTTTTGCAGGGTAGGGCTGAAATGCACAAGATACCCATCAAAACTAAAAACAGCCCAAGTGAGTTTTAGGTGGGTAATATCCAAGTGTCTGTATGGAAACTTTGGGCACTTTCTGATCAGGGAGAGAAAGTATTGTCAACACATTCATGAAAGATGGCAAACACCTCTGCAGATTCGAAGACAGAAGCAGGCCACTGAAATTCACTGATTTAACAGCTCAATGACTAAATCAAAAGCTCACAATTCTTCTGTAATCACAGAAAAGAGATAGGAACCTTTAAAGGCTGATCCATGAAGCCCCTAGCGATTTCCCAGGGAGATGACAATACAGTGATGTAAATCAGAGTTCAATTACTTCAAGTCCCATGTCACTTATTTCTGTATGAATGAAGATTGCTCCCTAGTACAGCTGCCACCAAGCAGAGATCATGAAGAGTCAGGCACAAACAAAAAGAGTTTTCAAAGCGCTACACTGTTTCAGTCAACACTCGATTTCACCTTCATCATTATACTGCCACTTTATTGGTCATTTATTCATACCAGTTAGCTTAGCTACTTCTTTAAAGAGCAAGAAAGACAAACTCAGGCATGCATACCATATACTCTAGAGCATCGGAGCTGAGCTGTGACCTCAGCCCAGAACCCAACCTTAAAAGCAGTGATGTAGTTCAGCTTAGGCTTCCAGCTTACCACATTTTTGAAGTCATCCTCCGCTTCATCAAATTTTCCTTGCTTAAGCAGTAAGTGTCCTCTCTGTAATCTTGCCTGAAATGAAACATCAGATAATTGCTCTGGATTTACAAACAGAAATTCAGCAAAGTATGAACACAAATGTGAAAGTACGAAACTTTAGTTTCCTTTAGCAGGAAAAGAGAAGTTTTTTTTTAGTGCAGCTAACAAGCTGGCACAGGGATCACAACGTCCATTCTTTGTCTTCTTACCTCTTTAACGGTAAAGTATTGCTCTGCACCAGAACTAAGGGACAAAAAGCAGCTACAGTTTTCATGAGCAGCTACAACTCATGAAAAGAACTCATTTGAAGAGTTGCACAAAAGTGAATAATGACCTTACACCACTTTTCTGATTATAACTGCTTACAGATTAAGAAAATAGCAGAAATAAACAATAAATAAATCCCACATTTAATTCATCCACTAGACTCAGAATAATAGAAACTACGTAAAAAGACAAGTTAATCATTTATAAGGCTTTGATATATGATAGAATGTTTTCTTACAACAATGAATTTTACATTTACTCCTTCATTGCAAACTATATAGGGCATGCCACTGCCCACGGAAAAAGGAGATGTATCAGATGGAGAGGACTCCAACATCAGTCTCCAGCTACTGAGGCAATCTCCACATACAGTACGCAGAAGCAAGAAAGGGGTAAGGAAATTAGAACTTGCAACAATCCCATAGGAAGGCAGTAAGATTACGACAGTTCCTCTGGAGAAGAGATGCCTCAAATCAAATGCTGATCAAGATAGAAAAAAAAAAAAAGAGGCACCTGTGCAGTCTCTTCTCCCTGCCCCAGATGGCATAGCCTTGGTGACCAAGAGAAGAATAACCACAAGTGAGAGAAGGGAAGTGTTTACCTAGACTGTACTCAGCATAGTTGGAAATTAAAGCACATACACCACTGCTATTATTTTACCCTATTTAAAGCCTTCAGAGTGTATTCTCTACCCCTGTTGAGCAAAGTCTGAAAAAAAACCCCAGCCTTCACTGAAGCAGGTTTTTTTTACACATGAACAATCTCCAATTCCAGTAATACTTACTGATGTGAAGTCCTGCTTTAATTCAACCACTTTACTTAAATCACGAATTGCAGCTTTAGATTTGCCCATGGCTAAGTACACTGTGGCTCTTCTGTAATAAGCAATGTAGTTATCAGAGTCTCCCTCTGTGAATAAACAAACAATAACCAGATTACTACATTAAACTGAAACTTCATGTACAGCAGAACTGTGGTGACTAAAAATATATTGTCTTACTCCTAAGCCACTGGAAACAATGACACTTATTAAGAAGACATAGCATTTGTAACATTATGCAAGTATTTTCTATACAGTTCAATTATTTAACGGTAAAGATTACAAAAATACAGTAAATGTCAAATAATTCATATTGGAGGTCAAATATGTGCATGTTCTTCAGCTTTGCACAGGAGAACAGACACTAGGTACTAACCCTTTAATTCCAACTGCAGGCATACATGTGAAAGCATGTTGATTCATCATTTTCCTAGCCCAGTCTCTGATCACCAAATAGGATGCAAGAAAATAATACCAAAATTACCAATATGTTAGTCCAATGCCATCACAGATACATAAGGTCTTTATATCATCCACTGAAATAGCAGCAACTTCTTTCTTGAATAATAAAGTGGGCACCAACACCCCTTCTCAGAAGCAGACAAATGAATGCACATTATCAAAACTGAAAGGCTATCTGCAGGGCCCATACGTTCTATGTTGTCTGCTGGCCAAAATTCCAAGATTCATCAATTTTAACTCTTTTTAGACTAGCACATATACATACACCCATACAGAAGGCAAACATCAGCTTCTGAAACCAAGAACAATTTTCTTAACATTCTTCTCTATGCAGTATTTCAAAGAAACAGGTGAAAGTTACTGGGGGCTCTTGAGGAAAAGTAACTTAAACCACCCAACCAACCATATGCAATAGAAGATAGGAAACTTTTTACTGTCCTATTAAAAACATAATAATCAATACAGAACTTGCAGGCAAGAACATCCGTACCTGAGGAACAAAAGAAGTGCTTTTCTTCCTCACCTCATTTGAGGTTAAGTTGAACTTTAAAATAAATGGAAGAAATAGCATTGCCAAAAATCTTATGGTCAGCAACCAAGATTCACAGCTGGCCACCTCCATTATCAAAACACCAGTTCAGTTCTCACTGGAAAAGTTATCTGCACTCTTTCTCTACAATGTCTTGGCTATGGAAATGCTAATCTTCAGGGCTGAAACTTAATAATAACTCCCAGGCTGCATACCACCTTGCATGACAGCATTACAGACTTCAAATAAATTCAAATGTTACTACCTTTTTAAAAACAATAAAAGTATTAAGCCCTACCACATACACCTGTGTTGGCTAAATACAAGTCAACAATTGGAATTAAGGAACTTTGTTAATATGCAAAGGATGAAAGATAGGAAAGCTAACATAGAAAAGCATGTTCCAGCACTAGATGATTATCTGACAGTCAGATAGTTTTGCCTGAGTATCTCAGTAACAGTAACGAGCAGCAACTGACACTTAGACAAAAGGCACAAGCCACAAACTTGATGGAAGAAAATGTTCAAAAATTAACTGAAGAGAGGTAATATGGACAATAGCTTTCTTCTATTTCAGATGTTTGCAAAAAACCAAAAATGGGCTGGTTGAGGCAAGACAAAAAGATCTATTTACCTCACAGTCTGTAATGATATAGTACATGAAAAAAAGATTCTTGCCTCCTCTACAAGCATAGTTGTGAAATCATGCTTAAAATCCTCTCAAAAAGGCAAAATACAAAGAAGTAGTCTGATGAAAATTAGGCAATCAGGCTCAAATCAGCATGCAACTAAGAATCCCATCAAGGTCACAACTGAAGTGGTCACACCATAGTTCTAGATGCTTCTCAAGCACAGCAGTTGAAGCAGAGGGTTTCAACCCAGCAGGCACCTCACTGCTCATCCCACCTCACACCAGTGCTACCTCTGCACCACCACCAGCACAGCCACAGACTGGACTGGACTTCTAACCAAATCCAAGTTAAACTTTTGCAACCAATAATAAAGGAGTAAATCACACTGGAACACATATTCCACAGAAATGCTCTGGCAGCAACACACAAACAAAAGGAGTAACAGAACGTCTCTTCGTGGAAGCACAAGAAAAAAGGAAGTTGCTCTCTCCACTTCCCTCAAATAAGGGAAGCTGATCTTGGAGGATGCAAACAGTAACTCAAATTAAACTGATATTTGATTTATATCTCACAATTAGACCAAGGCATAACCAGAAAAGTATCAATAGTATGACTCATCAATACATAACATCTAAGTAATATTCTTCTCACAGACAAAGTGATGCACTTGTACACATTATAACAAACTCCAACAACTTAATAAAAACCCATCATGCAATTAAGAAATCGTAGCATTAATGGACACTGCTTTTTACTAGTGCTGTCTTTGTGCTTCAATTAAAGTATTTGAATGAGCAAAGTTGCTTTACAATTCTTAAAAGTAAACATTTAACTTCTCAATTGACTGAAAATGCAGAACACCAAACAAGAACTCACTAGTTAAGTACAAGAGAGGGACAATTTTGCTCTCCACTACCAGTTCAGTATCTCAAACCTGTACCATCAATTTCACTGAGGTATCACCTACTTCAAGATTTAATTAAGAAAAAATAAAAAGAAGAGAGAGAAACTATTTTAAACACTGAATTTTTTTACAGCACTGGATAGAAAAAAGAATGGATAGTTAGCCTTTCAAAGACACACTTTGAAAAATGTCCTAAAGATGAAATCTGACATTGATGGCATTAGACACATAGGGAATACCACTTCAAATGACACCAGAATCCATTATCATTCCTTTCATACAGCTAGGTTGCAGAACAGCAGTGACTTAGTGTTTATGTACGGTGTAGTTAATGTAACAATTTTCTTTTATCAAAACCAAAGCATAAATATTCTACTTCATCTCTGTTGGTTCCTGTCCAAGCTCCTGCATAAAGGTGCTCCAACTTCTGTGACTCACAGAATGCAATTGGCAAGAAAACAGGATACTTAATGAAGCAAACAGTAGAAAAAAACCCACCCAAAGCCATTTCAGTGCAAGAGGCATTTCCCTGAGATACATACCTATAGCTGCATGAAAGTGAGACAAAGCATCTGCTAGCTGTCCTGCAGCCAATAATTTCTTTCCCATTTCAAGTTGTTTTTCTACTTCTGCATTTATTCCACACTCAGCTCCTTAAAGAAAAAAAAAAGATGAAGGTTTTGAATGACCAGTTTGATAATACCAAACATAAAGTGATAACACAACACATGTAACACATTATTGAAATAGAGGCAGAAGTCACATCTTCCTGTACTTCCAACGATCTCAGGGGTATTTTCCAACCTAAATGATCCTGTGATTCTGTAAAGCAATCTGCAGACTAATAAGCTCACAGCACGTCCCAATAAGGATGTGTCAAAGCAGATAAACACCACAGAGCACCACATTGTGACAAGTCACCAAATACACATTTCTACTCCTGTCTACACATTCACATACTTTTGCACATCAACATTTCTACATCAACTACAAAAAGTTTGACCAACTACACTGCTATGTGGGCTTTCAACTTCAGAAGAATCTGGAAAAGCACTCATAACACACACAGAGTAAATATACAAAGGCTAAGTTAAATTTCATTGCCCTTAGTACTTAACAGAGAACTGTTAGCTACTGAGACTGGATTCTCATCTACCACACTTTTGTCTCATCTAAATAATTTCCAAGGCAAACTTCTTCCAGAGCAAAGTTTTGAGATAAACAATTAAAAATTCTCACTTCTTTTTCATCTAAACAATAGCATGAAACCCATACTAAAATGATAATTCTTTGAAGTGCCAGTTTTAGTTTAAAGCTAATAACTTGCTGCTGCTCAACGAACAGGGAAATGAGCAGCTGAGTGCAGGTCCATGCTGTACATACATCAATTCAGCAACAGGTTTTTCATTCGTCCTGCTTCCAGCAGTCTTCAAATCATGGCAGAATTTCACTACAAATGGCCTACCATCTTGTGACTATTAAAACTTTCACACTATAAGCAGTTTTCTTTTACTAAGAAGATGGCCTGTGTCTAAATTTAAGCAAGGTAGTACATTGATATCCTGAATAAGCATATTAGATTAAAAAACAGTGATGTATTTTAAAGTCAATTCCAGATATGTATAGCCCTGAATACAAAATAAATAGCTCTACTGATAGCGGATAGTAATTTTTTTTTTCATACACAGTATTCTATTTTCAGGTAGGAAAAAAAGGACATTCTTCCTTGTCCATTTTGCTTCTTCTCTAGCATAAAGCTTTGATCATCAAGTAGTCCAGTGTACTCTAAAATGACAAAAGCAAGCACTGGAGAAAAAAAAAATCAACACAACAAAAAAAATCATAACAAAACAGGGAAAAAAAATCTCCACACATTTTCCCGGACTTGGAAGTAGACAAGCAACAAGTCAGGTATCAAACTATAAACAGACTGAAGTATTTAAAATGAGCTGATACAACCCAAAAATTCTTAAGCTTCTTAAGCTTAAGCTTCTGTCTCTCCCTGCACACATACACCTGAAATCTTTCAAAACTTGTCAGTTTGGAGTGGTATCCTACAAGCGGACTGTAAACTACTCTTCGATGAACTTTCCATCCACCTAAATATGACATTTAACTTCCACTGTCTCAAGGAACGTCCTTGTTTCACATTTAGTCACATCAGGACAGCTCCAAGAATACCTTTTTCCACAATAAGCTGTACCTACACAATTTGGTGTCTTTATTATGCCCAGTACAGTTTTACAGTTACATAATCCTTCAGGCAGGAGAACTGGCTTTTTCCATGAGAATACTTAATTAAGGACAATTAATAAATGAGAAAGGTGGCCACTGATGGCAAACAAGTAAATAATAGAAGCAGGAGCTACAGAGATAAAGAAAGCAAATCGTGAAGGACTACAGGTTCCTTGTAGAACAAGACTAACTAGACCTGACATACTCGAAACCATACATTTAACCCTGGACTGAAAGTAGCTGACCATCGTAAATTGATGTGTTACTACCTAGAAGCAACTTGTATCTTCAGTCTAACCATGACGAACAGTGACATTTACCATAACTGCTCAGGAACACTATACACTGCCCTGATAGGTGGGCTGTTTATTCACAGAAATCTACTGCTTATTCATTTTCTGGCTGCAGGCAAACAATTGCTCTAATAAACCTGCCCACAGCAGATATCTGAAAACCGGTAACACAAGCACAGGAGTTCAAGGACTCAAATTCTTGCAACCTATTTAGGTACCTATTCACTCTTTGGTCTAGAAATAAGCTAATAACTAAAGTTCAGCCAGAGGAAAAAAAAAAGTAAATCCACACCACAGAGCTCTTTCAAACAGATACACAGACATTGTTGAGCTGGATACCAAGGGCCCAGCTGAAGGCACTCTGTATGCTCCAGCAGGAAACTAAATTTACACAACAGATATGCAAGCATAGTATTTATTTTTAAAACTACCAAGTATTTTAATTTGAATATCATTTCTAAATACTGCCTAATTATTATCTATTCACGAAGGGCCTCAAAAGACCACACACAAGAACCCCAGCTGTCAAACCAAATCAGATATTCTGGATAAATTCGGAGTCTGTAGTCCTGGCACTGGTGCAAGAGTCAAAAAAATAAAGAAAAAATGACAAAAACAAATCCGCAAAACCACCCAAACAAACACAAACCCCCAAACTATTCCCAGATAATTGGTAGTGGCCTTGACAACTCACAGGACAACAGTCAGAAGGGACAGGGAAGATATGGACGTGCAGCTAACCTGTTTTTCCAGTTAAATGCACTCACTCCAAACAAATTATAACTTCCTGGTAGGATTTATTTTATTAGAATAATTAGTGCTAATATGTAGGTACCTAAGTATACAAACTTCAACCCTATCTTCATATAATCAGTCACATCCACAGTGTAAAATACTCAAGAAAGCCCTGCAATTTGAGAACAGTTTCAAGATGTTAGCTTTGTCGACACACTCTTTCCACTCCCCACAGAATTTCCACCTTCCTTTTTTTTTTAAATCCTGTCACAAATCTTAATTACATTTATCTAAACTTTTTTTCTTACATAAAGAAGTTTCATGATTGTCTTATCTTGTCATGAGAACGGGAGATTCTTCTTTTGTGAAGTTTTTTGATCAGAATGACCCTGTCTTTAGTTTGCTGTTATTTTTAAAGAGGTTTGGGCTTGGATTTATATACATCTGCAAGCATGTTTTTCAAGAAAAACATGAACTGACACTCAATAAAATAAGATATGGACAAGGAACCACAGTTTCAGAATACTTCTGAGGTTCACAAGGAGCTCAGAATATCCAGTTGAGCCATGTCTAACTTCCACCCATGAAGCTTTTATTCCCTATTTGCAAAGCAAGTTGGTAAATACAGCTAAGACCGACAAACAAAAAGCCCCGCCCCCAGGCAGCCTTTGCTATTCGGGGCGAGTGAAAAGCAAAAAAAAAGCTCCCAAACTCAGGACCCAAACATACGGTGGGGGTAGGAAAAGAAACACTTCATCCTTGTGGTCTGACAGTAACCAGTCGAGCTTTTTATACTCAGAGCCCATTTACTCTTCCCCATATTACATTTCCTTTCTTCTACTACCAGGAAGGAGAGGGCAAAAACGAACAGCACTCCTCTATGCTCTCCAGTCACCTCTTTTTGTTGCAACTAGTATGGACAAACAGCCAACAAGAACGAATATTCCCAAGAGAGGATCTGTGTCCAATTCGGCACAAGTTGGGGTATTTTAATAGGAGGAATTCAAAATAACATCCAGAAACATCACTTCTCCTTCTGTTACTGAACTCTACATCTTTATTAACTGAAGTTAAGAAAACATCACCCAAATTAGGAAATTTTTATGTCGAAATAGCCATTAAACCACACACTCAAAATAGGCTGGCAACTCGAAATAAAGAATCCTCAACAGAAGCACCACTACCATAATCTCAAGGGGAAAAAAGTATACTTTCACAAAATTTATTGTTCGTCTTCTAACACTACTAGAATGCATATTTGAAAAAAAAAAAAAGGCAATTTGACACTATCGTAGGTAGTTTTATAATACAGAGTATCTTTGGCACAGTATGTTCCTGTTGTCATCTGGTCAGCTGAATTATTCCTTAATTTGGTATATCAATTGAGTTTTTAATGTTACTCTAAATCAATCTCAAGCCCACAGACTTATTTTGACTATTGACAGCTTTGCTTCCACCTCCATCTGCTACTGCCAGCTAAAGAACGTCCCTCAGGTGTAACTACAAACACTATTGTATAACCGAGTTAGAAATTTAACAGAAGCCTGTGAATAAAGGCTTGGCTACACAGGTGTTGCTGACAGTGTACTCTGAAATTCAACAAGCTCCAAGAAGCGCTGATAACCTGAACTTCAAACACTAATGGTGAGGGAGAGGAAAGAAAAAAGGGGGAAAAAAAAAAAAGAACAGAAACCATAACAACAAAACAAAATCAGGAACAAATGCAACACAACTGTCAGAAGCCTTAGCGAACCTGTATGTGTGGCACTAACACTGGCTGTGGCCGAGGAGGGCCGATGGGAAAACCTTTGAACTTGGGAGCTACCCAAAATCCCCATGGGAAGGAGGCACTCACGGCCAGCACGGAGCGATGCTGCAGTTCAGCTGCCCCGGGGACACGGCGGGCCCGCCGGGGCCGGGGCCGGGGCAGGCTCCCCCCGCCAGCAGCCCGAGGGAAGCGCAGCGCACACACCGACCGCCCCAGCACCCCCGGCACAGCCGTGCCTGCCGTGCCGCGATGGGGCAGCGGCGGTGCCCTGGCTGCGCGCCCTCCCACCGCACAGCCCCGACGGGGCGGCGGCGCTGCCTGCTCCCCGCTCCCCGCGCCCCTTCCCGGACAGCCCCGCCGCCCCGGCCCGCAGCGCTCCGCCCGGCCGCGGGGGGCCGGGCAGCCGAGGGCACAGCCGAGGGCACAGCCGAGGGCCCGCCCGCGGCCTGCCCCGGAGCCGCACGGACCCGTCCCTGCGCCGGGGCTGCCCCGCCGCCCGCTCAGCTCAGCCTAGCTCATCTCATCGCCGCGGCCTGGCGCTCACCCTGGTACTGCAGGTCGAAGAGCACGAGCAGGAAGGGCAGCGCGGAGCCCAGGCGGCCTGCGGAGGCTGCGGGGGACACCATCTCCTGCCGCTCGGCCGCTCCGGTGCCCGCCGCGCTGCTGCCCACAGCGCCCGCCCCGGGCCCGGACACGGACCCGCCGCCGCCCCCGCCCCGCGCGCCGTCGTGGGCCACGCTGATTGGCCCCTGCCTGCGGCCCGCCGCCGGACGTGAGGCAGCGGCGCGAGCGCGCCCGGCCCGCAGCGCGGGGCCCGCCCAGCCGCCTGCCCGCAGCCAAGATGGCGGGCGCGGCGTCACCCACGGCGCCGTGCCAGGAGCGCAGATGGCGCTGCCCTGACCTGAGGCGGAGGCGGCGCCGCCCCAGGCCGGGCGCGGGAGGGGACAGCGTCCGTGTGGCAGTCTGCCTCTGCATTTCGTCTCCTGCCTCTCTGCCCTGCCGATGCTGACATCTCGAGAGTCAGTTAACAATTTGCCCGGAATGTTACGGGGAATGAGAAAAGCGAGTGGGAAAGAGCCTTACCTTATCACAGAACTTCCTGAGTCGGAAGGGACCCACAAGGGTCATCGAGTCCAGCTCCTGGCTCTGCACGGGACTATCCCCAGACTCACACCATGTGCCTGAGAGTATCATCCAAACACTTCTTGAACACTGCCAGGCTTGGTGCTGTGACCACTTCCCTGGGGAGCCTCTTCCAGTGCCCAACCACCCTCTGGGGGAAGATGCTCTAATTCCCAAGCTAAACCTCCCTTGACACAACTTCAGGCCATTCCCTCGGGTCCTGTCACTGGTCACCACAGAGCAGAGATCAGTGCCTGCCCTCTCTCTTCCCCTCACAAGGAAGTTGTAACTCAGTGAGGTCTCCCCTCAGTCTCCTCCGGGCTCCCTCAAGGCCCTGCACCACCTTCATTGCTCTCCTTCGAACAGTCTCTAAGAGCTTAATATCTTAGCCCCAAACTGCCCACAGTGCTCAAGGTGAGGCCACCCCAGTGCAGAGCAGCGGGACAATCCCCTCCCTCCACCAGCTGGAGGTGCAAAAGTGCCCCAGGTGCCCCTGTCCTTTGTAATGCAAGGGATCAGTGACAGTTCACTGCCTCTCCAGTCCAGCAGAGGGACATTGGGACCACCCCACTCAAGAAAAGGTGAGAAAGATTGAGCATGCAGACTAATTAGCATGAAAACTGAGAGAATCGTTTAACCAATTAGAATACTAATTAATAAGAGAACTAAGTAACTTGCAGCCATTGAACTGTGATTTCTTTGTTTGCTAAAATGTATATATAGTGAAAAAATTTTGAAAATTGGTAGGCTTGATTTGTGGAAAACTTCCACCTTGCGCCCTGCACAGAATAAACAATGCCTCCTTCCTAAACCAAGTCCTGTGTCTATGTTTAGAGAGTCCCTACACTGGCAACACTACCTCAGCCAGGCTTCCGCAGGTCTCAGGAGTGCTTTGTTTCAGGTCCATCCGAGGGTGTTCTGCAGATGCTGGCAGGCCTGGAGGACATGGGCTGCCTGCCCCTGGCTGGGGGCAGGTTAGTGGAGTGAGTTTGACACTGTCAGTATCAAAGGCCACCTTTTGGGGTGTGATGCTTGCTCTTACTCTTTGTTCTTCAAAGACAGTATGTCTGGACTATTCAAATTGTAGAGAAATTGGACAATAAGCCACAGGTAAATGTCTCCTGGTTCTTCATTGCTGTGACTGACACAGCCATACTGCCATACAGCAGAGGAAGCCAAGTGTGACCTCAAACTGGCCTTGATTGCCCCTGGGATGCAATCCCATTTTCCACTGACAGCAAAGCCAAGATAGTCAACATGGCCTTAACTGTACACTGACCTCCAGGCATGCAAAAAAAGCATTAAGGAATTTGCCAGACTCCACAAAAATTGGTGTTAGGACTTAACAGAGCATGATATTTTCATGCTGAAAGTTTTTGTTTGAATTCGGATTATTCAGGCTGGAAAAGAGGTGGCTTCACGGTGATCTAATTGTAGCCTTCCAGTACCTGAAGGGAGTCTACAAGAAAGATGGAGAGGGAAAAGGTCATGTAAGGGACAGAACAAGAGGGAGTGGCTTTAAACTGAAATACAATAGGTTTAGATTAGATATTAAGAAGAAATACTTTATTGTGAGGGTGCTGAGGCACTGGAACAGGTTTCCCAGAGAAGTCGTGGATACCCCATCTCTGGAACTGTTCAAGGCCAGTTGAGCAACCTGGTCTAACAGGAAGTGTCCCTGCCCACAGCAGGGACATTGGAACTAGATGGTCATGAAGGTCCCTTCCAACACTAATTTTCTATGGCTCTGTGATTCTGTAAACTGAAAGCAAAGCCTATGTAAGACAGCATGCAATCAAATGCATATTTTTGGGGACATCTCTTTTTTTTTTTTATAAGGAAAATACAGTATTCTTAGCTACCACAGAAAATCCAATCCTAAATGTGCCTAGTTATTCATTGTTTCAAATTATTTCAAATGGTTTCAATTTTTTTGGATAAACAATTCTTATTAGGGACACATTCTATGTTATACTCCACAAATGTGAAAAAAACCAAACCAACAAACATATTCTCAGGGGAAATCTGCTGAGAAAGTAAAAAACTTGAGGCTTGAATTCTGATTTGGCAACCACAGAAATTTCTTCTTTCATTCTGTGGGTATGGTCTCATTACCTTTCTTGCCCTAGGTGATATAATTTACAGGCTTTCTTGAAAGATCAAACTGAAAAAAAAAAAAAGTAGGTTATCCCTCTTGAGCATTTAATTTGGAACATGATTCTTGAAAGATATCACCAACAAATTTTACCTGCAGAAGATGTTCAGAAATAAGACCTTGAAATAATATAAGAAATTATAGATGTCAAGTCAATAATTGATGACATTCTAGAGATGTCAGCATGAGGAAGAACATGACAGCTCTATGGCACTTTAGATAAGACCACATACAAAAGCCTAAAACTGAGCTGACCAATAACTGTTACAGTAAATTAACTCATCTGATTTACCTGAAGAAAAAGGTATTAGACCAAAGCCAGTAAAATGTATTAGACCAAAGCCAGATAAAATGAGTATGAAAGGGGAATCTACACCTTCAACCCCATAAGAGAATTGAAAATCTATTAAGTTTATCACCATCCTTGGTATTCAAGGATGGTGATAAACTTAATAGATCCTTAAAAACAAGATTAGGAGAAAACAAGCTTAAGAAAACTCAGTATTTCATACTGAAATATCAAGCACAAAGTTTCAAGTATCAAATTTCTGAAGGCAAGATGACTGTAGTATAATTAAAGCATCAAGTATCATTTTTCCTAGACGCTTGACAAGCTCCTGGGCCTTGAACTTGGCCCTGAAATACTGAGCCAAGGTCAGTATCTCAGGCTGACACAGTAATGTAAAGAACAGTGTGTAATGCCAGCACCACAAAATTATCTGCTCAAAGAGAAGGCATTTATCATTGTCACTCTCTCCTAGAACCAGGTGCGCAGAATTGCACAGTACTTCTTGAAAGAGACCATAAACCATGAAAGATATTATTTAGATATGATGTACAAACATAGGAGAAAAAGTTCTTTAACACATCACCCCTCATGCAATTTCAGAAACAGAAAAGGAGAAGGACTAGAAGGAACAAATACCAACATGGTCACAACACCAAGCCTGGCAGAGTTCAAGAAGCTTTTGGACAATGAGCTTAGGCACATGGTGTGACTCTTGAGGTTGTCCTGTGCAGGGCTCGGAGTTGGACTTCAAAGATTCTTATGAGTCCCTTCCAACTCAGGATATTTGGTGATTCAATGATTCTGTATTTTGGAATTCAAAAAATAGCAAAGCAATGCAGCTGTAATGCAAAAAGTCTTTCAAAGGGTTTCATAAAAATTAGATTGGTTTTAGAAAGAAGTTTCTCCATCAGGCTTGAGTTTTGGAGTGAAAGGATGGATGACAAAGACTACCCTAGTGTTCAAAGTACTCAAAAGACAGAAACACAAGGAATTTCCTCTGAGTTGCTGCTGGTAATATATAGCAACATCAGAGGGCGGCAATTAGCAAGGAATGACTTTTGAAGCTACTCATTGCTTCAAATAAGAGACTGCAAACTGAATGAGGTGACTTATGGTGGAGACAGCTATGTGCGTAGTTTCTATTTAATAATTGAGAAATTTCAGATGTAATACAGTAAGACATCTAGATTAGGTGTGACAACACACAGGGTCCTGTAAGGACCCTGGTATGCTTGGCAATATAATTTTATGAATAATCTCAATTCCAAAATCACCCAAACAAATAAAAGTTTGCTGATACAGGAAAAGAGGCAATGTAGCAGACCACTGCGTTGCATGCACAACCTAGTATGAGAATAAAGGAGAAGATGAGAGAGGATGATTACACAGAGATACTATTCTCTGGACTTCTTCTTGCAAGAGGTCTTTCAATCCTTACACCTTGTTTTTATTCTTGCCTATGTATATCCCTGTCAGAAACTTGGCTGCAATGGAGGTAAATGAAGTAGTAGTGTACGTCTGCATGGGATTCTTGTTTATGTAGCCACATCTTTTGGGAATTTTACATTTGGATTGATGTTCATAGGAGAGGACTTTAGGGAAATTCCTTTTTCTGGGTCCCTTTGCAGTAAATGGAAGCAGAAAGGCTCCTACAACCTGCAGTTCAGCACAAGAACATAATTACCATGCTCTAAACTTGCACTTGCAAAAGTTGATCTTTGTCCATGGGCTTGAAAGGGAGTTGTGCAGGTCCAATCTTGTCTAGGGAAATGGAGCAAAATAATTAATTTATTATGAAAACAGGCCCCTTTAAAAAAATGTATTTTATTTTTTAAGGTATAGAACATTTTTCAATTAAAATGCTACCCTGAAAGTCAAAAAAACTGCTGTCAGCATTAGGTTACTGTTATTTTTCTGAAGCAAAGCTTTTTGTTTTGAAAATATATGAAAAACGTTAACATTAATGAATGCTTCTCATTTCTTGATTGAAGAAATTTCTGAAATTCAGCCTACTTTCACAACTGGTTTGGCTTACCCATCATTAATTATTTTTCTCAGTTCCACTCTGAGTTTCAAACCTACGTGCAAGCTGTTTGTTTCTCTTGAACATCTCTTTGATTTTAAAAACTGTGAAAAATATCATTATCAAACTCCTGAAGGTGCTCATTCCTATTTTATGTCTGCCAAAACACCAAGTGTGTGTGTGTATGCAACCATACCTCTGCCCACTCCAGCAGAGATCATCTATATCTACACATAACCTTTGCCCAAACTCACGAGTTTGCTCCAGCTAATCCTTCTTGCCACTCAGCACAGCAACCTGCAGACAAGTACAACCCAAGGAAGACAACAAGGAGCTTGTGTACATCCTGCAGAGTGGCTGCTATGTGGATTAAGTCTTCACTTTCTAGTTTTCAGAAATTAGAGTTTTGCTGAATCCAGAACTCCGAAAAGTCCTGAGGGGACACAAAGTCCCAAGGCACACATGTAAATTTTGAGTATTGGAATTGACAGCATTTGTGGGGGGAAAAAAAAAGAAAGGGGAAACATTACCTTTATATGCTTTGTCACTGAGGTTCTGAGAGATGTGTTTTGTTTTCCTTTCTCATACAGTTTATTTCTTGCCCACAAAAATATAGCCCAGTCAGGGAAAAAGTGCAATGTAGTTGTTAGAAAAAGAACAAATATCTAATGTATGCCATTGCAAATTAACATGGAGGTGCCTAAGTATTAAAAACAAAGTCCTTGGTTCTGTGACCTTTCTATTGCTCCAATTATATCAATGTTTTCAGTGTCTTTGCAGACACTTCTTTATAGTTAAGTTGAATTCCCTCCATGTTTGGAAGAAAAGAAGATAAAAGAACTGCACGGCTGTCTCAGTAAAATCCAGCTAGACTTGTTATGTGAAGAAAAACCTTTAAAAAACCTGTTTTTTTGAAGAAAAGAAAAATTAATTGGAAAAGAGTCTAAGGTACCCAAACTTGAAAATAACATTTGTTAAATTACATGGATCAGCGTCTCTTTAAACTACTTAATCACAGCTGGTGGCATTTGTTGGAATGAAGCAGACACAAAGGGGGCAGGAGATTGGCTCATTCTACCTTTCCTTTAAGTGTTTTGTTTTCCTGTGATAAAAATACATAAACTATTTCCTTAGGTAAAATAAGTGATGGAAAGATTGAACAAATGGAAGTACTATAGGTATTTGTCCTGGCTTAACCCCAGCCAGTAACTAAGTCCCACAAAACCACTCGCTAGAAAATTGAAAAATGTGCCTTGGCTGGAGCTGGCAGGAAGGAAAAGATTAAATAAACTAAGAATCTGGCTAGACTCATTATACCTGCAGCGTTGACTAGTTGAAGTCAACTTTCCACCAGAGTTAATGATTAGTTGTATGCCTCACTCTGAGAGTGCTGTAGGAGAGAGATTACTGAAGAGTCCATTTCTCAGTTGCCATGACAGTTTTTCCACTGTCATCTCAAATTAAAACATATTGTAGTACAGGTATGGTATCATCCTCCATACCGCCAAGCATATAGATAATTTTTTCATGTAACAGGTTGCATCAGTGCCCCGAGGGGACCGCCAGGCCTGGCTGCCCCTGCCCAGCCTCCCCCCACCTGCCTAGGATCCATGTCAGCCCCCAGGACTGTCAGCCCCTGTCCCCACAGTAGAAAGACCATTCTCCAGCTCCCCACCACCCTGCCCTGCCCAGCCATGGGCCTCACCAAGCCTCAGCCCATCCCTGTCCACAGGGAGGTGCTTGATGCCTGGGGCTGGGGCTTGCCCCAGTGCCCTCCCCCCCCCAGCTGCCCTGCTCCTGGCTGAATGATGGGATAGGCCCTGGCTCCTGGATCCTGTCCTGACACTCTGTTGTGCAGTCAGCCCACACTGACATCCCTGTTACCCAAGACATTTCCCAAACAGCCATGAGGATGTGTCATCATATTTCACCCCACAATCAGAATTCCCTCTTATTTTTGTGTTCTCCGCTTGCAGGTACCCTCTATAAGCCTCACAAATACCTTGCAGATGCTCTTGGTCCTCTCCTAGTAAATCCATGCATGTTTTAGGAGAGCGCTTTTGTCACCAAGCTATATAAGGGAAGAATTTGGCACTAATGTGGGTTAAAGAATATCCACCCTTGCCAAGTGAGGCTGTACTACTTACAGCTAGTAATTAAAGATTAATCAAGCTCTGGAACAAAGTAAGAGTAAAAGAATGACAGGGTGATGGCCCTCTCCTTACAGCATAGAAATGTTGGTTATAGCTCTCATTCCTACTTGTGTATTTTATATTAAACATATACTAGAGTAAGCAACTAAGATCCACATTTCTGCACCTCATACATCCCTCCCCTCATCAACTGAAGAGAAACTCCAACACTTTCTCACCCAGTTAGCATTTACTTTGATATAAAACCCACCTCCATTACAAGAGATTCTCAGAAAGTATGCTGAACAGACTATGGTGTTGCCATTAGGGTTTTTTAAGAAGGGCATGAGGTATAAAACTTACTGGGTGCAGAAAAGACTGTACTTGTGCATCTTGCTCTCTAAGTGAGTGCTCCAGTCATTCACAAATGTGCTCATCAACTCATACGGTATATTTGCCTCTAGGCCTCACCCATGGAGGCTGTGACTGTCACACCAGTTTTCAAAGTCCTCTGACAATTAAGGTTTACCACACTAAAACTTTGATAAAGCATCTTCCTCTGGCAGTGCCTGGTTTAGTAGCCCAGCGGGAACAGATCTGCAGAAGCAAAAGTCAGTAATAGTGAGGACTGGATGTCCACATTTCACGCATATTCAGGTTTCCCTTCAGGCTAGTTCTAGCCTGTTCCTCTGGATCGAATGCCCATTGGTGACTGGAGCATGCTTGAAGTACCTTTAGGACATAAAAAGATGAAGCACCCAAATGATTACTTCTTTTCGTAAAGCTGGTGTTCCCAGTATATGTGCCGACATCAACACCGTTGCAACAGAATTTCATGGTTCAGGAAGGAAAGTTGGTGTCTCAGTAAATCTGTGTACTTTAGAAAACACAGTAGTGTCTCCCTGGCCAAATGGAACTCCTCGAGGAAGATTAAGTGTTGTAAACGTGCAATGATTACCTCCTCTGCGGAATTTGCCAGCATAATTTGTATTAAATACAAACTGCTTGAAATCTTCCCTGTGGCCACAAAGGCCGCACATTATTTATCCCTGAAAAACACAATTCAAAACCCTTACAGGGAAGAGGAATGAAAGTAGGAGGATCTGATGTAATCTGTAGCTGTTGGAATGATTCTACCTGCACAATACCTATTTTCAATGAAAATGACAACTTCACCTGACATTACTTTGGTTAAGATACCTGCAGGAAAGCGTACTCCCAGCCTTACCCTCGCACTGGAACACGATGTCCTCCTGAAGGCAGGCAGGGAAACACTCATCACAGATCCACACTTTCTCCCGCTGGAGTCACCACTAGGCTTTCAATCTCTCAGTCCCCCCGTCCGGTCCGGAGGGCAGGCTGGATCCTGCATCCCTCCAGACCCCGTCCTGCTCGGAGGGCAGGCGGGATGCCGCATCCCCCAGACCCCGTCCTGCTCGGAGGGCAGGCGGGATCCCGCATCCCCCAGACCCCGTCCTGCTCGGAGGG
>JAWWEW010000001.1:76477207-76518603 GCA_035583185.1 Anabacerthia variegaticeps | reverse complement strand
CCCCCCCGCCCCCCCTGGCCCCCCTGCCCCTGCCGCGGCCGCGCCGGTAACGGCCGGGCGGGGGCAGCGACCGCAGCCCCGCCGGCACCGCATCCCGCGCCCCGCGCCCCGCACCGGGCAGACCAGCCCCGCACCGCACCGCACCGGCAGCCCGAGGTGAGCGGAGCGCTCCCCCATGTCCCCTGTGCCCCCGTCCCGGGCGCAGGAGGGCGGCGGGGCCGGCAGGGAAGGAGGGAGGGAAGGAGGGAGCGCGGGGCGGCGGCGCTGCGGAGCGGGCCGGAGGTTTTGGCAGGGAGATGGAGCACGGCTCGGGGCCTCCCGCAGGCCCGGCCCGGCCCGGCCCTGCTCCCAGAGCGCCGGGCCTGGCCCGCGGGCACCGCCGCTGCACCCCAGGGCCGCCCCGGCACCCCGCGGTGGGGGAGAGCCCTGACCTCGGCAGCGACACAGCTCCGAGGGTGCAGAAATCCGGCAGAAAGAAAGGGAAAAAAGAGACGGGAAAAGGGCCCTGGGAGTCCGTACGTACTCGTTGTACCTCCATCGAGATACCTGGGTGGTTTGTGCCTCTCCGCGGATGTGTGATGCACCGCTGCCAGGTCACATTCACGTAAATAGGGTTTAGTTGGAGCAGGATGGGACTCTGTGTGGATATTCCTCACTAAATAACATTGGTGGAGGAAAATAAGCACATCCGCAAACTTGGTTTACTTTGCTGGCTTTAAATAATGTTTTGTGTACCTTTTTTTTGTTTGTTTGTTTTTAATTAAACCCAGGCATCTGTCAGTCTGTATCTGCCTTTATTGCATGTGGGCTTATTCAGGCTCCTTTTGCTTGACACACAAATTGGTAGTTTGTGAAATTCACATTTTCTATGTAAAGGAATTTCTCCCATGTCAAATAGAGGAAGTGTATGTTAACTCAGATCTTTGGGAGTTAGATTTCATTTTGTGCAACTTAACAGTTTCTTTGATTAGAAAAAATATTCAGATACACGTTTTCAAGGTGTTTTAAAGAATTTGAGGCATGAACATTTTGGACAGTAGCCTGTATTTGTTCATATTCTTCTCTGTTCATATTTCAAATACATTGGAATTGATTTTGTAGATTAATGAAACTTTGTGCTGGGCCTAGATGTATTATTGGAAAAGTTCATTTCAAGCTTTTTATAAAAGTGGGAAAAACAGGAGGGTGTAACTTTTCAGTATGCAGATAAGGCAGGAGAGAAGTCCTTATGGTTCACTGTGGATATGAAAGAAAGGAATCTCCTCCATATGTCCTTTCGTGTGAAGGTGGATGTGGGTGCGAAGAATGTGAGAGGCTGGTAAGAGTTGGACCCTGGGTTACTGAAGTGAGTGTCTGACCCTCCTGAGACTGATCTGAGTCTTCTAATACCAGCTGGGGTAGGGTTTTGGTAGCTGAATGTTGGAGGAAATACTTGATGTGAATCAGAAGGGTGTCCTGCAGTTGTGATTTTGCATGCACACTGGATGTGCTGACTGCAGAGAAGACGCTTCTGCTGTGTATGTTCAAGTACCAGAGCCCCATTTCTCCCTGTCAGAGGCCTGTTTTTCTGGAGTGTGGGTCTGCTATGTGCCAGTTTCTTTCAGGAGGAATAGGTATGCACAGCCTCCTCGCTTCCTGACACTGAGCCAGTGTGCATATAGAGAGCAAAGCTCATGGGAGCACCACAGTCCAAGAGATTGCCCAGACCACAGTTTGGCTGTATATACTGGTGTGCATCAAACACAGCATCACCAGCCAGTCAAAAGATGCAATTATCCTGGTATTTCTAGCATTGGTACAGCCTCACCTGGAGTGCAGGATGCAGTGCTGAGCCCCACCACTTAAGAAGGATATAATGTCCTTGAATGTGTCCAGAACAGGGCAGCAAAGCCAGCTTAAGGGCTGGAAGGCAGTCCTGAGAGGAGTGGCTGAGGACTCTGGGCTTGCCCAGTTTGGAGAAAAGGAGGCTGAAGGGTGACCTCATTGCTCTGTAGAGCTTCCTTTGGAAGGGAAGTGTTGAGTGATGTGCTGATCGATTCTCCCTGGGATCCAGTAATAGAATGTGTGGGAATGTTTCAGAGCTGCACTGGTGGAGGTTCAAACTGGGCACTAGGAAGCATTTCTTTGCCCAAGAAGATGGTTAAACTCCAGAACAGGCTTCCTAGAGAGGTGGCCAATGCCCCAAGCCTGTCACAGTTTAAGAGACATTTGGACAATGCCCTTAAAGAGCGAGCTTTAACTTTTGGTCTGCCCTGAAGTGTCGGGCAGTCTTACTACGTGATCATTATAGGTCCTTTCCAAGGGAAATAACTTTTCCTTTTCATTGTCCTTGGCCTTTCCTTATGCTGTTTGTCTGCTAAGACAGGGGAATTAAATGGGGCCAGGTGCATTTTGTTGCATCAGTATATATATGTAGGAAAAGCAAACAAGCTTTTTGGTGCAAAAAACAACACAAAAACCTACATAAAACTAAGAGTTTGTAATTTGTGAGGGTCCTTGTATTAGTATTTATAACAGCATTGTTGGTGTTTGCATGGAATTAGCTCTCTGCTGTGATTAATGGTAGACATATGACTGTTTATATTGGAAAGGGCAACGTTAAAAGTGCAGATGAGAGATGAGGTTCAGTACAAGTTCCTAGGAAGTGAATGGAAGAAAATGTTGAGGGGGAGTGTGAAGTACATAGAGGAGACAGAGGAGGCTTAACAAGATTGTACATGTACAGTACATGATCTATGAGGAAAGGTTAAGGGAGCTGGGCTTGTTTAGGGAGGTGAAGAGAAGACAAAGGGGCACTCTAATAGTGGCTTATGGTCACTCGAAGAATTGTCGCATTGAATAATATTGAAACCATTTTTTATCTTGGGAGTAGCATATACTCTGTGAGATATCAGAAAAAATGCTTTTATCAGGGGGAGAGTACAGCCAAGCAACAGGATGGCTGGAGAAATCACGGACTGTTTTTTCATCTTTGCCACAGGTGATGTGAACTAGTATCCGGCAGAAGTTTAGACTGGATGATGATCACCAGAGGCCCCTTGAGAACATATCTGTGAGTCTATATTGCATGTTGTACAGGAACCTATGAAATGGTGGTATGATCCGATATATATTGTGTGACCATTCTTGGAGAGGTATGTATCCAGGAATGATCAGGAAGATGAGAAACTGAAGTGTATGTATAAGGGACTGAAAAGTTAGGGAACTATAAACATGGGTAAGGCAGAGGTAGCACAGGGGACTGAAATATTAAGAAATGGTAACAGGAAGAGCAGGCTTTTGGAGAGGAGTGGTGAGGATGAGAGAGGGGATAGGGTAATGGAGGCGAAGGATGCTCCTGTGTGAGAACACTGTAGGAACAGAGCAAGAGCAATGGGAACACTGAACTGGGGAGTACTGGGAATTGTGGTGGGGCAAGCATATAAGCAGCAGTTGTTGGTTGCCTTGAAGAAAAGTATTTGGGCATGAATGGTAAAGTAGGTGATGTATGCAAGCCATGAGGTGCTTCATGGGGCTGAGGTGTTTGGGATCGGTAGAGTGAGGCAGGAATGGCAGGCAGATGTGGTGAGGTTGTAGGGTTATATGGTTGCAAGAGGTGGCCTGGTATGTGGTGATACTAGGCAGAGAGGTGTGTTACTATGATGGGTGAGGAGAGCATGTGGAGGTGGAGAGCATGCAAAGGGGCTGTGACTGTATTAGGGTGAGGAAGGTGTTTGAAAGCACCTGGCAGGAGGTTGTTGTCAGGATATTGGGAGGGTTATGTTGTTGCAGTGGAGAGATTGCATAGAGCTTCCCGCTGAGGTATGTGAGGGTGCAGCAGCATGAAGCAGATTTGCAGAGCAATGGCATACCTATGTGTGTTGATGGTGACAGGTATCACATCTGGGAGATCGATGAGTAGGCAAGGCTGGAGAAGGACATAGGACAGCCCAGGGACAGAGGACTGTAACGCCGTCGTGAAGTGAGAGAGGTTTCTGAGTCAGGAGCAGCGCAGGGGAGGCAGAGGGTGTTGGGTGGGAGGCACGCTGGTGCAGTGAAAGGCGCCTGTGGGGCGGTGCGTACGGACTTCACGGGAGTGAAGGGAATGTGCAGAGAGAAGAGATGGGCTGTGTAGCTGCGGTAAGGGTGCACATGGGTGACGGTGTAGCCGAGGATGTTTGCCGAGGCGAGTAGCGTGTGAAGGTGGTGAGGGATGCCGCGGGCGTGGCGCTGCCGGGAGGCCGTGGCGGCGGCGGGAGGGGAAGGGGCCGGGGTCTGTGCAGGGGAGCACGGGTCGGCGGGGCGGGCGGGAGGCGGCACACAGCCCAGGCCAGCCCATCCCGGCCCGGCCCACCCACCGTCCCTGCCGCCTCCCCGCAGGCCGGCGCTGCCATAGCGACGCGGAGGACGCCGGCGCCGAGCGGAGCCCGCGGGACGGGGCCCGGGGAGCGGAGCCCGGCCATGGTGAGCGGCGGGCGGGGCGGGCCGGGGGCGGCGGGAGGGTGTGTGTCCCCCAGCGGTGTGACCCGCGGCGGGAGGGTGTGTGTCCCCCAGCGGTGTGACCCGCGGCTCCGCTCCCGCAGCCCTTCTCGCAGCGCACGTACCACCCGCCCGGCGCGGCGGGCGCGGCGTTCCCCGCGTTCCAGTTCCGCGGCCGCCACGAGAACCCCGACTGGCGGCGGCTGAGCGCCGTGGACGTGGAGCGGGTGTCGAGGGAGGGCGACGTGGCGGCCCTGCAGGTGCACCTGGAGCACGTCACCTTCTGCAGCGCCGAGCGGGAGCGCTGCCCGCACTGCCAGGGCCCCGCCGACCCTCTCCTGCTGAAGCTGCTGCGGCTGGCGCAGCTCTGCGTGGAGTACCTGCTGCACTCCCAGGAATACCTCAGCGCGCAGCTCGGCAGCCTGGAGGAGGCCCTGCGGGAGGCACAGGCACAGCGCGACCAGCTGGGCAAGGAGGCGGCCCAGCGCTCGCAGGAGATCCAGGGGCTCAAGGAGGAGTGCCGGCGGAGGAAGAAGATGATCAGCACCCAGCAGATGATGCTGGAGGCCAGAACCAAGTACCACCAGGTGAGAGGAGAGGGCCTGGTGGCCCAGTCACCCGCACCTTGCCAGCTCTGAGCCTGCAAGGACGGGCAGTGGAACAGCCCTGCTCTGCTGGGGTGCAGTCCCTCGCTGAGTGGAAGGCTGGAGCTGCAGGGATGAGCGACCTTACAAAGGGAAGCGCACGGCTTACACTTGTTTCCCATCAGTGTTTCACAGATGGTTTGGCTGGTATCACAGACATTTGGGAGAATGTTACATTGTCTTTAACGAATCCTCTTTTTACTAACAAGTGCTCTTTATTCTTGGATTCCCTTTTGATGCATCTCAAGCATCAGGTACACACACATATAAACCTGTGATAAACATGTTACTACTTTTTGTTGATGTTTTTCCTTGTCTGTCAACTGCATGGTCAGAAAACACACAGGGCAAGTACTTGAGAACTCCAGTCTGTGAGTAGTCACTTTCCTGCACTGGCGTTTTCCAGGCACAAAGTTTCTACTTGTGTGTGACTCAGAGGTGGTGACTCAAGCATGATGATAAAGAGCTCCAGTGAGGTAGCTCATCCCTGATTCTACAGCAGTCTGTTCCTTTAGTGTCTCCCCCAAGAACCTTAGTACATTGCTGTTCTGTCAGTGTCATGGCACTTTGCTTTTTTGGGAGGGCTTTTTTTCTTATGGGTGTAATAGTTTTATTTAAATATTTTTCACCTTCAGAATTTTACAGCAGGTTTCAGGAAGCAAACTGCAGCTTCAGATGTAGTCTGAAGTCTAAAGAGTACACTGGACACAGACCTGACATGATTGCAGGCTAGCTCTTTGTTTCTGTATGTTTCAAGTTACAGGGAAAGTTTAATTTTGTAAGACATCAGCTAAGTTGGCTCAAGTGTTTCTGTAAGGGAAAAGATACCTTGTGCCCCAAGAGTAGAACTATACATATGGCAAGGCTCATGGGAACCTTGTCTCCATGCACTCAAGTCTTAGTCTTAAGGACAAACTGCTGATGTGATATTATTTTAAAAAAACCTTTATGCAACTTACAGATCACTTTGTCCTGTGTTGCAAAAGAAAACTGATTGCTTGCATCATTTTATATGTAAACATAAATAATTCTTATACTGTGATTGCCAAATATCATCAAGTTTTCCTCAGATATTTGTACTGTGTCGCTGTGGAAGCTGAGAAGCATGATAGTGAACTTGTCTCACCACTAATCTTCTGTTCAGTGACATTTATGATAAAACAGAGAGGGACACCTATTTCCCATTTTTAATTTAATTTCATATAAAGAAAACTTCTGCCCTCCCCCCACTGTCTTTCCTCTCTGCTTGCTGTTCTTATATCTAGAAGTAATTTAGGTTCACTTAGGAAAAGTGAGTTCAGGGTGCAATGCTGAACACCTGAAGTTTCTACAGTGTTTTCAGGATTCTGAGTGTGAATGCCAGACCTAAATTAAGCTTTCTAGTGTTTGTAAATGCAGGGTAACAGTGTGATCAGTAAACAATAGTGTCATATTTATCTGTGCCGTGATCTTGGCTGATCTGCAGTGCCAGGTAATAGGGGTTCTACTGGTGTTCCTGAGAGAGTAGTTCAGGTTCCATCTCCTCAAAGTCTTGGATGCTTTGCAAATAAGCCTGTAAATAGTTTCTTGCCTTTTTTAGTGGAGGTGCATTTTATAGTTAATGTAACTGTGATTTGGAATTCAACCTTTAATACCTTTAATCCATGACCAATATAAGTTTCACCTTGAAATGCTACTATAAAATGGTACTAGTACCATAAAGCCATAAATTTAAGACTCGCTGGTCAATACCTTCATCTGTGTAATGCAAATTTAATTTTAAAAAACATTTTTCACTTTTTTGATACTTTGTTAAGAAATCTTATATTCTCATATACAGTGTAGGCATAAAGTACACATCATGGCTAACACTGTAAAAAGTAGTTGCGAGGAAAGTGTTTCATAATTCAAAACCTAAATATTCCCTGGATTAATCCTGACTCCTGCAGTAAAAGCTTTCTTTTGCTACCAGCAAGTCAAACTGACATGAAGTTTGTGCTTGAATGGATAACATTATTTCACAGCCAATTTCATTCCATAAATCATGTGCAATCTGTTACACTGTAAGCTTCCTCTTGGGTGGTAGTAATTCACTGTTGCCGTACTATATCACTTTTTTTTGGTTTTACATTAGGACTTATTTGCGTTTGTCCAACAAAATTTGTCTTACTTATTCATGGCTGTAGTGTTTGCTGAAGGGTTTATTTTATAGGATACCTGACTACCAATAGCAGCATTTTAAATATTATATGAAATCTGGAAATTTCACAGAATGATTTAGTTTCGAAAAGACCTCTGAGATCAACTCCAACCTTCGACTGATCAACACTTTGTCAGCTAAACCATAGTACAAAGTGCCATGACCATTAATTTCTTGAACACCATCAGGGAGGGTGACTCCACCACTTTGCTGGGCAGTCTGTTCCAATAGTTAAGAGCTCTTCTCATGAAGAAATTCCTCCTGATGTCCATCCTGAACCTCCTCTGGCACAGCCTGAGTCTAAATCCTCTCTCTTGTCCTGTTGCTGATTGCCTGTGAGAAGAGGCCAATTGCTGGCTACAACCTTTTTTTCAGCTAGTTGTAGAGTAATAAGGTCTCTCCCGAGCCTCCTTTTCTCCGTGCTAAACAACATCAGATCCCTTAGCTACTCTTCATAGGACTTACCCCTCAGACCCTTCACGAACCCTGTTGCCTTTTTCTGGACAGGCTCCAGCACCTCAGTGTCTTTCTTGTATTGAGGGGCCCAGAACTTAACAGAGGATTCAAGGTGTGGCCTCACTAGTGCCAAGTACATGGGAAGAATCATTGCCCTGGTCCTGCTGGCCACGCTATTTCTAATACAAGCCAGGGTGCCACTGGCCTTCTTGCCACCTGGATACACTGATGACTCATGTTCAGTGGCTGTCACCCAACACCCCCACATCCTTTTCAGCTGAGCAGTTTTCCAGCCACTCTGTCCTCAGCCTGTAGCACTGCCTGGGGTTGTTGTGACCCAACTGCAGGACCCAGCACTTGGTCCTGTTGAACCTCATGCAGTTGGCCTCAGCCCATTGATCCATCCTATCCAGATCCCTCTGCAGGGATCCTACTCTCTATCGGATCAACATTCCCACCCAACTTGGTCTTGTCCATGAATTTACTGAGGGTGCACTCAATTCCCTCATCCAAATCAATAGTAAAGATATTAGACAGGACTGTCCCAAATACTGAGCCCTGGGGAACACCACTTGTGACTGTATGCCATCCTGATCATAAAAGGAGGTCGGGTTGGACAGGCAGGTCCTGCGTTTCCTAAACGCATTCTGGCCTGAGCCCTTGGTCATTTGTGCCATGTGATCACACTCAAGATGATCTGTGCCATAATCTTGCCAGGCACTGAGGTCAGACTAACAGGCTTATAGTTCCCTGGATCCTCCTTCTGGCACTGATTATGGTGACAAGATCTTGAATATGTTAGGTTGGTCTCTACAGTCATATCACACTGATAAGGAGAAGGATTCACCTGAGTATTTGTTAAAATATGCTTATTTGAAGAAAGATGTGAGTTAGAGCAAATGGAACAACCCTACCTAAAGTGATGAGGGGCCTTTATTCATAGTCTTAAAAAGTATGTTACAAAGTTTCTACATGTATCTTCTGTCCTTGAATTACCCATACTGTTCTGAACATTAGTAGAAAGCATTTTGAAGGTGGACAAAAAAGATGTTTTTAAAAGAGTAGGATGCAAATTTGACTTAAAATTTAAATTCAAAACTAGTAAGTAAATTATAGAAACAGTAATGGAAACAGCTTTGTGCTTCAGAAGGATGCTAGGTAGCATACTAAAGTAGCGATGTACATTTTCTTACAGAATCGTGTAGCTACCTTCCCTTAGTTGAAATGACTGAGTTTTTTAAATATCTATGGTCTTTGAGTATTGTCATCCTACAATTCATTTATCTATACTCAAACCCATCTTTATCGTTTCTCTCCAGCTGTGTGGTGGTTTACTTTGCTGTGTTACAGGAATCTTAAAAACACCTGAGCTGCTAATTGGCTGGTGTCTGTGTATTTTGCTGAGTAGTGTTGTCTTACTTTTTCCTTATAGTTCTCTATCTACATATATGAATCCTTGTCTGTGGTTTATATCTGAATTTTAACTTGCTTGGCCAGAGTCTTTTTTGTTCAGAGTTTGTACAGTGCCTAGCACAATGCGATTCTCACTCATGACCATCACTGTGAGGCTCTAGATAGCACTAATATACTAATAACTACAGAAATGGGGCACCATGAGAATTTTAGTCCTTATGAGATGGAATTTACTAAAGTTACCTTCTTTTGACCTTTGGACAAAATGTAATAACCTGTTAAAAACCTTAACCATTATGTTTTAATATGGTACTAATACGTTTTTAACTCTTTTTTTGTAGTGCCAGATTTGTGAAAAGGCTTTTATGACCTATTCCTTTTTACAAAGTCACATTCAAAGGCGTCATCCAGAAGAGTCTGAGACTGGTATGTACTTTAATGTTGGCAAAAAATTTTTAAAAAGTAGGTCAGAAAAGTATAAATATAATGAGGATGTGCAGTCCAGGATTTTGTGTTACTTGGTAGAATAATTTCTACTTTTCATTTTTAGGTGTCAGATAACAGTTTGTGTGAATGCAAGTGACACTGACTGACTGGGCACCCTATGTTTCTAGTCTCTGGAAAATAATTTCGTTTGATAAACAATGGTCTCAAAGTTTCTTTCATTCATTCTCTCCTGCCTGTTAGGCTGCATGCTTCTGATTTATTGCTAAGGATTAACAATGTCAGTGATTAGAAATGAGCTAGGAAAAAAGGACATTTGGGAGAAGAAAAAGTGAGAAGAACCTAGAGAAGTCTGAACTGCATTTTGTCAGGCAAATAAAACAGCAACAGCAGTGAGAGGGGTCTGAGGAACTGTGAATATATTGGAAGATGAAAAAAGCTCTTGTGCACCTTACACTCGATAAAAACAATAGTGGGAGATGCTGCAGAAACAGTTAAAGTAATTGTCATAGAAAGATTAGCCTTGAAATGACTCTGTGAGGGAAATATCTGATGCAAGTATTTCTGAAATAATGTTCTGCATTGGTCTCAGATTCCCAGATGATGGGCTAGTAAATTCTTGGTAAATTGATAAGATGTTTCAAGATTGAAAATTGTTGTGATTTTTGCATATTTTAACATTTTTTGTTACAGTAATATTCCCCCAACTCTTTCCACATAAATAATTAGTTGTATTCCAAGTGGGCTCCTTATGAAAGTTATTTAGAATAAATTAAACCCAGCAGAATTGAATAACTGAGGTTCACTTTGTCCTTCACGCATCCTTTTTATGAGCCTCTGTTGCTTAGATTCCTTGGAAATTAGATTATAGAATACTTTTTCATGTAAACATTTCATAAGCTTTTTCACATGTCAGTAGTACAAGTATTTGAGGACAAGTTAGATTACAGAGAAGGTAACTGTTTAAGAGAATCTTTGGAGAATCTTGATAGTGGGAGGGAAAATGTTCCAAGAAAGTTACACTTCATGAAACACTAGAAATATATTTGCAGTAGGTATCACAGTTTCAAAAATTGCAACAAACCTTTTTAAAATGTGTTTCTTTCACACAGAACAGAAGAGGAAAGCAAACACAGAAAAACTGCAGGATGAGATTGAAAAACTGAAGGAGCAGTTGCAGCTCACCAAATCCCAGTTAGAATCTGAACAACAGGCTAATATTACCAGGTTGTCTAAGGTAATATGTGCTAAGGAATGTTAATGTCTCAAAACAATTAGTACTTTGGACTGTGTTCACTCATTTTGTAACTGGAACAGAACATAAATGTATCTTGCCTGTCAAGCAGTGATGGTATTTGGGCATTGAAGCACAGCCCTCCCTTGCCTCCCATAATTTTGACCATCCACTTTCTCCTTACTTTTATTTCAGACATATTTTAAATGAATGCTTTAGACAACAGTTCTGTTTGCACTTGCCAGTTCTTAAGATGTGTGATCTGTTATTGAAGCAGATAAAATTGCCTTGCTATGGTGAAATACAAGCTGATTTTGACATGATGGTATTTTGTGATGATTAAGTGTTTCTTAGAACTTACTGTGATTTTATGTGTGACTTTATAAACTGACTAGGATTTATTCTTTGCTGTGAAGAACTTTACTGTCCAACAGAGATGTAAAGCACTTCAGGGAAGAGACTCAGAAAAAACAAAGCAATCTAGAACTTGCATGTTGGTCTTTAAATCCTTAGGATTTGGCTGACCGGAGAGCAAAAGCAGAAAGTCATCTTAGCTACTGCTGTGTGAATGAAATGGAATGATTTGAAAGCAGTAATTATCCATTTGTTATTACATGCAGCACTTTGTTTAGGATGATACTGAATCTTCTGAGTATTATTACTGCTCATAAAGAGAATAAAATAAGCAGGCAACTTAAAGATTCTTTTAAAAGCTTGATAATTTCAGATCATCTCACTGTTTTTATTTCTGTTCAAGTAAATACAATCAGATAATTTGCTATAGAAACAGCAGTGGATTTTTTTTTTTTGATGGGAAAGGAGCTTTGTGCTTCAGTTTGAGAAGCAAATTCTTGCTGTAAGAGACAAGATACATCTCATGATTGAGTTAAATTCTGATCTTGGCATTGCAGTTTGCCCTGTGTCATGTTCAAAAGCAGTGTTTTGTGGTTGTTAGCATAACTTGTGAGAACCTCAGAACTTCTGAACTTATGTAATGGAGTTTGAGGATCTTCAAGGATAAAACCTGCCATTAAATTTTGAAAGAAACAATCAGAGGGCTGGAGCACCTCTCATATGAAAAGTGGCTGAGAGTTGGGGTTTTTCATCCTGGAGAAGAGAAGGGGATACCTTAGAGCAGCCTTCCAGTACCTAAAGGAGGCCCACAGGAAAGCTGGGGAGGGACTTTTCATAAAGGTGTGTAGTGATGGGACAAGGGGGAATGGCTTTAAACTGAGAGTGGGTTTAGATTAGATAGTAGGAAGAATTTCTTTACTATGAGGGTGGTGAGACACTGAAACAGACTGCCTAGAGGAGCTGTAGATGCTGCATCCCTGCAAATGTTCCAAGGCCAGATTGGATGGGGCTTTGAGCAACCTGGGCTTGTGAAAGAAATCCCTGCCCAGTGGGGGTTGGAACTGGATGATCTTTAAGGTCCCTTTCAATCCAAACCATTCGATGATTCTATGATTTTGAATTAAAAGGGATTAAACAAAATATGGCTACCATTACATTTTGAAGCCTGTGTTCAGTTTTAGTCCCTACTACACAAAAAAAGATGTGTATCCCCTTTCTAACTTGGTATTCTATGATGATTATTTTTTTCCTTGTGTGTTTGTAAAACCCTGATCTTCTGTAAAATATGGAGTGTTTCTTTCCCTGAACACAACTTCAGACTCTTCTTTCTTCTATCCTCTTGTTCCCTCTTGGAACTGTTCAGCTTCCTCTTTTTGAAGTTTTTTTGTTCCATTTTTGAAAGTACTGAGTGACCAAATCAAAAGCTGGTAGAATTTCACTTAGGAGAGCAAGCACTGTCAGAATAATGGGCCTTGGCCCTATATGGACATGTGCAAGGTATTTTACTCATTCTTTCTGTGCCTAACTTTTGAGATGTACATCCATAACATATTTCTACTACCCTCGAAGCATTGTTTTGTTTATGAGAAAGAACTTGCAGTATTCATAACATGCAGTGTAGACTTTTTGGTGCCTTAGGGGCCTGTTTTGAAGTCACTTGTCTTAGCTAAGACTCCTAACTGCAAGAGAACTAACTGAAATGTCCTGAAGCTACAGGCTGTGGTGTTACACAACAAGAAGCTTTCAAAACTTCTCTGTTTTCCTGGGATGTCAGGAAGATAGAAATGTGAAGTGTGGCTGGTTACAGTTTGTCTGCCATGACTGACATCCACTGTCAATTCAGGTGTCATCATGATAATGTCTTTTCATTGAAAGAGCAGAAGATCTTTCTCGTGTGGTTTCTTTTTAGGACAACCAGTACTCGAGGGGAATTTGTATAAAAAGTTCCATGCTTCTTATCCTTGATTCCCTGTACTCCTTTGAGGTGAAAGGATACAGAAGATCCTGTTCTTCCTAGATGTATAATGATTGCATGTTATAGTCGAAGAACAAATTCAGAGTGAATCCTGAGATAGAGAGATGTAGGTGTTTCCTAAAAAATATTTATATCCTGGGTAGTGAAATGCAGGACTTTAAAGCAGTGGAGAACTATATAAAAATGCATCACTAGATAATGTAATGTTGAAGTAATTTAACAGATGAAGTGGCATAAATGTGTGTGGGAAAAACTAATTCTAACTTCATCTACAAAATGATGAGTTCTCAGCTGGGTGCTATTACTGAAGGGCAAGATCTTAAGGTTGTGGTACACAGTCCTAGGGAAATGTTAGTAGCAGCCAGCAAAGAAAATAAAATATTAGAAATTATTCTGGAAAATCACTGTGCAAACCACAGCCTAATTATAGTGTCTAGTCCCTTCATCTCAAGAAAGGGTAGGATAGAGCTATAAAAGTTATGGAGAAGGGCTACAAAGATGATCGTTTGGTAATTAGAATGTCTGAGCATGCTGAGAGTTGTCAGTCTGAAAAAGGGACAACAGCTTGGTGAAGATGAAGGTTGAGATACTGATACCTGTAAGTCATGAGTTCACAGAGTGAGTAACAGTCAGTCATTCACTCTGTTTTCCAGGACTTAGTCAAATGAACCTAGCAGGAACCAGATTCAAACAATGAAAGTACTTGGCTCTTCGTGCACCTTGTGGAGCTCACTGGCGAAAGATGTTACAATTGCTAAAAGCTGATGCAGCCACAAGGAAGGACTGCACAAGTCTATGAGGAGAAATGTATTGAAGGGTACTAAGTTATTGAAGTTTGCAAAACTGTATCAGGCTGAATAAGTCCTCTGGGCTGAAAAGAGTGGGCACCTTGGAGACTATAAAGGAGAATGTGAATGTTTGCTTGCCCCAATATTAACCTTTCCTACCTATACCCTTAAGGCCTCTCTGAGAAACAAGATGCTGAACTAGGTGGATCTTTGATATGACCAAGTAAGGTCATTGGTGTGTTATTCAGTGAAAAATAACAAGCTAACAAAACTTTCTTGAAGCATACTTGTCTTGCTACCAAAATGCATAGTTTTCCACCCTAGAATTCTTCAGAAACTGGTGGGTTTTGATGTCACAATATTGCCCATTGAAAGTGACTGCTTCCCACAGGTAGTTTGGGTGCTTGAATTCATGTTGCATGTGAGGAAAGTAACAAATAATGTTTTTTAAAAAATTTCAGGAATGTGAACAGCAAAAATCAAAAGAAGAAGAAATTCTACAATCATTTCATAAATGGAAAGAGGAGGAAAGAGAGAGATTGGCTGATGAAATAGAAAAAATTAAAGATATGTTTATGAAAGAGCTTAAGGAATTATATTCAAGAAATTCAACCTTAGAAAATGTAAGTGATTTAAATTTTCTAACATTTTAAGGCGTGAATCTTACTGACAGTAGATGGCAGTGAACTTCATGTATTTGAAATGTGATGTAGTCATTGTAAAGTTCTACAAAACTCTCAAATAATGGTTGAATGATAGCCATTGTTGTATCTTTGTATACTGGTACTTTATTAACATATTTTCAGTTCTTTCTCTTTTTTTTTGAAATAGCTTTGTTTTGGCAAATGAATGATGCCTTCAGCAACTATGTCAGTTTTCCCTTACTCCTCAACCTTTGAATACCTGCTTATAGATTAGTAGATAATGTTATGATTGCTCTCTGTTAGGTATCCTTATGTTAATATTCTCAGAATTGGCATAGAGGAGACTAAACTCTGCGTTATTGTCCTGACGGTAGGATTCATGTGTTTTCAATACATGCTTTGGAAGTGCTCACTAAAAAGACAATCAAAAAAGTACGGGTGGATCAGAGAACAAACACTCACAGCATTACCAGAGCAGCTTTTATTTTGTAGCTGCTGGGTCTGGTTGTGCTTTTACAAGCCATAATTATCTTAGATGTAGATATTAATAATTATATGAAATTTGATAAATGCTGAACTTATGAGAAATGGCAGAAGTCTCTGATGCAATTTTTGCATATTTGTGTTCAAAGTAAATTTTCTATTCTTCCCTCCTCCTTTTAGCAACTGTTAGAATTACAAAAGTCCAATATGCAACAAAAATCCAATTTAGGAACACTGAAAGACAGTGATGACTTTACAGAGGAGAAACCTCAGAGTCCACAAGATCATAACAATGTGCTTAAACTTCTGGACAAACAGGTAACACTGTAGCAATGTATTGCTTTTGACACACTGCTTGTGTTCTTTTTGTTTTTGTACATCTCATGAGTAGGATTTGAAATCTGTAAGTAAAATTTTCATTCTTTTCAATGCCAGAAAGAGCTGTTTTTAAAGATTTAATACTGTTTAATACTATACACATTTATTTTCGTTATCCTTTATAAGTAAAGTAATAATTATTTATTTATATTATCTTATTCTTTATGGTTGACTATATCTAGATTTGCCAAGTATGGTTGCAGTTCAATTCTAGAAGGCTCTTATAAAGCATTTATGTCTGCTGATCTGTGAGGCCACTTACTGAAAAATAGTAACACTCCATTTCCGAAGATGACAACAAAAGTTCAGAAACTTTCTTACATTATTTGTTGACCGGTGGCTTTTTTTTTTTTTTTTTTTTATTTTTTGACACATGCATTATGTATGTTATGACTCTTGGGATGTGAAGGGCTTTGTATACTGCTGGTATCATCCATAAGTTTAATCACTTCTGCTGAAAGATATGGAAAACTTATTTTTACTTACTTTTTATTTGATCAAAAAAGACTTGCTTCACTCTAAACCCCATACGTTAATATTGGGGTTTTTGTAGCTGTTACGCAAAATACATTGTTAATGAGTGCTTGAAAGGACATTATTTGAGGGGGAAAGCCCCCTGCTCTTACTACTCTTATTGCTAACACAGATGTATCAAAATACTTGTGTATTTCTCACTCACAGTGACTGTATGTAGAAATCAATGAGTAAATGCACTTTCTAGAGTGATTGATAAGAAAGCCACACTCACATGTATAAAACATGATGACGATTGTTCTAAGCCTTAAATACTGGATTGCTCAAATTTCATATCATCAGTAATAATTTTTGTATTTATGCTTTATTTGGAAAAAAGCTGAATATGTTGAATTAAATGATAATGTGTTACTAACAAGAAATAAGGTTGCATATATCAAACAAAGTGTTAATGTGTTGTTAACAGGAATTAATATTGATTTCCTCTCTGCAGGAAAGAAGATGGTCGTTTAGAATGCAAGCCCTTCATCATGACCATGAGACAGAAAAGTCCCTGGTAAGTGGCACAACAAACCACTTAGACTAAAAGGATCCATTTTTTCTTATTTTCTTACCCTTTTAGTAGTTCCTGATATACTATAGTACATCTGTTAGATATCAAGACTTCCTAAGAGTGTGCTTATTATCTCTGTTTCTGTTATGCTAGGATCTTGATGTTTCAGTTAGGGCAGGGTTGAAATGGAATTTATGGATTCAGAATCTGACAGAAACCTGAAGCTGTATCTCTCTTTCGAAGAGCTTACAACTGAGCACTGTATTATACAGTATTTTCAGTGTTACGTGGATAGGCTAGATCGTTGAGGTGTGACTTGCCAACATTTAGCTTCCATCCACCCTGTACCTGCTGCTACCATGGACCTATGGCATATGTCTCAGTCTTTTTTTATTCTTTTCTGTCACTTCTCTACTGCTTTTTCTGTTGTAGCTTTCTAACACAGAATCTGTTCAGCTTTTCCAGAAGAAAACACCATGGCATTTTATTTTGCATTGGTTTATATATTTTACTATACAAAGCTTTACTCCTCAGATTTTTTTTATGTCTGCATTTCTTTTTAATCTCTTTCCTGCTTTGTTTCTCTTGCTTCTTTTCCTTTCATTTTCCTTTCATCTGCGTGACCATGTAAGAACTGAGCAGATCATAGTGGTCTGACCAATGCTTCTCCTCCTCTGGCAAGAAAACAGTGAGGAGGAACCATGGAACATTCCCCAAAAAGGATGTAGTTAATGATACACCCACATACAATGCAAGAATAGAATAAGGGAGGAGTAATGTAAGTATTACTTTTGGGATGATGCCCCTAAATATTGTTTCCTTTCTTCCACTTTCAGAGTTAATGTATTAGGTTTATTATGCAAATTCACCTCATCTCCTTAAACTATCACTATTTGACTCTATTTACAACTAAAACATTTTTATAGAATTGTATGCTTTTTCCTGCAATCTTATTTTGAGGCAATCTCAGCAATGTGTTTGTATGTCCTTTTCTTTGTATTGTGATTTAGCTAGTCTTCCTTTTGTAAAGAAAAAGTGATCCAGACGTGTTTTGTAATACATGCAACTCCCAGTGAAGTCACAGGAGACATTAAGTTTTTGATGCAAAATAAAAGTATCTAAGCATGACACTTACTTGTTTCAACTTTATAGCATTAAAATATTTTCTGTAATATTAAGATGAAGTTACTTTTCTTCTGATTGCTTTCTAGCTACGGTCACAGATTGAGACACTTAAATCAACAGCAAAAGAAGACCTGAATAAAAATAGCACCTTTTACAAGAGGAAGATAGAAGAATTGGAGCAGAAGCTCCAGCAGCAGAATGATCTGGTTATTACTCAGAAGAAGCAGGTCTGTTTTGTGAAGCAAAAGAGAAACATTTTACTAGTGTTTGGTCTTTGATGTATCTCTGGTTGCATATTTAATATTTACAGTTTGTAACAGTATTGCTGTCCTGTTTTTGGTTATACTTTGGAAATTATGTTGATAAATAAGAATAGATGTGGAAAACAGACACAAGAATGTAAACCAGGAATTAAAACACATTCGAGAAAGGCTTCATAAACCAAATATTTTCAGTAAATTTGACATGATGATAAGAGATTACTAAGTTGTAGTTACCAAAGACCTCTAGAGTTGAAAAATTTCTAGTAGTGAACAGAATTTAATCTTCCAGAAAATAATCATAATGAGATCTAGTGTTTGAAATCTAAAAATACATCACATCTTACACTAAAAATAAAGTATCATATGTATCACTGTGAGAATAATTATTTAAATTATTAGTCTATGAAATTTAACAATAACTAGTGCTGGATTCTCCACCTGAGACAGGGTAGTCCTGGTCATACGTGCAAACTGGGGAACAAGAGGCTGGAGAGAAGCACCACAGAAAGAGCGCTGGGTGTTTGGACTGACAACAAGTTGAATGTGAGTCCGCAGTGCCCTGGCAGCCAGGAGGGCCAACTGTGTCCTGGGGGGCATCAGGCACAGCATCACCAGCTGGGAGAGGGAGGGGATTGTCTCACTCTGCTCTGCACTGGGGTGGCCTCACCTCGAGTCCTGTGCGCAGTTCTGAGCACCACAGTATAAGAAAGATATAAAACTGTTAGAGAGGGTCCAGAGGAGGAGAAACAAGATGGGGAAAGATTCTGAGGGTAAGACTTAGGAGGAGCAGTTGATGTTGGCTTGTTCAGCTTGGAGAAGAGAAGACTGAGGGGTGACCACATCACAGTACAGTTTCCTCAAGGAGGGCAGTGGAGAGATTGGTGCTGATCTCTCTGGTGACTAGTGATAGGGTATGAGGAAATGGAATGAAGCTGTGTCAGGAAGTTCAGATGGGACATTAGGGAAAGGTTCTTCACCAAGAGGGACGTTGGTCACTGGAACAGGCTCCCCAGGGAAGTGATCACAGCACTAAGCCTATCAGAGTTCAAGTAGCATCTGGACACTATTAGTAATATGGTCTAAGTTTTAGGTAGTACTGCAAGGAGCATGGAATTGGACTTGATCCTTAGGGGTCCCCATCCAGCCTGAGATAGTTTGTGATTCTATGTTTTTAAATTAATTATTTTTTCTTAAAATAAGCTCTTGTTGAAATGTAACTGTAGATTTTTTGAGATAATTGGTGGGTGAAGATCTGGGTGGTCTGGAGTTTAGACTATGGCATGATTACATGGCCCTTAGAATCTATTTCTCTTTTAGATGGTGCATTCTTTACAAATCAACATCTGATTTTACACCTTTTTCTTGAGATTAATGTTAAACCTATATTTAAATGCTTAAAGGATGGAAAGACAAATAATAGCTTTTACATCTCCACCTTAACAGATTCAATAGCTGGAGCAAGGGAGGACTTAATCCTAGATTAATTTCTTGACGTAAAGTGATCTTTAAAAAGATAACAGTATGAATACAAATGTATAATAGGTTCAGAGGGGTCTGAGTTCAGTGTTTGTGAAATACAGCTGTGAAGACCTACATTTTCAATTCCTGGAAACTGGAAGGGCTTGAGAAATTGCTAACACTTCTGTGGAAACCAAAGTGAATGGACAATGAATTGAAGCTCTACTGGCTGTAACTAAACTGATAAATGAAAGAGGACCAGGGTCCACTATCTTGTTCCAGCTCCAGCTGACATTGACTATGTGTCTGTATGATTTGAATTTTGCTTCTCTTTGGGGAATTGGAGTGCAGAATGTTGTTTGAATGATACAGGATTCATAAGTTTCCTGTTTTCTGTAGATTGAATTACAGCCAGCGTGTTTGCTCTGTGCTCTCAGTTCAGTGCTTGTCTTGGGGTGTCAAATAGACAAAACTGTAGAGCAGAAAGGAGAACTCTTCATGCATTTAAAATCAATGTGTAATTAAATGCTGCATTGTTTCCCCAGAGTGCAGCTAGATTTGCAAAATGGGACATGAATTGCTGAAGAGGAAAGTATTGAAACTCTAAGTGCTGAAGTGGCCCACAAGTCCACTCTCGTTTCACTTTATAACTTGTAATAACAGGATGTACAAAGCACAAGTTCACATTAAAACAACACACAGAAATAAGTCTTCAAGCATTCATTAAGCATGAATAAAATACATATTGGGCAGTAGAATAGAGTTCCACAGAAGGAGGATTTTATTCCCCAAATCATAACCAATAATTTCTGTTATGGAATAGTACTGAAACTAACTATTTTACGCTGCATATTCATTCTAGATATTGATCTTTTACATTTGTAACTATTCATGTATGCCTGTTTTCTCTTTTAGATAAAAGAATTGTCCACAAGGTCAGTTCCAAGCGCTAAAACATATGATGGTAAGTACAAACTGATTTCTGCAGCTTGGCTGAAACAAATGTCACAATTCATTAAAAATGTAGATGTCAACTGTGTTTTCTGGGGCACCTAACTGTTTCTATGCCATGATGTACAAAGGTCATGTTTTGTAGCCCTAAGGACTTCTAATGTACAAGGCTGATTGCTTGACTAGTAAAAAAATGTAAAATAGAGCAACTTTTGTATTTTGTTATGTAAACAGCTTTTGGCTTTGCTTTATGAATTTTAATTTTAATTGCGTTTTTTTTCATGTTTGACTGTCCTTAGGCTGCAGAACTCAGAAAAGGCAAAATACTGAGAGAATAGACAAAACTGATTAACTTGTCAGTTAAGACATAAATGTTCAAAGAATGTTAAGAACTCTGATATTTTTGTCTGTGCAATATTTTAACATCTGAAATCCATTGTAAGTAGCTAAACCTGATAGTAGGGTTTTAGGATGTTGTCCTGCACCACAAACACCGATATAGTTGGTGCTGCAGTTGCAGTGCCTTGAAGTGAGTTTATTGCAATAGATGGAGACAGCTGAATTCATTTTAATCCAAGTTTGGAAACCATCTTGCTAGATTAGCAAGGCATTGGCTTGAAATGGGTCAAACAACAGGGAGTATGTTTAATGTGAGGAGAGCATAGTAACAGTATGGCCATGTGGCTTTTCATCTGGAGCTGGTCATACTCAACCACACCGAAGCACAGGGGAGTATAAATCCATGGCACACAAAGGAGTTTGTTCCTAGGCCCCAAGATGATCTAAGGAATGTAGGATTGAAGTGATAATTCACTACAAGGCTACACTCCATACATGATACAGGGAGGGTTTGCACTAATTTGATGAGAAGTATGAATGCTGCAGATCCTTTGGGAAATGCAAGCATCAGTCAGGCTGGTATTGACTAGGTACTTTTGGGCCAAGACTTCTTCCCTGTAGCACAAAGACAGCATATGGATATGATTGAAGAGATAATCACATTCTAGTTCAGTGATGATTTAGTTACTAGTTTCTTTTCCTGATTCTAGAAGTAATAAAAATGTTAAGCATATATAGAGACGTACTTTTATGTTGTGAAGGACAGGTTTTCACTTTGTAAATGATTTATTTTTTTCACCAGTAAAGCCAAAAATTGCCTAATTTATAAATCTGATTGAATATTGCTACATTTAAGAAGCTGTATTTGTCTGTTACTGTTTACTATAATACAAATCCATTATTTTTTACTGTTATGCTATTTTAGTGAACACTCCCGTAGATCGTGTTGAAGAACCTAAACCAAGTGTACCAGTTACTGTGCACGGTAAGTTTTTTTGATAGGTCCAGATCCAGTACTTTCGAATCTATAACTCTTCCTTCTGAGATGTGTTGCTCGTCAAATCATAGCTCTAAGAGTAGTTATATTGAAAGAGTCTAATTTGAATTGCTTTGCTGCATGTCAGCGTTGAGAATTCCTATGAAGTAATTATAAGGATGCACTATTGAAAAGAATAAATGAAAAACAAATAAAAATAATTTGAGAATATTTCCTAGCACATGTATAGTATTGAAGTACATTAAGGTACATGAAAGTTATTGAGGAAAATAAAATATGTTTTCTTTTGGAAATTATGCTTATCTGCTATGTGCATATACTGGAATTTGTATAGGGAAATATGTGGAGATGTTTGTTTAGAAGTCCTGAAGTACTGTATTTTCCATGTGACTTCAAGTGGCAAGGAGTAAAAATACAGAAGAAATAATGAAAACAGACAATTATCCTGTCTTAGTTCTTCAGAGTATATCTGTGGTTACATGTAGGTCATTATTTACGTATTTTGTCATACTTGTGGCATTGTAGTATTGTTTAGAAGGTGGGGAAGAGATTTACATTTACATTGTTTTGTACTTTGTGAAAACAGTTTTCTTTTTTTGATCAGCGTGCAGTGTAATGGAGAGTATTGTTACCATACCAATGTTCCGTGATCATCTAATTCTTTATTTTCTTTTTAAGTAGAAAAGTAGTGAAGAATCTTGAGCAAGTAAAATGTTGAAAAACAGTTTATTAATTTGAATTATAATTAAATAACGGGTTTTTTCTTATTATTTCTCTTAGTTTTAAAATCTGTCAAAGGGAGACCAAATTGAATTTGTCTATGAAAAATGTGGAGAATTTTTCTTTTTTAACAAATACAAAAGGTTCTGAAAAGGCTTACTGGGAGAAGGGGCAGTATATATCAAGCTTTTGATAACGATGAGGAATGAAAAACTGATGTAGAGCTGATTTCAGAATATTTGGTATGACAAGAATTGCTAAATGAAGGAAAATAGATTAAATTATTGCTAATGGTAGCATTATTTGAATAATACAGAAATTCCTTTCTAAGATATGCAAGGTTAGTAGTTCATTGCTTGAAGCTTTTGAAGTTAAAACATATGGATGAAATGTGGCATGGAGAAAAGTAATAATATATTAAGTGTAGAGAATTAGTAAGAGCATTTTAAACAATGTAATTCTTTTTTTTTCAAACCAGCACCAACACAGTAGTTCTGGTTCTGGCTAAGAGATCTCACAGCAAGTAGCTTAGCTATTGCCCTGCATTTAAGAAACAAGTTTTATGAAGATGATTGCTGCTAAGGACTTACCTGACGAGCTTATCAAGCATTGCTTGCTTAGTGCATTTTCTTTCATTTGTACTGAGGACAAAAACAGTCCTGTGAGCATTAATATTTTCTGTACTCTGACAGTTTAAATCAGGTCATTCAGATCTTTCATGATTCCTTACTGCACCAAATCTGAAGTTTGTGATATCTTGTGAAACTTCTCAAGATAGAAAAGACAGTTCCTGCCATTGATACGCAAAAGATTCACCGTCAGTTTATTATGAAACCTGGAAGAAGGTGTTCCTTTCAGATTCGTTTTCTGATTATTATTTTATTTATCTCTGCAGGTTTCTCTCTCTGTCCCCTTTCTACCCTTCTGGATTTTTTTAAACTTGCCTTACCTAATTTCTGGATATGAAGGTTAGCAGAAGTTACAGTGTCTTTCCCCAAATTTTTGGGGCACCTCAAGGGTTTGAGATTGACTTGCATAGTGAATTAAGACATCATGGCTGCATCTCATGCCATTGTGAAAATAAAAGCATTTCCTGGCAACTTCTGTAGATAAATTTCTTTAGCACAGATCATCTTGGAAATCACAAGAGCTGTACTTCTCCTACCAAATAATTGCCTGCATATGGAATATCTTCCTTCTTTTTTTTTTTCTGTTTGAAAGAAAATTAATTCTGGAAAAGGCTCTGTAATGTGAACTCTTCAAAGCTGCTCCAAAGCTTTTTTGCATGCTAATGTTAGTTCTACACATCTTAAATCTGTGTTATGAGAAGATAACCACATTAGAAATGTGAAGTATCTTAGGTATAAAGTAGTAGAATAACTGTGCTAGCCTGGTGTTTTTGTATTAACCTTCCTGATTTCTTGTGAGAGCTAGTAGAGTGCCTTGAATGCCCTCCTGCCAGACCACTCTTCTGTCCATTTCTGTGCAGATATAACTTAGGTCTTATTTTCAAAGATTACTTCACTCTCTCAAAAAAGCAAGAGATTAAATATGATTTTTTTAAGTAATATTTTTAGATTAGGCTTTGACTCGTATTACTCTTGAAATGTTGATACGTGTTCAACATTTCCTCTCTGTTAGGTCAATAATATCAGGTGGAATTATAGACAATAGTTAAAAAGCAAAGCTACTAATTAGATTGTCCATTAAAATCTGTGTCTCAGTCTTCAAACATAGTGTGGACCAAGGCCCAGCTATCACTAGGGACATAGCTGAAGCATCTGAGGAAAATTCAGTCAAAGTACTTACTCTTCCTATACCGTAAACAGAGAAAAGGAGCATCTTCAGAGTTTGGTTCACCTGAACTAGTATCTGAATTGCTCTTTGAAGTTGCCTGTGTCTCTTCAATGTCTGTAAAAGGAGTCTGAGATGACTAGGCTCCTAACTTAGAGGCCTCAGGTAAGTGTCAAAAATGTATCGTATTTAAGAATATTGGTTTAAAATGAATATTTATGCTACTTATGTACAGCATATGGTTTCCCACTGATTAGTTGGGAGAAAAATATGTGAAGTGAATTAATTCAAAAATGATGGTCCAAATTACAGGTATCACAGATTAAGTCTGGCAGCTCTTTGGATGTGAAGTTTGAGTATAAATCGAAGAAGTATGTAATGAGACTAGCCATGGCTTACATTCCTTACATCTTTAAGAAGAGCAGTAGTTTATAACAAATAAATTTTACATTTTATCTTGTGTTTTCATATTGCAAGTGCAAAGTGTTTATTGTAGGTGACACTACACCATAGATGTAACACTTTTGTTCAGGCTAAAAGTTGTTTGGCGTTTCATATTTCAGCATAAATAGATGGGATTTCTCCCTTAAATGTTGGGTGGAAGACTGCTTTTTCAGAATAGTGGACATTTTTTTAAACTAGTAGATAAGAACAGACAAATTAAATATGATATGCATGAAATATACACAGCCTGAGTCCTTCATTATTGTTAAATATATTTTCCTATTCCACATGCCTAGAAATTGTCTTCAAATGTTCTTTAAAACAGGTATTTAATTATTTGTCAAGGTATGTTGGGTGCATAATTGTTCGGTAGTATTCACTGAAGAAGCTAAGGCATCCTATTCTTTTGATACATCTTATCTATGTCTCCACACATATTAGCTGGCAGAAGAGATAGTCTGGGAGATGTGGGATGTTAGACACATTGTTGTGGAGGTCATCTTAGGGCTGCTGGTCTTAATGATGACTAGTATTAATATGACTAGATTCAGGCCAGTGAGATGAGCAAGGCCAGCAGGCACTAAGGATGGTTTCGGAAGCTGCCTTTTAGTTAGGTTCAAACCTGAGGCTGACAGGAATTTTTCTTCTGAGGATAAAGGTAGGGCTTGGTTTTGAACTGAATCTGACTGATGACATACAGGGAGGATGCATTTAGAGTTCTGTTAAAGAGGGGAATTGAGAAATGACTAGGAGCAAGTAGTTTATTTCTAGGTGGGAGTCCAAAAAGAAAAGTAAGCACCCTGTCTAGGTTCAACACTCAGGCTTGGATGAAAGCTAGGATTAGATCCTGGCCAGGGAGTTCTGATGTTAAAGTTGTTGATGCAGAGTAGATGGTAGGGTCAGCTGAACTAAGTTTAGGGCTGGTAATTGACAGGAAGGCAACTGGCTCTACTTAAATCAGAAGTTACAGTGATTACCTGTTTAAGGCTAATGTTGAATTGGGGCTTGGTGAGATTTTGGGCAAAAAGGTTGGATGAACTAGAGAAGGTTAGGATAATTCAGAGTATTTAGGACTATAGTCTGCATCAGGAGCATTTTGATTTGAAGTTTACAAAAACAGCTTTGTACGAATTTGAGGTCTAGTTGGGTAGTCAGAATTCCATGATTCCTGAAAATAAGCTTGGTAATATTTAGATGCTTATTTCAAGGATATGCACCAAGTAAGAACTGACGGGCCTGGTCAGATGGCTAGAAGAAGCACATCTCTAGTAAAACAAGGAAAGGGCTCCTTAAGGGAGGGGTCATCTTCACATCTGTCCATAAACCAGAGTAATGGTGAACCAAGCCGCTTTTTCTTATATTTGATTCCAACATGGTGCTTAATAAATATTAGTATGCATGTGCAGTAAAGAGAAAGAAAGGGCCTGCTTACGTAAGAGGAGTTGGTATTTTCAGATGTTGCACTCCCTCATGTCTTAGCATTTCATCTCCTCTGTTATCACGCAATAAACAATATGACATGTAACAGTGATGCATTTTGGGTTTGCTCTTGCAACTGTTCTTTTACTGATTTTTAATTTCTTTTGTTTCTGGTACACTGAGGAAGAGAAGCAGGTACCTTATGCCAGATCAGCAGACCTTTTTCAGGTCTGAGTTCTGGGGACTGGGTTTTTCCTGTTATAATAAGTTGCTTGGCAAGGGCTTGTGCAGAGATGAGTCAGCCCCTTTAAGCAGATTGCATTTGAGTAAAGGTAAACCAAGTATAGATTAAATCCAATTACACAGCAACTGCCTTACTAACTGGTAGGTCCAGCCAAGAAACTCAGAGGGCTTGGTGCCCATGCAGCTAAATTAAATCCCCCCCCAAACATTTTGTGTGTGCTTCAGGCTCTGTCCTCTAAAATAGGTGCACTTCAGGCTTTTGGGAATGGTCCCAAACCGTGTCTGAACATTGTTTTGGAGAATCTTAGTTGGTGCAGGGCAGCAGTGCACCAGGAGCAGTAGTGTGGAGGATCGTGTTCCAGTGCCCTTGAGTGCTCTGGCCACTGATAATTTTTACAACCTTAGAGATTGAAAGACCAGAAGCCCATTTGTCTCTCAGAGTTTTGCTTTTAAGTGTTTCCCTAAGACACATTGATATTTGTATCTTGTTAACATCTTGTGATGGTACAAGAAGCATTTTTTTAGAACTTCTTATTTTGTGCGAATTCTGTGGGAGCAAATCTTAAGTGTGGTAACCAGCTTGAAAAAGCAGGTGAGAGGCTGACTTATCACCACAGGTATGGAAAGCATGGAGAGAGCAGCTACCATATCCAAGAATTCATACCACCAGTTTTAGTCCCCTTTCCCTGATAAGCACTGAAGATGTGGCAGTAGGCGCCACTTAGCTCCAAGTGCTCGTTTCATTGTGATTACCTATCACAGTGCATCCCTGCTTGTACCTGATTGTACAAGAAGTGCCAAGGAGCATCTTCATCATAGCATCACTTCCTCCCCTTCTACCCGTACAGCATAACAACCAGCTATAGTGCAGGAGCTTTCTTGTGAAGGATGGGCCAAATGTATGGTGGCCCAAAATATTGACCAATAAATTGTTTTCTCCTATAAAGCCTGTAGTTGACAGTACAGTTTCCATTTCTGTTTTTATTGTAAACTCTAGAAGACACTCAAGTTCTAGTTTCCATTTATATAATTTATAGAAAGTGAATATTAACATTTTTAAAGCCTGAATATTTATTCATCTACATAATTTTCAAGCATGCCTTATATCTAAAGTTTATAAAGTTGTAAATAAACTGTAAAAAACTTCGGTTTTGTAAAGCAAATTGTACCTGACAGTCTATAGAATGATAATTTCAGTGTATTTAGGAAGCTGTTTTCAGCAGAAGACATTTCAAGATTTCTTTAAAAATGCATGATAATACTGAATCTTACTAAATTGGAGTGATTCAAGACTTTTCAAATTGGTTTTATTGGAAATCATCACATATAGAAAAAATATCTGTTTTGTGCATATGGAATCAGTACTTTATAATTCACTGGAATAATGAGTTGATATATTTTTCGATATATTTTTTAGGATTTCTATGTCCATTTCACTTGTCTTTTTTAAAATTTTAGTATCAAATTACACGTAACACTTTTAAATTATTTTTTTTAAAAATTGCTTCTTATGAGAAATGAACAACAATGTTGATTTTTGTAATCCTGGGTGACCTTATTATTGTAGATGTCTAAAAATATCCCACCTGGTGTCTGGGAGCCATTCTAGAAGGGTGTGGGTGTGTGACCTACCAGTCACTACACTAATGACTTAAAGCTCTGCTACATCTGAAAAGACACTATTCACCTGTTTTTGGACAACTGAATCACTCCTGAAGTGACTATTGTATTAGGGTCTCCTCTGCAAAAATGTACCCCCAAGGCAGCAAAGAGTCACGTTGCATTGGATTTGTGATTGTTAAACAGGTTGTCAGCAGTCAAGAAAGTTGACAGCAGTGTGTTTTTTTTGCCTAACTTTCCCACTCTGGAACTTGACCTTCTTCTGTCCTTTTTGTCTGGTGTTCCTGTTCTTCCTCATTATTAGAGCAGGCACCCTTGGTGCATATGCTGGAACCCATAGAGGAGCTTTCAGAAGAGGAAAAAGGTAATGATTGATTCCGCTCAAAATATAGTGGCATGTGTTTCTTGAAAATAAAAAAAATATTATTTGATACCTACAGTATTTTTCAATGTATTTCAGTTTGTTTATGTGATTTGGGTGGGAGCAATGTTTGTGTCAGTCTCCTGTATGCTATTGGTGCTTGTAAATATTACAATCCTTATCCAAGTTTAATGTTTTTTTTTTTTGAAAATGTCGCTAACTTCCTTAAAACAAGCACATTCCATATATCTAAACGCACTTGAACTAAGCAGAGCAAAAATGTTAGCCTCTCACTAGGAAGTTTTTGGTGCTGACACTATTGCAGTGTGTGCTCACTTGCTTTTTAAACTCTGCATAAAGGGATAAAGAGCTCAGGTAGAAGGAAGTTGATGGTGGAGGTTGAGGCTGCCAGGTTTCATAAATGCACCACAGATAGTTTTACAAGTAATCTAAGTTTCACCGAGCCATAAGCAGCCACAGCTTCAGCCAGGGTTGTGCAATTCGGAATGAAATTACATAGCCCAGCACTGGCAGCTGTTCCTCCTCATCTGAGGAGAACTTGGAGAAGGCCACATTTACAATGACAGAACAGAAAGCACTGGTTCATCCTGCATGGTGTTCTTCTGAAGGTGGCTAACAGTACTTTAGGGGAAACACCAAATAGGTCAATAGCATAAAAATGTTTTCTGTGTGCAAAAATCAAAATCCGTCTTGAACCTCGCAGCTAGTGAGTTTAAATTTTGAAGGAACAATGCTGTTTTGAATGCGGAATTGTTGTTTGAATAGATCTGTGTGTAGAGAGGTTTCCTCAGGGAAAATCCAGTGACTCTGAACAGTCTGAAATAAAGACTGCTTGCATTTTTGCCGTTCTTTCTGCTATTTCTCTTGCTTGCCATCTTCTCTCTTGATGGATTGGCTTTGATTCTTCTGCTGTGCCTAAAGGCATGGCCTGCAGTGCAGAAGAGAGAAAGAAAGAATGCAGTCTGAAAAGATAGATCAAGATGTTTTGGTTTTGATGACAGTCATTTGTAAGGGGGAGTGTGAAAACTCTTGACTCAGAACATTATTTTCTAGGATCAGACTTAAGGTCCCTTGTCTCCAAGGTTGTTAAATCTAATATTTAGGGATTGAAAAATGAGTAAAAAACCAGTTCCTTAAATAATTTATCTGGCAAAGATTTGTCTTGAGTTAATTAGCAAGAATTAATATTGTCATTAATTAGGATAATGCTGGATAGTCTTGTTACCCTTATTAGTATGTGGTAATTAGGAATTAAAAAAATTCTTTTAAATGTATCTATTTTATTATAAGGATTAACATCTGAAAGGGACAGGATTTTCAGAAGGCTCCTGGGAGCCTTCCAGTTTCAGATGTCTCGTGTATGGTTCTCTGGGAGGATTTTGGACTGCATAATGCACCTTGTTCTGACTGGGGATAGTCTGATAGCCCTATATTTCCTCAAGACCAGTGGTTTGTCTCTTCTAGGACTCAGCTTTCCAGACAAATCACTTTTAATTTCATCTCTGTCAGGGACTGAGTTTTCCATACAGTTCCCAAAACCAGATGAGATTTCAGCCTGATTATGTCCTCTTCAACACAGATCCATTAGTATGGTAGCTGGACTCTCAATTTTCATTACCTACAGTTCTTTCCAGGATCCATTGGAAGCCAGCTCCTCAAAACTGCCTAAATATCATTTGTGTATTTCAGGGTTTTTTGTGTCCTCTTCAGGGTGCCTATCTTTCCCTTAAAGAAAAACGAAAAGTAAATGAAACCACTTTTTAAGTGCTCGTTGTTTAAAAATAGGAAAGTGGCACACTTCTTTTGAAATAAAACATTTGAAAGTCACAACATGGAATTATTCCTTTTTTATGTCTTTGTCTGTTGGCTGGCAGATGACTCTGCTGCCCTGCAAGGCATAATGGAAAGAGACAAACTCTTGCCCAAGATTTACCCTTTATTTCAGGGGAGTTGGAAGAGTGGTTTACGACATGCTTTCCTGGAATGTTTTATACCCTTTGCCAGCTTTGCTAACCACTGCCAGACAGAAGCAGCCATCGTGGTTCCACAGGTTATTGGTTCATTTAGTTTAAGTGGCATTCAGTAAAATTTTGTTATGCCAGAGACTATAGACAGGTTCTAAATGGGTGTGTTTTGCTTCTTTACTCCCCTGTATGACCCTATAGTACTTTGGCCTAACTTAAATGTTAGTCTTTCTTTTAGATGGAACAATCTGTCTAGATGATTATTTGTTGTATGAGAGCTTGTGTCATTGACACTTAAAGCAAGGAAAAGAGATAGGAACTTTGTCTGCTTTTAAGTGTGATGTCATAGACTTGGATAGAAGAAAATATGACACTAAACTTTGTCTTTGAAAGAGTTTTGAAGATAGCTATTATCCGTCATGGATAGTCTGACCCAGACTAAGGATTTTTCTTTACCAAGACTTTTGAAAGTGTTACAACCTTACAAATACTTGATTTCAGTAGGTGTTTTTTATCAGAGAACTTCATGTTGCTTGAAGCTTTTTGTGAGAGAAAGTTTGTTGTACTTCTGTTCTAGTTCCTGCTAGAATTCTACCTTTACTTGATATACCACTTTTAGAGAACTTAGTGATCAGAAGACAGTCTTTATCAGAAGTGTTCAAATACAATGCTTTTCAAGTAAAGATCTTTGTTGCTAAATATTCAGGCATGTATCTTTACAGTGATTCTGTAACAAGAACAATAAAAGATGCTGGTGACGGTGAGTACAAGGTGCTGAGGTACAGATTCCAAGTGAGCTGACTTTTGTAAGCTAGTCCAAGATATTGAAAATCATACAACTCCATGTAGATAAAATGTGCACACGTATAGTGCTATGGTGTTTCTAGAGTGCATGCTTCAGTGCGATTTTTGTCATATATATTGTGGATTTTTCAAATGTCTCTTAAATACATTTTTCCCTTCTTATTTCAGAAACTGAGAAAAGTGATTGGAAACCACGTAGAAGTAACTACTATTTAATAAGTGCTCTGAAGACTGATCCTTCTTTAACTAAAGAATTACGAGTTGTTTTAGAGCAAGCCCTGGAGGAGAAGCTGGAATCCTTGGGAATTAAAGCAGTAAGATTATTTTTAATTATTTAAAAGAAGTGTAATATTTTTCCCACTTTTTTCTGTTCTTTGATTCTTGTACCACTGTCCTCAACCTATAAAATCCAAAGCTAAATTTCCATGTTTTATGTAAGTGTAATTCCTTAACCACTAACCTGAGAGGATGGCCATCAAGTTACAGCTGCAGAGGATATGGCTACACTTATGAGCAGCGTTTACAACTTTTGTGATTTTTTTACAAGCTTTATGATATCTGAAGTTTAAAAGAGAGTATATGATTGTAGGATATAAATCCCAGAAATAATAATGCCTGTGTTTACAATACAATTTGTTTCCTTAGGGTGTTCGTGGCATACCAAATGATCACTTAAACAAAGTTTTGCGTGCTATCAAACATGCTAGAGAAAGCAAAGAGAAGCAACAGCCTACCATTCATGGAATTCGAGAGCATCTTGAACGTCAAGTTAGCTTTAGGGTTGAAGAGAAATCATCATCCTCTGATAGACCTGTTTTCTGTCATCAGTCTCCTTGGGAAGGTTACAATGTTTTCTGGTTTTTATTCATTATCCTACATTTCATAACTGCTATTGAACCCTTTATTTAGCTACATTTCTGTATAGCTGCTTTCTTACTCTTTTATATAAATATTCTATATATTTATGGCCAACTAAACTGTTTTCTTTAAAGTCTTGTTGACATTATGTTTAACTGAGAATATCTTAGCTCCTGTGTTGGCAAGATAAATGGTATTTTAGTTTGGCAGAAAATAAACCCCCTTGATTTCCAGCTGGTCCTCAGAGATCAGAAGGGGTGGGTACGGCTTAGCTTAATTTCTGATTATATGCAATTCAACACTTCGAGTCTAGTCACGTTCCCAAATGCAGCAATAGCGTGGGTTGCGCTATAAGTTTGGTCTCTTTTTGTAATCACAGATTCACCACCTGTGACACCTTAGCATCAGTTCCTCTACCACCTGGCTGACTGCAGCAATAAGGGTTCATCTAGCCTCTGCCTGATAACCTGTCATCTCCTCAGCACGCCATCATGTCCATGGTAACCCCTTAGCCACATATCTCATGGCATACCTCATGGAATTCCCTTCGTCATATATCTCATGGCTGTAGGACTCATTCCTACATTATCCTCCCATTGGCTACAGTCACGCCTTCAATTTGGTGCCCCTATCACACCTGCATATAATTGATTTTTGGGGTGTCTCTATAGGGCAGTTGCTTGTACCTCTTCCCCACACCTTTGATTACACCACACCCAGACCTTAGGTGTTTCAAACAGATCATTATCCAGATTTTTACATACGTGATTATTAACAAAGCAAAACATATTAGAGTCAGTATTAACATAACAACGACAGGATGAAGTAGTCTATTGAAAATTCCTGTAGCACTGGGTGACCATCCAAAAAGGGGGTCTCCCCACTGATGCTATCCATCTTCACGTATTCCAAGGCATGATGTATTTCTTCTGCTTTGTGATGGGTACAGATCAATCTTTTAGCCATTTTCTCAGGTTCATAACAGTCGTAAGTTGTGTTGTAATAGCCATGATAATTGGTAAGATTACAGGAGCTAAATAATTAAAGTCACATTCTGTAATTCTAACAAAATTACAAACACAAATATTTGAACAATTACATGCATCTACAGCAATATTGTCTACAAATATATGATCACAAAGCATTCTTATACAAACACATCCTCCTCCATTATATTCAAGTATTTCTTGGAAATGTCACTGGGATGTATTTGAAAATGACAGACATACTGTTCTGTGTCAAGACAAATGTCTTCAGCTTTGATGGTGTTACCCTCACACCATGTTGTTATTTGCATACAACACACGCATTGACATTAGTGGTTTGCCACTAAATTTTTGAACTGGTGAGCCCTTAACTCTATATTCCAATGGACAGAGTACAGCATGGTTGTGATTTAATCCTAATGCTGTGATTTCATATATGGTATATACTGAGGCATCACCTATTGTTAAGACAAAAGCTGTGCTGTATTCTTAATGGGATAAAATTGATTAGATGCCACCAGGATTGAAATTCCCTTTCAAATTCGGTGACATTATTTCAAGTTATGTTTCTAATTCAGTGGGCACAGTGCTCTCGTCTTCTTCCCTAACGTTTGCTGCCACAGTAAATTTCACAGGTGAGAAGCATGTGTAGTGCAGAATGTACTGTAGTTACCTACTGATTAGCCTAGATGAAAGAAGTGAGTCTCCATCATGCAAGTCAAGCTTGTTGATGTGGGAAGCAAATTTGGCTCATACTGGTAGTAGTTGCTCCTACAAGAAGGATAAGCAGTCCTTAGATAGTTAACTTGATGTTCAGTGGAGGTGTGCTGGCGTCATTCCCGGTATCATTCCTGGAAAGGGAAAACAGTACAAGTCTCATCACAGTTTGTACGGACAAGTTACCCCTTAGTGGCTTGACTTGTTTAACTGCTTGAACTAATTACTAAAGTCCCATTTCAAACTCAGAATATCTCTGTTCTGTTTCTTTCAATACAGTCAAGCTGAGTCTCTGGTCCATCAGGGCCAGTTTGAAACAGATTGCAGTAAGTACCATGTTCTCAACAGAATCCCATTCTGCTGTAATAGGGTCCCTGGGGTGTGTAGGACCAAGCTGTTGGAGCAGCCTTATGTGTTGCTCAGTCCACTCCCATGATTTTCTCTTTTTGAGCAAATTGTAAAAGGGATGAGCAATAATAGAAAAAACAGGGATATGTTTGCACCAATATCCTAAAGTTCTCATTAACTGTTGCAATTCTTTTAGACTAGACAGAGTCTGCCCATGGTCTGTTTTTTCCAGGGTGTCAGAAGCATTCCTTTAATCCACCAGACTCTGAGGAACTTAACCTGTTATGGGGCCTTTGACATTTGGATGTAGGAATGTCTAAGCCCCAGGCTATTAACCTATTCCTCACATTTTCTGTTGCATACATAACCTCTGCAGGGTCTTCATCACCTGTTACTGTATTGTTGAATTGCAAAGGCATAACTATAGGCCCCACACCCAGTGCAGGAACAGTCTGTTAACTATAGGTCTGGTCACATTCAAAAGAGCCATTTGGGTTCATGAGCAGCACTGTTTATTAAATGCAGCATATGTGGTTCCTTTGGATTGCCAGCGATACATATACATTAACTGCAGAGTAGCTCTTTATAGCACTAACAATGCAATTGCAATCACAAGCTTAATTGCCTGGGTCAAAAGGCATAGCCGAGGACTAATTCTTACCAAGAGGTGTCTGATCTCTGCTGACCAACTGGAAAGCAAGGGGGTTTATTTTCTGCCAAGTTGCTACACTCTTTCATGCAACACATGGTAATTCAGGACTGCTTTGAGGAAAAGAATTTTTTTTCTTCTTTTTTTTTTTGATCAAACTATAGTCTGCAGCAGAGACATCTTTAATTGTAGAAACTAAATGTAAAAGATATGAGGCATTGTTTCTAAGAATGAGATAGATAACTTTCCTTGTAGATAAACAGAAGTCCAGTCAATTGGGAATTTCCTCATCTGCCACACCACAAAAACCAGTAAAACGGTCTGCACCAGCTGTCCGCACACCTGGACAAAGAACAGTCATCACCGAATATACATCTACACCAAAGTAAGACATGCCATTCTAATAGTACTCGTATCTCTGGTAACAGTCCTATGGGTTTGGGGTTTTGTGGCTCATGTGAGCATTTCCCCAGCGCAAGAATTGAGCAAAGAATTCAGATAACCTCTGTATAAACTTTATGCTTTCTTAGTTAACTGGCAGTCTCGAAATAACTTTTTTTTTTAGATCCAGGAGGATTCTTGGAAGTGGCGTTTCCACAAAGACACCTAGCATCACGTATGTTTTGTTCCTATGCTTTTTGGTAACTGAATGCTCACATTTGACAAAGAAAAGCTAATATTAAGCTAAAATCATAAACACTGTCTGGGTTGCACATTTCATATTTTGGTTTAAAGTATTACTCCTTTTGAGTCTTTTAGTATAATTCCTGAAAAATAGCATGTTTTCCTTTCAGAATATGTGTTCTTTGTTGTGATCCAGAAAGAGAGACACTCAATAAGGTCAATAAAAACTTCCTTTAGTTTCTTTCTTAGATGCTTTTTCTGAACCAGTTAAAAGCATTTAGAGACTTTGGTGACCTCAACTTTTCCAGTTTATCCATGTTTTACAACAAAGCAACCAAAATTAAACACAGTATTCCATATTCCATGAACATAGGTTACATTACTTTGTAATTTTCCGCGCTGAAAGATTTCTGTATTATTTTCATCTAACTGATGTCAGAACAGACTTTCTGTGGCGCAGATTCCTTGACTCTGAAGTGTGCTTTACCTGCTGATCCAGGAAAGTCTATCTGTGTTTGCTTGCCAAGACTTGTTGTATATTGGCCTCTTGTTTTGTAAAGATGGTTGCATGAAGGAAAGAGTCATGTCTTTATAAGAGATGGTTTTGTGATAACTTTCTGAACTTAGCAGCGTGATTTCTTTTAAATAGGTTTTATTTGATAGAATTTCGGAAAGATTCTGGGGGGGGTTTCACATTAAAAAAAATGTACATGTTATTGGAAGGGAAAATACAAGGAAGGTAAATATGTATGTAGTGATTCAGTAAGTCCTCATGTTGTATGTGTTTTTGCTTAGAACACCACCATTCAGTTCAGAGGAAGAAGCTGATGAAGATGACATTAAACATTCTTACGTTTCACCAGAAATATTGCAAAAGCAGTCAAAGCCATCAAGCAGAAAAGTCCATGCTTTTCAGAAGGCTTCTGGCAAAAGTGATATGAATGGGATGGAAAAAAATGAAACTGAGGAAACTGGAACACCTGTCAAAACTTTGAAAGGTTTTTCACTACTTTTGTATACGTATGTTGTAATGGCTGTGCATGATTTTGCATTTCATGATATTTCTGTGTTAGACAACATAACGAAGGCAGACTATCTAGTCTTGAATGTATGTATATATAGGTGTGTGCTTTATGTTTTTGCTAATGTGTTTCTATGAATGCAGTACTTAGACATGTGTACTTAGATTGTGCTTTTCTATATAAATGCAGAAAAAGAGATAATCTTTGTCTCAGAGAGACTTCTTTTAGTTATTTTTACTTTGTGGAAGATTTCTAAAGGGTTTACAGTAAGGTCCCTTCCTTGTGAATGGAAACTGTCAATACAATTATTTTCTGAACTTTAGGAACAATTATTCAAAAACTGACCAAGCAAGTTGGAGACAGTCTTTCTAACCATGGAAATAAGAACAAACCAGCTGGAGGAATTAACATTGCCCAGGCATTTATTAAGAAAGAAGAGGTGAAAGAGCCGAAGGTATCACTTTTACTATTATTGTTACATTAAGTAATTGAACTACATTATTCTTTTTTTTCCATGCTGAAATCACCTTGATGCAGCAAAGAATTCTCAAAGACAGTTTTGGAATTAGAGCTAAGTAGTCTTTTTGGGTACATCTGCACAGGTTTATAGAAAAGTGCTAGCAAGGGACCTGTGGCAAGTGACTTCATTCACAATGGTTATTCACCTTTTACCATGACTGGTCTGGATCACTACAGCTAGCCCAAAGTTTGGGCAAAGTTGGTATCACTCTTACCTTCTAATCTGACAGCACAGAGAGCCCTTCTTTACTTGCTTTCCCAGTATCATGTTTTGATGGAGGAAAAAATTAATTTGCTTGCCTAATAGTTAAAAATATTTTTATTTCTAGAGCTTTATCTAATATAGAACTTTTAAATACATATTAATGTGAGGACAAATTCCATTGGTCTTTGTTCTGCATCAATCTACAATCACATACTGCTTTCAGACTACATCAGATCTATTACTGTCCATTGAGTATGACCTGTCTTCACAAGCAGAATGCTAACACAATGCATTCTTTACCCCTCAGGCTCCTAAGGTCCCAGTCTTCCCTTCCGTTTAGAGCTTTACATCCTTGCCTGAACAATTTCTAAAAGGAATAAAAGTTACTCCAAATGAGAAGTCAGCAGCAGATAGTGATTATATTTCAGTTTTAGCAGTTGTTACTAGATTGAAGTAGACAGACTGGCACTAGTTCTAGCATTCAATAAAATACTTTTTCACTAAATAAACAAATAATAATTACTGAGAATCCTGTTATCCATAACAAAACTGATACCTTAGGGCTTCCTGACTGCCAGTTAAATCTGAAATTTATTGCTTCTCCCAGAAACTGTGACACTGCTATTTGAGTTTCCAGAAAGGGGTGCTGGTCTTGATCAACTTTAACTGTGATGGCAGGGTAATCACATTTAGCTTGCGTGCTTTTAATTGCTATTGGTGACACCTAAGTTGTCCATTGACTGTGTGGGAGCTGCAAATCACACCACTCAAAATTATCCATTCATTCATGACTTACTACAGTGTAGCTTTCTGTCCAAATGTTACCTTCACATTCTCTGTAATATCAGATGATACAAGACTGTAAATTGTTCACAGTTAAAATGTTACTTTTTTTAAATATCTGTTGACAGTGGGCCTCTGTGTTAAGGAATTTGGGCTTCAAGGGCAAAGAACTCTAGCAAAACAAGCCTTAAAATCTCTATTTTAAAAATGCTGTAGTATTCCTTGATAACCTCTCTTCCCACATCTCTCAATCCCTTGAACCTCAAGGTAAGGATGCAGGGAATGAAGTTTCTCCCATTGTGGCAGAAGAGACCAGCAGAGGAGCCTGAATTTGTATAAATCCATGGGACCTGATGAGATGCTTCCCAGGGTCCTAAGAAAATTGGCTGATGTAGTCACCAGGCCTGATGTAGTCTCCATGATAATTGAAAAGTCATGGCAGTTGGGTGAACTCCCTGATAGAAAAAAGGAAAATGTCAGGCCCATTTAAAAAAAAAAAAAAAAAAAAAAAGGAGCATAATAACTGGTGTCATGTTGTATATATCACCTGAATGTGTTACATAAAAAGCACAGAGTTTACACAAAACAGAATGCAACATTTTGACACAGTAAGAGTCTTTTAAAGCAAAAGTGGACCATATGTTTTGTTTGGTTGGTTTTTGTTTTAGTTTTTTGCCTTTTTTTTTTTTTTTTCAAGAGAATACAAAGCTCACAGTTTATGGAAAAGCAAAATGCATAGGTATTTTTAGAAAGTTGCCATTTTAAGGTATTTTCAGCACTGCCTTTTCTAACCTTTTCCATGTATAGCAGGAAACCCTCTTCTCCACTGAAAGCAGGTTCTTGCCTCAAATAATTTACCTATCCTGGTGCTCTGTAATTTCAGTAATTATTTCATCAAGCTCTTACAGATGGGATAACTGAGACCAGAATTTCAAATCTTCAGAATATTGTTTGTGCCTTGGAACAAGGAGGCAGGTGTTTCTCTGAAGCATATTGAACAACATAAAGGTCTCTGGATTTAATAGTAACAGTATCAATTATTAAGGACTAGTTAATGTAATAACACCTCTGAACATTATTGTAGTTATCAACTGAACTGATCCTTTAACTGTATTAATAAAGCTTCTGGTAGTGTTTAATTTAACACTGTCAATGAAATTTCTTTTCCAGTCTGTACAACTTTTCTCATTTGCTGAAATGGTTACATTTAGGCTATGATATTATAAATATTAGAAGTTCACCAGTAGCCTCACGGAAAAAAATGGCTTAAATACTTCAAGAATTAATGTAAAAATATAGGGAAGGAATGCCAGTTTATGGGAAGAGTTCATAAATTATTATGTCTTTGGTAAAGAGTTTACCTTGAAGAACAAAATTATTACCCAAAACTGTCTGGTTTCTGAAGAAACAAAACCACTGTAACTCATGGGATAAGCGTGTATAAAGATATTAGAAGACAGAGGGCACTGCAGCAGCATAAAACTACAACAGAATGTTGCTATTGTAGCGCACAGAATTACATGAGCATCTCATTTTCTCACTTCTCCAATTTTAACAAAATGTTAACTTTTTTTGGTTTAGTGGTTTGTTTGTAGTTTTTTGGTTTGTCTGGTTGGTTTTTTCTCACATTGCTGTATCAAACTTTTTATGAGGTCACCTTTATTTTTGTTGGCCTTCAAATATTGAGAAATCCATTCATATTGTGTCAAAATTTTCAGATTATTATGCTTAGTTCTCTTTGCACAACTGATACAGAAAAGTGCTCTAACAGTTGCCTTACCAAAAACAAATGTTACTTACTAGAGTGAGGGGTAAAGGGCAGCTGTTAAGGATGCCTTAAAAACCGTGGAAGTTACTAAGTGACTCATTATGTAACATTTTATTTTATTCTCAGCATGTATTAGAATTAGTATTTTATGTTAATGGATGAATAGAAAAATGGGAGGCAAATTTAGTGTAAAATAATTAGGTTCAGCTTCATCTTTGCCCTAAACTAAAGAGGTGGCTTTGGACAGTTAATTTGACTTTCAAGTGCCAGAATGTTTCATCTTTAGAATAAGTGAATATACCTGCTGACTATATAAGAAGACACTCAAATTTCCCAGAGGATTAACTTAAATTCTTCCAGAGCAAGAGTTTACAATACAGTATGAAAGAAAGAAAGAAAGGAACTTGGAAGGAAGGAACTTGGAACTTGGAAGGAACTTGGAAGGAATTTGGAAGGAAGGAATTTGGAAGGAAGGAAGGGAAAGGAATTCAGAATTCAGAATTTGGAAGGAATTCGGAAGGAAGGAGTTTGAAAGGAAGGAATTCAGAAGGAAGGAGGGAATTTGGAAGGAACTCGGAAGGAATTTGGAAGGAATTCAGAAGGAAGGAATTCAGAAGGAAGGAATTTGAAAGGAAGGAAGGAAGGAAGGAAGGAAGGAAGGAAGGAAGGATTCTTTATTTCTGCTTTTTTGTTTTTTTTTTCTCTTATGAGTGTTAGTCTTCTGTTGATCATTGACTCATCTATATCAATGAGACTTACAGATCTGCTGTTAGGCCTACATATCTATCTTGGGAAAGAGGTAGGAAATCTGCCACTAAAGCATACAGCATGTATTTCTCCAAGATCTACAAAACAAGAGGAAAAATCCTGTTAGTCTCATTGTTCTTAATAGTCATGTAAAGTTAGTTCATATTCACAATATTTGAGAAAAAGTCCCTTACAAGCACCTTGTAACACTATTCTCTTTCAATGATGCAAAAAAGGCAATAGCAGCTAAAGGTTCTGCTTTGTTGCAGATGACATAACTCAAGTTTTATAACTGAAAGTTTCCAAATCCTAAACTTTAAAATAAACCTTGAGAATTTTTATAAGGGCAAGGGAAAAAAAGGATATTTTATTTTTGTAGAGTACTGCTGCTAGTCTTTATTATATCAGCTTTGAGAAGACAAGGGACATTAGACAAAAAATATAGAGACTAGGCATGAACTTATTTTCTATTTTGAGGGGGCAAGAGTAAGAACTGTACTCTGACTACATTGCAGGAGAAACAAGGTAGCATATTTTAGAATATGAATCATATGGACATCTACATTGATTCTGGCAAGATTAACTGTATTGGGAAAAAAAAAACAAAAACAAAAATGAATTCAAGAAATATTAATGGCAAACAGTAGTTTTGAGATTTTTGATCTGTCATTCAGGTACACTGCCACAAGCCTAAGAAACACAGGAAACACATGAAATGAGTCCAGAGAAAGAAAGTAGACTAGAAAACAACTTAAAGCAGAATTTCTTAATGAAGTTCTATGTGTGTGTGTGTGTGTGTGTGTACATATAAGTATATATATATATATATGTATAAAAATATATATACAAACACACACACAGATATATACATATGCATAAAAATGAGGAGAGTAAATTTACTACATCTATATTAGGAACTTCATTTTTTTCATATTCTTCCTCTCATGGAACAGAAGCAAATTTAAAGTTGATTAAACTTTGCAGCTAGCTTATAGATATCTGAATATATTCACAGGTAGTGATCTACGCACAGTTTTAGATAAATGCAAGTTTGGAAGCTGTTGGTCCAATATGGGACTTCTTCAGAAGACAACATAGGAAATTGAGTCTAGTAGTTCTGAGAAAACATGTGTAGATTGACAAGAGGTATGAAATATTTTTTGAAATTTA
>JAWWEW010000001.1:76455925-76477107 GCA_035583185.1 Anabacerthia variegaticeps | reverse complement strand
TCAGGCCCATTTTAAAAAAAAAAAAAAAAAAAAGGAGGACCTTGGAAACTACTGACCATACTAATTTCTGTGCCCAGAAAGATAATGGAACAAATCCTGAACAGAAAATTACACTGTAATGAAAAAAGTGTAGGTCTGTCTAGATTATCAGGAAGGAGTTTTTTCCTGCGAGGGTGATGAGACACTGGAACAGGCTGCCCAGAGAAGCTGTGGATGCCCCATGTCTGGAAATGTTCAAGGGCAGGTAGAATGGGGCTTTGAGCAACCTGGTCTAGTGGAAGGTGTCCCTGCCCATCATTCAACTTGATATCTTTGAGTTCCTTTCCAATCCAAACCATTCTGTCACTTTATGGAAAATATTTTTTCTATAACACATTTAGAATACATTATGTCCCTTGTGTATTAACACAGTGGTGTGTTTTCCTGTAAGGACATGATGAGTTCAAAATGAGTTTATTGACCCAGGGCAGGCACTGCTACTTTGTTTTTGGAATCTTACAGCAGAACACACCATCTTGTATTCTTTGGTAATTATATATTAACAGACATATATTCATGCCCGTATTTGTTTAAATACAGATATATAGTTCAAGTCAGTACTTTAAATCTTAGCTGGGATTTTCAAAGTGCTGAAAAATGTAAGCACAAAAAGCCATGGCAATGATGGTCTCTCTGAAAATCCAGAATGTTTTATTAGCTTCAGTATCAACAGCTTAAATGCTTACAGCTGTTAATGGTCGTTCTCAAAACCTGCAATACAATAAAACCTTTATAAGGCATCCCATTGTCTTATGCTTTATAAAGGTCAGGTTTCACGGAAGTTACTTCAGAAGTGTTTTAGAAAAAATTAATTTTGTGCTTACAGGAACCTGTATTACCTGAGTTTACCTGACTTCACTTGTACCAGACATCATATGCATTATGGTATTTTTATGGAATAACTGAGTTAATAAAACTGCTTAGCAGTTTTGATTGGTGCTGTGTATTTGCACTCAATCAAAACTGAATTCTGTTTGAAGCTGACATTTTTCTCTGTATTTTGTACTTCGTGAATGTTTGAGGAAATTCTTCATCCACCATTTTTCAATATATGTGACTCTGACTTTCCCATTACCACACCCTCCAAATACAGATTATTTGAAACAGCACAATGTTGAATCCTGGTATGTTAATAATACAGCACACTGAACAGATATGTCAGTTTTTGAAAAACAGTTTGCGGTGTTAAAATCGAATTATGTTGCAAGATAAAGCATTACTGCAGTCTCTTCCCTTCTTTTGAGACATATGACACATTCATATTTGTTGATTTTTCTCTAGTATGTACATACCTTACATTGTTTTCTAATAGCATCTGAACCTTCCTTCTGTGCCATAGAAGCACCTTCTAGATCCCTTCTGTAATACTGGGAGATCCCAGTGAACTGAAGTTTAAGCTTTGTGAGAAACCATTGTTCACTTTCCACAGTTAAGCTCTCTAATAATGGCTCAAATCCATTGAACCATATCCAACTGACAAATAGGGAAATGCTGTAGCTCTTCTTTCTAAAGCTGAAGGAAGATACTTAGTTCTCAGGCATATGAGGTAAGAAGGACCATGGACTCACTCCCTTCAAGGTCATGTGTTTGACTGACTCTCATTTTGTGAACTCATTATACAAATCCACCATTTAAATAAAATATGTTTGTACATGCTGACAGTGAGTCTTGAGAGGAATATATATTTTACATTTGAGCACTGTGTTTTTTAATTTTCATTGTTTAATTTTTTCTTTAAATAAATTAGTTAAAAAGTGAAACAGCCTTTATTGCTGTTTCTTTTCCTAGTGTGACTATAGAATGCTGATAAACTGCCACCTTGCATGGTAACATGTCATATCTTTATTTTCCCATAAGTAATATAGATTCTAATGCTTAAAGGACTTGCATCTCATTGGAATAGCTAATATCTGAGAAAATATAATAATTTTTTTAAGTTAGACATGTAATACCTGCAAACAGAGGTTTCTGCGAGCTATAAAACAGGCAGAACTTTTAATGTTGCAGTTCCTGACTTTAAAAAAACAAAAAACTTTTAACTTTGGAACTGTAACAGCAAATTAGTATCATTTAGGTAATTGAATTAATGTGGATTGTAAAGCTGTTGTGATAGATGCCATAAGGGCCATGTGCCAGTGCATTTTTCTTCAGCAGTTTCACATTGTTGAGTTTATGGAAGATCTCAGGACAACTTGAACAGGCAGAGGAAAAATGCATGTTTTTTCTTGTCCCTGTTAGTTCATAGAAGCTGATGAAGATGACTGGGATATATCATCAGTAGAGGAAGACATTTTACTGATGAAAGATGTGAAAGATGACAGAGGTCAGAAGGCACTGACAGTTCAGAAAAATGAGCCAAATGCTGCATCAGTGGTACATGCATGGGGTCTTCCAAAGAAAAGTGTACCAAAGGAGGAAGGTAATATATTCATACTTCTACATGCTAGATGCACCTAGAGGAGAATTAAGTACAGTGTATTACACCTTGTAGCTCAGTAGATGGTGTTTTGTAAGAAAAGAACAAGAAAAACTGTGTGCTTGGTTTAAGGACATATAAATATCATATATTTATGATAGTTATACATATACCACACACATACATATATATATATGACACAGAGATGTCAAGAAACTTAAATTTGAGATTTTAAAAGATATAGTACTATCAGACTTCAACCTTATGTTAAAAATTAATCATCCAGGATTTTGTTTCTTCACAAGTTTAAGGGAGCACAACTTTCTTATTATGCCTTGAGAATAATAATAACAATATTTCAGATTTATTCAAGATATCTAAGAGACCTACCAAGCCAAGATAAATATATGAGCTATAGCTAATGTAAAAGCCTCAATCTTACTCAGAACTTACACAGTAGTTCCTAACCCTAAAATTTCAATATATTTAAAGGTTAAAGCTGTGTCAGTTACCTAAAGATACTTCTGGTTATTTTTGAAGGGAAAGTAATGTTGACACTTGACTGCTTGTACTGTGCATTGTATTGTGACAGAAACAGCTTTCATTTTATCAACACTTGTCATTTCCTTACTGGTTAAAATTTGGGACTTCCTGAAGTCCACGGATGTTTGCTCACATAGCATGTCATTTTATCTCATAGACAAATACAAAGTAAAAATACCCCAAAAAAAGTATTAATAATTGTTAATTTTTTGTCTGTTTGTTTTAACAGGCCTTCATGAAGCTGATAATACAAGCACGTTAAAGAGCAGCTTAGTCACTGTAACAGATTGGAGTGAATCCTCAGATATATAATTGTTCCAGTCTTGATGGGAGGCCCTGTGTTTCCTATCAGTTTCTCTCATCAGTCATGTAATAACAAGGAATACTGTTTACAAAGCTCTTGTGTCTTTCAGTTTGAATCTGAATAGCGACCATGTCTATTTGGAAATTGAGAGTAATTCTTTCTCTTTGTGGTGCTTCAACCTCAGCCAGCAGCCAAGTCCCAGCAGCTGCTCACTCACTCTCCCACCAGTGGGATCAGGGAGACAGTTGGAAGAGTAAAAGTGAGAAAACTTGTGGGTTGAGATAAAGACAGTTTAATAGGAGACCAAAAGCCACACACACAAGCAAAGCAAAACAAGGAATTCAGTTCACTACTTCCCACAGGCAGGCAGGTGTTTGGCCATCTCCAGGAGAGCAGGGCCCCATCACACATAGCAGTGACTTGGGAACACAAATGCCATCACTCCAAATGTCTCCCCTCTTCCTCCTCCTTCCCCCCCCACTTTATATACTGAGCATGATGTCATATGGTGTGGAATATTCCTTTGGTCAGTTTGGGTCACCTGTCCCAGCCATGCACCCCCAACTTCCTTGCCCATGTGGCAGTATGAGAAACAGAAAAGGCTTTGGCTCTGTGCAAGCCTGCTCAGCAATAACAAACACATCTCTATAAGATCAACACTGTGTCCAGCACAAATCCACGACACAGCTCCATACTAGCCACAGTGAAGAAAATTAACTACCCTAGCCAAAACCAGCACATTCATGAATTCAGTGGTGGAAGTCTCTTTCATTTCACTGAGGTGAAGATTTTGCCTCTAATGTTTACATTAAAGATTGAAACTGGTCTTGCAAGAAATCCTGTTAGCCAATGAACAGAATGTCCTGCAGAGTATTACTTTATACACTTTTTAATGCATATTTTCATGTATTTTATCATAAACTTTATATAAATTTTGAACATTTTAAAGAAACTATGTCCATGTATTAAATGTTTAAGTTTCTACCATGGTTTACAATAAACACCAAATGAAAAGAAAAAAGCCTCAGCTATAATGCTGATTATTATTAAATGCCTCATATTTGGGGAAGTTGGTTTATTGGTTTTTTGGTTTTTTTTTTGTATTGGAGTTGAATCTTTGTTAACATAAAAGCACAGAAATTGGGGAAAAAATTGAAATGTCAAGCCACAGTGAGGAAAGCACTGACCTGCCATTGCAGAGGTACTCTGATATTTCTGTTTTGTCCACACTGGCTCCCTTCTTAAAAAAAACCCAACATGATAGTGTTTTGACTTAAATGAAGTACAAAAATAAAAAGAACCTTGAATGACTTTGTGGTTCTGATGTAATTTAGATGGTGTCAGACACAAAACCTTTTCTTTCATAATGTAATTATTAAATGGGACTATTCATTTTTTATATTTACACTGTTGTCCCAAAATAACCAATTTTTATTGAAACTCCAGAGGTCCATCTGTTCAAACTTCATGACAAACCTGAGTTTGTGTCTGATTTTAGGGACTCAGTCTAGAAAGTATTTTGTGGTTAATCTCTGTTTTCATTTATTGACTTGTACAAATATTCCTTCAAAAGTAATTGCATTTCTATGGACAGACATAAAAAATAATAGATGAATTTTTGAACTGTTGTAACTCAGTTGGGATGGTCTAAAATGGTGCTGTTTAGTGTTGCCTGCTTTTATTCAGTCATCCCTTCCAGCAGATCAGACCAGCTGGTATTGCCTGAGGTTTTTCCTTTTGTCACCCAGCAGCTTTGAGCCATTCTGGAGCCAGAGGTGTCCTGCAGGAGGGAAGGAACACAACCCCTCCCAGGAGTGCCTTGTCACCAGCAGGGCTGAGTGCTGAAGCAGGGCAGAAGTTCAGTGGCACAAAGCAAACGCAGAGCGTAGGAGCCATCTGTGAGCCTTGCTGTGCCCCCCAGCACTCCCCGTGGGCTGCACCCTCGCTCGGCCTTTGCTGTCCCTGCCGTGTGCACGGATGGCTGATGGTCACACGTGTGTGCTTGAGTTCTGCATAGGCCAGGCAAGACCCTCACCAGCAATGGGTTTGGTAACAGCTGGCCCTGACTACTATCAGTACCTGCTTACCCATATCCCACTCTTATTATCACCCAGTCTCTTCTTATTCCTGTGGCACTGAATTGACCAGGTTGCAGGCTTTTCCACCCTGGGATAAGGAGACAACCCTGCCCATTCCCACCGTCATCTGGCACTGCAATTCCAACGTCACACTAAGCAGCACTGAAATATTCTGCCTATTAACCAGCACAGACTAGGGCTGTTTCATCCAGCACTGAAACCAAGTCAGACATTATTGCAATATGTCAATAGGACGTGTATGATGCCATGCCCAAAAGCAACTGACATGACAAATGGAATTAGTAAATACCTCATTTATTTGTTTTCAAGAATGCAACATCAGCTCATGATTTCCAGGTATAAACTTTACAATACCAACATCAATCTTAAAATATTACATAACAAAATTTACATCAGTATGTAAAAAGCTGCAAGTTAATAGTTTTAAAAGTCATTGTCTTAGTGGTAAGTACATTGGGGTTGGGGGTTAATCACTCTGAAGGAAACATACAAAATCATTTTTAAAACGCTTTGAGTCTTCCAACAGTGCAACTAAACATAAGCGTTCTTGTCAAAGTGCTTTGGTGGGGTTTTGTCTGGGACACTGTTGTGGACTTTTGTACGAGAAGACATCACAGATGTTGCTCCATTATATGCATATCCCCTCCTGAAAAGAAAAAACAATCAACTATTTTCAGCTTATTCCACGGACAGGTAACGTTTCTGCATTCAGGCATAGTAACAAAGCTAGAAGAAATGTACCTACAAATTTCAGGGGAAGGGGACACATTCCTTCTCTGTGTGGTTCCATTCTAGTTTGACATTGCCCTTCCAACATCTGTGTTTGCACACGTATCCCTTGCTCACAGCTATGTAAATTAGGGCCCAATCCTGAAATACTTGGGCTGTGGCAGATCCTACATGAACAGTTACTCCCTCCAGCTGTGCCTCCTTGTTATCACCCCTCTTCTGCTGCTGGAGGTCCCACTGCCACCACTGCTTTCCTTCACCTCTCACTTTTGACCTGATGACTGGGATTACAGAAACTTGTGTATTCACACCTGTAAAGTGGCCTAACCACTTTTCCTACATCAGTGAATGCATTGTTTTCAGGCTGTAGTAAAATTATGCAGTACATATAACATGGGTATTTGCTCTGAGTCAATATCCTTTCTTAATTACATTGTCCTTAAATCCCCTTATTTTCTTTTATCCACACAATCTTTTTCTGAATCTCACTACAGAGTGTTTTAGAACAGTAATCGACTGCATCCATACAGGGGGTACAAATGCACAGGTATTGATTTCTTTCAGTAAGTACAACTTGTGTTTTACCTTGGAGAATTACTGTTTTCAGCTATTGAGAAGCAGAATATACTGCCACCAATTATGCAGAGTGAAGCGCCAGCCCATCCAATGAACAAAGCTGCTCCTAATTCATACCTACAGGAAGTCAATAAATGTGTTTAACAAAAAAGAGCATGAATTTACAGGAGTTTTTTTCAGAATAAAATATTATATTTTTCTTCAAAAACTTTCAATTGACACATATATTATTCATCACAAAATCCGCAGCTCTACCATTCCCCCATGTTCTTTTCATTATTTCCCTCTGACTCAGGAGGCAAACTCTGTCCCTGCAGTACCCTTGGGCAATGCTTATCTCCCTACACAGCCAGCTGGGGTGCCAGGCCTTTCTGCATCTCCTCCTGGATTGCTTTGCTGTGGGGTTTCATCATTCTTTTGCCTGTTTACAGCACATAGCTCCTGTCCCCTTGGACCATTTTGTTTCTCTTGGGTCCCAAACTGAACTGGGGCTTCTGCTGAGCCAGAGACTAGAACTTCTGCCTATAACTCTCCTAACTCTCCCCTCTGTTTCTCAGCATCTGTCTGCCTCCCTTCCTCCCTCCCTATCCACACAGCAGCCTGCTTAAAACATGAGGGGTTTGTACATATATATAATATGCCTATGCACTATACATATGTGCAGTATATGCAGATACAGATGTAAGCATATCGTAACATAAGCACATGCATATGTGTTACAGCAACTTTCTGCCTCTCTAGTCCCTGTGGCTGGATTCTGTCTGAAAGACAGGAGCAGAGCTCCAGGCCACCAGCAATGGTCCCCTCTGCTGCCTGGGTCAGCCACAAACTGTTTGCAGCCAGAAGCTGCTTAGTTTGACTCTGTGAGGAGATGGTGGTGCTTTAGGAGTCCATGTTTCTAAAACAACAGTAGTAAATGAAGGAAAAGAAGGGCATGGGGATAAGACTCTTTTCTTCCCTTTCAGCTCTGGAGCTTCAAGACAAGCAGCAAGCCATGGCTGCCACTTGTCTGCTCCATTCCCCAGCTCTGCCTGAGGTACCACTCTTTTAAAACACGTTTAGGATGACCTGCATTAGTCCACAGGCCTAACAATCTCCAGAGTCTCCTATTCCTCACTATTAGAACAGACTGTGTGTCTCTTGCTCCTTCTCCAGCTGCCCCTTGGGAAGACCTTTATCTCCTGATTCCTGGGATCTTGAACTGAAAACACAGGCCCCCTGACCCCCCTCCAGCCACAGTTATTGGACAAAAAGCTACGTTTAGGATACCTGTGCTGGCTGCCCTGGACACCCAGGTTTGAGCAATTTCTGATTCAGGGGCTTAGTGCCAAAAAGAAATAGAGATCCTCAAGCTCAGAGGCAGAACAGCTCATGAGGGCTTGCACCTGTCTCTTCATGGCCCCACTAGTGCTCTAACTTTTAGACTCCTCTTTCATTTTCTGTTTACATCATTAGAGTTTTTATGTATCATCCTTTCCTAAAAAAAAGATCAGATTCCCCCAAATGTTCTCTACACCCAGCTGTTGGGGATTAAATTAATTTTAACTAAAATATCAAAACTTAATTGTGTAGGTTTAATTGTAATTTTCTTACAGCTTATCATAAGTGGGCCCTACTCAAAATTTAGTGTAAGTGAACTTTAAATGAACTCTTTTGGTTAGCAGGAAAGGCCAAGCACAGGAGTAAACAGGGAAAGCCTGGTTATCTTCAGATAAGGGTTAAGACCCTGGAGGCTCCAGGTCTGGAAGTTAAGAACAATTAATGGTCTTCCCACAAGGATGTGGAGAAAGAATCTAACGAGGTGTTAGAAGACCCCAGACCACAAATTACCATTGGACCACGTGGTGCATGCAGGGCACGTGACCTACATGTGAGGATCAGGTGCACAGACTGGGAGGGGATTTCTTTGTTCGTGTCTGTCTCTGGAGACATCCAGCTCAAGGTGAAATAAACTGACTCTGCCTCGCAACCTACAGTCCAAACCCTTCCTTAACACCACTGTGGGGCTTCGGCACCCAACCACCACATTAAGCTGCTGGAATCTATAGCTCAGCTGCCTCTCACCCTGGGAAAATCTGCATCCAGCACTGTCTGACTTTAAAATCTGCCAAATCTACCAAGCTCTAATGCTATCTATGCTCACATTTCCAATATGTGCTACAGTTTGCACATGACTCAAGGATATTTCTGTCTGTTCAAGGACTGAGGATTCTCTGATTAGAAGCAGAGATCTACATCAGAGCTTATCACCTAGGATCCCCTTACAGCCAATGTGCAAGAAATACACACCAAGCACACTTCTAAAATACCTCCAAGGCACCTCTTTTATCAAGTTGTAAAGGCAATCAAAGTGACTAACTCGGATGTGAGGTAAGCCCTATCCCTCCACCCCTGCAGGTCCTGCCAGAGGACCCCCTAAGGTATGTGGATCAGGATTAGGGTCCCCACAGAAGTCAGTGCAGACCACTGTGGTGCTGGAGGATCCAGCTGGACCAAGATCCAGGAAGGCCGTTGCAGCAGCAACTTACTTGCCATGAGCATTTTCCTAGAAAGTGGGAAATACAACTTCATTTCCATATTTTTATCTAACAACATTAAATGGTTGGCCAGAGGCTGATGTGAGGGAGTTGAGGTGACAAATTGCCTTTTCCCCTGCTCAAGCTCTTCAGTTGTACAGAAAAGCAATCAAGATTGCATTTCACTTAACTGGGTAGAAAAGGGTTACCTGACTGTTGCCTTCTAAAGCTGGTAAAGAAGACATGGAGTTTGGCCTTTGCTTTTGGGACTTTTTGTACTTTTTAAGCAACAATTGTTACTATACCACATATAAATAGGTTGTATATAAGGCCTCTTCTCAGGTGACTGCCACACAACTAGGTCAATGAGTTGCAGAGCTGAACTAATTGGTCTTTCTCCTCATCTTTAAATAGATAAAACCATCCTTCTGATTTATACTGGTACTTATGCAGAAAACTTCAAATTTTCAATTGCATATCAACCTCTGTGTGGCTCCCTAGATTTTATCCATCTGTCTTCTAGTTCCTGTTCAAACTGGCATGTCACAAGTGCAGTCCCCCAGGCATGAATATTGGGCCCAATGCTGTTCAGTACCTTCATAAGTGATGTGGGTGATGGGATCGAGTGTACCCTGATGGAGTTTGCCAACACCACCAAACTGAGTGGGGAGTGGACACTTCAGAAGGGAGAGCCACACTGAAGGAAGGCTGGAAGAGCGAGTGGACAAGAACCTTATGAAGTTGAACAAGGACAAGAGTAAGGTCTTTCACCAGAGAAAACACAATCAAGGAATGCAGCACAGGCTGGGATCTGCATGCTGGGAAGGGACCTGGAGGCCCTGGTGGACAGTGAGCTCAGTATGAGAGAACAGCGTGCTGCTGCTGCACCAAAGAAAGCCAACAGGATGCTGGGTTGTATCAACAAGAACATCATCACCAGAGATGAAGAAGCCATCATCCCACTCCACTCAGTGCTTGTCAGGCCACACCTGGAACACTGTGCTCAGTTTTGGTCCCTGCTATGCTAGAAAAGATGTGGACAGGCTGGAGAGGGTCCAGAGAGGAGCCACAAAGATGATCAGTGGACTGGGAAGTTTGTCACATGCGGAAAGGCTGAGAGAACAGGGTTTGTTTAACCTTATTACACCTTGAGAAAGGAAAGATTAGGGAAGGCCTTATCACCATGTTCCACTATTTGAACGGTGGCTACAAAGAAGATGGAGACTCCCTTTTTACAAGTAGTCACAAGGAAATGAAGCAAGATGAGTGGGTACAAATTATCCCTGGAGATTTCGACCGGACACATAAAGACAATTTTTCACAGTGAGAACAATTAACCAATGGAATGATCTCCCCAGGGAAGTGGTGGATTCCTCAACATCAGATACTCTTAAGATTTGCTCGTACGAGGTGCTGGGTCATCTTGTCTAGACCATACTGTTGCCAAGAAAGACTGGACCAGATGCTACTTAAGCAGCTACTTCCAGCCTGGCATCCTATAATTCTATGATCTTTGCAGCATTTAAGAAGCCAACCCTAACCTCCCATCAAAATCCAGCATGTAAAAAAACCTTATCATATGAAAAACCCCTTACAAACACTGGTACTGCCAGAGAAAGAAAAAAAAGAGAGAGACTTTTTTAGAATAAATTTCTGCACTTGTTGTTTTCCCCTTCACTCTTTATTGTTAAAATCTTGGCAAGAAACACACTCCTCTATTCTTAAAATACTAGGCTGCAACAGCCAAAGCACTCTCTGAAGTCCGTGGCTGTGTATCCACAAATCACCTACCATGTATCAGTGAATTCAACCTGATTAGAGATCACTGGCACCTTGGGGGGAGGGTGTGAAACAGATGAAGGGGTTCAGAGGTGGTGACTGCTGAAGACCATGAGAATTCACCTGCAAGAAAACTGAAAGCCGCCTTCAACTACACCGACCAAACTGGCTGAAAGAGGTTTTTTTGACATATTCCAGGGAGGCAGAATTTCATGAAAGAACTGAAGTACTATATAATAGAGAAGAAACATATTCTAGTTGTTACATAAATTAAGACCATGATGTAAACTTCCAAGGACACCAGTGGAAGCTTCATTAGCTGCTAGGAAGTTGGCATATGTAAGTGGCATATGTATGTACTGAATCAGTACAATAATCCAAGGGAAATACACATTTTGAATGTCTAATTCTTACGATTCTTGGAAAAATATTTAGATTTATCAAAAGAGGGACTATGTGAACCATGCACAATCTATTCAGAGACAAGAAAGCTGAAGGGAAACAATTCCTGATACGAGAGAATGGAAAGTCAGTCACATAATCTGGCAAGGGACAAAAAGGATAAGTAAGATAAGAGTTAGGGGTTTTTTAATTAAAAGTAGTAAAGTGACAAGATAGTTTCCTAAGAGAATCTGTGCAAGCAATGCCAGCAAGACAGCAAAACAAAAGCACAGATTTTCCCCAATTAGAGGTGTCTGAAGAAAAATTAAATATATCTTGGCTGCAAGCACCAAGGTATTCCACACTGTCCGTAAGACTCTGGGAATGTTATTTCGAAGGATCAACCAATGCCTTTGGAGCCATTTTAAACTGGCAATGAAAACTATTGTATTGGGACATAAAATCCAGCCTAAGAATTCTTTCTAAGTAAGGTGGGATTCAGAGTCCCTGTGGTGCCTGTCATACCTCAGTTAGGTACATCATTCAAACCAGAAATCTCTTGGGAAACAGCCTTAGGCAGGTCTTTGATTCCTCCTGCAGCCATACATAGCCAGGGTGCCTATTCCAAATGCAGAAGGCTGGAGCAAAATTCTGACAGGTGACATGATGCTAAACATCTTGTGTCACTTGGTTCCCACTAACAGTATCTCAAGCCTGTCTTTTGACACCACCAGAATAACTTCACGAGAGAAATGTGCAGTAAAAGGCAAAAGGCTGAAGCCCTCTCTCTGTAAAGAGCCAATGCCAAATTTCCACAATATACCAGCAGAACATATTAAATGCTTCTGCAATGCTTATCAAAGTAAGAGTTCATAGAGAGCAGCAAAATGCATTATTCCAACATATTTTACATTGGTTCAGAGAGAAAGGAGCTGAATGCCACCATTAGCTTCATCTGACACAAGGTTGCTGCACAAGCTACATGTACCGTGAGCAACTCAAATTACAATTTCTGGCCTTCCTTTCTGCCTTTATCTTTGCAGTTGTGATTATGGGTGCCCGCAGCTGAGATACGCTGTTGGTCAGGAAAAAGGTAATTTCTGCAGAGGATGTTTTACTACCTTTACTTCAACACTTAAGCTGCATTTCTCATTCCTTCACAGTAGAACTCTGCCATGAGGTATGCCTGTTCTTTTGCATCAGACGAGCCTAGGAATACAGTGTAGGAACTGTAGTGCACTTCTGGCAACAACCATGGTATTGTTCACTAGGAACAGTAAGCTTGATGAATTATTAACTTCTGCCTATATAGCCAGGCTCCATTTTTTTCACAGAACCTCACATCCTTCTTTCTTTTGGAGGTCTTTTGATCCTGTCTTCACTGTACCAAATAAGCAGAAATTATAGTAGAATTATGAGAAAACTAATATGAACTAGTTTTCAAGACAGGAGAAGCAGTGTCAACCCTACTGGAAACGGGGACCCACTTAGTGCTATTTATTCAGACTGTTTTCTTTCTGTCAAAGAGAAACATAAAGGCTCAGGGTTCATTACTGAGCCCTTACTTGGCTCTCAGGGAAATGTATACCCAAAGTTTGACATATCCTGGAATCACTGCCAAGAAAAATTTGAAATCCTTGCCTTTTAAGAAACATTTCATCATATATGAAGTCAAAACAGGAAAGTCTATAATGCTGTAATTTACAGCCAACGTTTTCAGACCTGGTAGTTAAGATGTCAAACCAAAATCCAAGCACTGGTTTGTGAATTGCTGCTTTTGCAGGTCCTGAGAACTTGTACAGTTTTGAAGGGAGTCTTTAGGGATGCTCCTTATTTCTGGTATGAATCTTGTAATTCTATAAACACTGCCTTAAATTTAATTACAAGTATAGTCAAACCATTTAGGTTAGTGCTTATAAGATTTTGAGTTCTGATAAGGGTTATGATCCAAGTTTCAGTCACCTTGACTTGAAAATATGCCTGCCAAAAGTCCAGAGAGCTTGCAGAAACGTCTCCTCAAGAGGAATCAGGACTACACAGTTCTCAACACCTTTACAGAAACCACCTACTACCAAAAGCTCAAGGAAATATTCTTTTTCGTTCCCTATCAAATGATGCACCTACTGAGCACCTCTACCTTGTGCAATCCTTTTGCTGCATCTCTGCCACAAAAGCAGGCTTCACTCCCAACTAACCCCATCTGGAGAAGGAGGGCAGAACCCTGCCAGGCCACAACAAGCCTGGGCACACAGATTACAGAGCAATCACTGTACAGCAAAGCGTGTTTGTTCATTCGATTTCAGCACATGGTCACTCCAGTTAGGAAATATGACTTAACAAAACTGCAGCCCACTCTCCTCCTCTGCCCAAGAGGAGAAGCACCTGCTCTCTGTCTAAATAGGCCCTGGTGTGCCGCAGGAAATTTAAGGTCTACTTGTTTGAAAGATTTATGAGTATAGGAAAGTACTTACTTTTGTGCAACAAAAGAAGGATCAAAGAACTCAGACGTAATTCTGTTTGCATACAGGGAACAACTAGTCATAGAGCACAACCCTGAAAAGCATAAGACAAACTATTCAGTGGAGCCAGCAGAGGAGCTTTGTGCCTGACCCTGTAGTCAACGAAGTCGTGGAGAATTGTATACAAGTTTCTGCAGAAAAGCAGCAGCTCTGGTATGACTTCAAATATGCAAACTGAGAGAAATAAAGTATATTTACCAGAGAGTATGAAAATCAGTCCAGCTAAACAAGCTATCTTTGCTTTAGTCTGATCGGAGCCTCCGACTTTAGTACACTTCATCCCAACCAGTCCAAAAATGGCACCGAAGAAGCCCAGGCAAACGGCGGAGATCATCAGTCCTCTGCAGGCTTGGATGTAACCTGTGGTGAGAAAGAGTAAAGCAAATGTGAGAACCGTCACCATGATGGGTTTCACTGCAATTCCACTCCCTCTGTGCAGTATTAGGCATTCACTATCGCAAATGGAATTAGACTTTGGCTAAAGTAATGTCACCTTCCCACTGAGTGTATTCTTCTAGGCGATGTATGTCCTTCACAGGGCATCATCACTAAGCCCAGTTCATAAGAAACACAATGTGGCACTCAAGGCTCCAAAAAATAATCCCGTGGAATTGTGTACAGTATCTGCAAGGGTTGTGAACCCATGAGGCTTTGAAGAACAACTCCACATGGCCTGCGCAGGGGCAGTCACAGGTTGCAGAGCCACTGTGTGCACACAAAGCAAGTCTCACATGCCAGTCTCGCTGTGTGTGCATGTCGCAGACACAATGTGACCAGCAGTGGGTGGGCAGCAAGGACCCTGGCTGGGGTTCTGGAACTGCCTGGCCATGCCACCAATCTGACTCGGATCCACCAAGAAGGTTCTCATTCTCCAAGGAAGTCAAACACACTCAGCTCTATGGACAGCAGTAGTCCTTTGGGATAAAGCAAGTTACTGCTGTATTTAAACCTGGACAAATGGCTTGTGGCTGGCCTCACCCATAAACAATTTTGCCTTGCTGCCTGAGGCTGCTCCAAGAGGGACCTCCTGGGGCAGGGCCCTTCAGCAGGACAATGGGCTGCTTGGCCTCTTCTCCCTTCCGAGAATATCTTGTAATTGAAAGACTGTGATAATTTCATATCACTGCTTACAGGGTGGAACGCTGCAATCTTACACAGCTGAATAACCATCACAAGATGTTTTTCTTCATAACCTGTTGTTGCATCTCATTTAAAATGAACTCCCACTATTAGGGTATTCATTCCTTTTGCTTTGATCTCCAGTGGGTGGAAATGCTGAGAGCTAAACCACAGTGTCATTGCCTATTACACCAAATTTTACGTAATAACAAATAATAAATAAATAAATGAACACACAAAAAACCCACAACAAACCACCCAACCCCTGCATAAAACTCTTTAATATGTAAGAAAATAATATATCAATATGGGAATTAAAGGACATCTAATGAAAACAGACGCCAGCAGATTCAAAACAAAAAGTGCACTTGTTTGTATAACAAAGTTGTGAAACTCCTTTCTACAGGATATGTGGATGCCAAAGCTTTACAGAGTCAAAAAGAGACCAGGTATATTCATTACAGAGAAATCTGTATCTGGCTGGCAGGTTCTTGAGATGCAGATGGCTACCACAGACACGTGGCTGCCTTCTGCTATCTTTACTGCTGCCCCCTTTAGCCACTGCTGGACGTGTATCAGCTCCAGGATGACTGCTTTGTGCTTGAACAACATTTAAAACTCCACACTGATTCACAGCTTTGTGCAACAAAGCAATTTGTAGCACGTAACAACCTGCTTTATCAGGCCTACCAAACATGAGAACTGTGCTGCCCATCTGTGAACAGCACCTACTGGCATTTATCTACATCTGCTGGCACCCAAATGGACTTCTTCCATTTGCAGCACGCCTCTGTAGCCCATCCACTAAAGAAATACAAGAGTCAATGAAATAAGTGTGACTGCCATACAGCTCACATGTTGGAATGTAAGAGAGAGAGTAATTTGTGCAAGACCTGAGTTTGAAGAGAGCAGCCTTGCTTTGTTATTTTTTGCTATCGGCATGGAAAAGTTGGCTTTTACTACTTTAGGTGGTGTTTAACGTACTTCTTTAAGCAGACAGGTAAAGCATGAGATGAAGACTGGCAAGGAAGCTATTATTTTTGACAGGTCCAATTTATTGACACTGTTAGTAGCTAATTGACACATTAAAGTGCTGAACCATGAACATATTTACCCGGAGGTCCTCTAAACTTTTATTTATGTCTGAACCTCCTAGGAAAACCAGTAAATATTCACCCCAACCAAAATATCCAGCATTTGCTAGTAACCACAGGGCTGAAATTCAGTTTTTCCTGAAGGTCAATACACAGTTTTAGAATAGGTAGAGGGTAGTGAGACAGCAAGAAATAATTAACTCACTCACTCAGAAATCATTTTCAATTATAAACAGCATCAGCTGAAGAACCGCTCAGTTCTGCTGAATGAATAACCTTCCTCACTAAATAATTCACCCAGCTGGGCAAGCCAGCCACAGCAGGGCTTGTTTGAGTTCACCACAGCAATCAGCCAACTGGCACACATTTTTAAAACAAAATATACGAAAAAAAAATCACAATTTACAACAGTAATGTGGAAGAGCAGAAGGCTCTGTTAATCCCACTAGGCTGACCAGAGCATTAGGAAGCATGAAAGGCTGAAATCAACCTTTTCACCAAATCCAGCCTCCTATTGCTTAGACCCTAGGTTCAAGCTATGTGTAGCATTTGGCTGTAAGAGCAACTAAACCTCTTTTTTAACTTCTGAGAAAGGAGGAAGATTATATTGGTCACTCAGATTTATAAAGCTTGTTCAGCCTGGAGAAGGATCCAGGGAGACCTTATAATAGCTTTCTAGTACCAAAAGGGCACCTACAGGAAAGCTTGAGAGGGAGCTTTTACAAGAGCATGTAGTGACAGGACAAGGGAAAATGGCTTTAGACTGAAAGAGGGCAGATTTAGACTAGATATCAGGAAGAAATTATTTTCTCTGAGTGTGGTGAGGCACTGGATCAGGTTGCCCAGAGAAACTTTGGATGCCCCATCCCCTGGAGGTGTTAAAGACTGGATGATGCTTTGAGCAACCTGTTCTAGTAGGAGGTGTCCCTGCCTCTGGCAAGGGGTTGGAACTAGATGGTCTTTACCTTTCAACCCACACCATTCTGTGATTCTATGATAATGCAGAGGAGTGTAAAAGGGAGGTGCCTATTACTTCACATTCCCCTACTCAAGACCAAAACCTGTCCCTTTTCCAATGTTTATTTTATTTGCACCAGCTCCTGTAGGAAACTTGTCATTTACATGCTAACCACCCAAATGAAGCTCCAAGCAACAAAAAACCATGAGTTTTAAATGGACAAGCAGACAAACATGCATTAGTCATACAGTCATGTTTAGCAGCATTCCAAGGGAAACCTATTTCAAGGTGGTTTTTGTTGGTTTTTTGGTTTTTTTTTTTTGTCTTAAACAAATGTGTTTTGTCTTGCATTCAAATTAATCTTGTTAGAGCTTCATCCTTCTTGCCTCACTGCTCTCACACTTGCCTCTCATGCTTACAAGGAGTTAGGAGGCATTCACATATTCGTATCGTATGACACTATGGAAAAAAATATATGCAGAGTTCTGGGGACTGCCACTTTCACAATAAATGCCTCAGGTGGCATTTTGCAGTCTGCATCACGTGAAGCGTAAGAGCTTGCCTTACAGATACAGCACAGATTCCTTCCAAAAGTACACACCCATTGTTTTGTCTGTCACTCTAAGCTCTAATACCCTCTTTTAGCTCATAAGTAAATTTTTGTTCAGCTCTGTTTTGCAAAAGGTCATCAGATCCACTGTTGTCAACACGGAAACTGATATGTCCTCTTTTGGGGGAGGTGGTTTCATCAGTAAATTTCCACCTATGGCCAGTGGCACCAAAAAAGTAAACCCAGAATGACTGTAAGCCTACAGAGAGGAAGAGTATTTTTGCTTGCATAGCAAATGTGGGGCTGAGCACTTAACAAGGGCTAGCCAAATTGATCTTTTGTACAGGAATGCACAAAGACGGAAGTGGACCACATACAATTTTCTTTGGTAGCCATTTGTGTGAAGTGAGGGCCTGAAAGCCATCAGGGCAACCCCACTGCTGTGCCATCCTACAGCAATCTGGGGAGCACAGTCCAAGCCCGCTCCATGATCACCAGGTTGGTGAAAGCATGGTGATGCCTGAACTTTTTTCCCTGCTTATTTTACCTCTGATCCTCTGGCAGACCTGAGCAGTCTCTCTGGACAAGAAGTCCAGCAACACTCAGAGGTTTTCGATTTGACAAAAAAAAAAACAACATTTCTGTAGAAGAGGAACTTATCTGTGAGGCAAATCCTCTCCATCTGCATGAGGAAGGAGTGGAGCAAAGCCACATTTCCTTGGGACAATAAAAATATTTCTAGTATTTTCCAGTCATGCCCTACAATTTTGATGAGAGCAACATGTCACTACATGTATCTTTACAGGATTATTGTCTCGTCACAAACACCTGACTGACTACAGGAAACCAGATCTGCCCTTTCTTGTGTCTTCTGAGTCCCACACCTGAGAACAGAGTCAGGAAGTTCACACATTATCAATCACAGAGAATGGGATCCAGCTTCGACATGTAAGTCTGTGCAAAGAGGAAGAGAAGGGAACGGAGAGGCTACTCAAGGGCTGAAGCAGATTCGACTTTATGCTGACACACAAATTCTTTAAGCCATGAGTGACGCACTGCAAGCCTGAAGTACGTTCAAGTATGTTCCTCCACAGGGGAAGGGTTAGGGTGAAGAGGGGACCTATACACCCAGAGCCTGTAACCCCAGAGGGGAGTGTGGGCTAGGCTAGGCTACCTAGAGAAAGGACCTTTGCCTGTGAGTGGCTGCCCCTCTGACCTGACCCAGCTTGCCTGGTCTGTACTAGGGGGGTATGTTACTTCCTCTCCAGCCTGCATTTCACTCGCATTGTTCCTGGGTACCAGGCTCTGGCCCCACAGCATTTAGGGATCCTATTGAGAAATACTGAAAACCAAGAACTTTCCACTACCAATAAACAGTCTGGCCAGGAGGATGGGATAGGGCCCTTCCAGATGTGCATTTCAGATTCACTTCCGTTCAAAATTAGCTGATGGCTCTTTCACTATGCAGAAGGCACCTCAGAAACTCAGTCCTTGGCCAAGAGGAACATACCCAACACACAAGGTTTCAATGCACAAGCATTTGGAGGAAAGGGATGGTGCATAAGGACTTTGCTGTCAAGGTCTTCTTCTTTTTGAAGTTTAAATCCCAGTTCTGCATACTTTGTAACTATGCTTTTCTGACTCTAAAAAAATATTAACCTAGTCCTAAAAGAACAGCTAAACAATAGATTTGATGGATCCAACCATTTATGCTCCAGTGATCACTCCGTGCCCACCTGCATGCAGAACCCAGCTCTTTGCCCAAGCCTGGAAACCACATTCTCAGCTGCCACACTTGGCCATAGAGCGACTGATGTCAGTGGAGGCCAGTCAGCAACGCCACCCCTTCCGAGGAACTGGCAAATCCCTGTGCCACTCAGGGCTGGGGCAAAATAAAGTCTGAGGAATTGCACTTCTCCATTCAAGGGAAGCATCCTGCAACAGTAATGTTTAAGGGTTGCCTGTGTTACCTTTTTTCAGTATCTTGACCTGTTTTAGGCCTTTTTACATACAGAGGTTAAAGGTTTTCTGATACTGATATTAACTTCATGATCATATTAATCCCTGTTATGATAATATTTATCTCTGTTAGTGATTACATTAACAGACCTTCTTTTCCTTTTAAACAAAGCTTTCACACCAACATCCACCCTCAGATTCCAGTGCAAAGGGAGTGTTTGGCCAGACTGTGAACAGCAGGTCTCATTTTTTGTGAGTATCAAAGCCACTGTGACATTGTATATTGTATTCATTTATAGCTATAAAAACTTGGAAAAGGTTCCAAACTTTCAGAAACCTTTACTCCCTCTCTTTATAGTCACTCCTGAGGCTATAAACCGATGCCACCCACACATCTCCTCTTTCTACCAGTCACAATCAGTGTGGATTTATCAACTAAAAGTTTAGTTCTAAAGATTTCCCACAGCGAACCAGTCTCCCAGTACAGCTTCTTTAAAGGGCAAAAATGTTCCCCCTTAACCAGAGAAGAAATGCAGCACCAACTCAGTCTTTGGTTTCAAGCCCTATACCAAACCTCGCAGACTTGCTTCAAAATAACACAGCCCTAAGACAGAGCAGAGCTATGCATCCCTTCTGCATACCTTTGCATCCCTGACTGCCCCGAGCTTTTACACTGTCATTTATCAATGAAGCAATTACATCCGAGTTAATAACCGCTCAGTAAAACCAGCAAAGGAACATTAATTAAAACAAAATGACGCCAAGGCTTGTTCTTCTCCACTGACCGTTGCATGGCTGGCAAAACCATAAAAAAGAGGAACGTCACGACAGTCGGAAAATAAATCGGCAAGAAAAATTTGCCCGCATTCTTGTTGTGTCAAACCCACAAACACACTCTTCTGATGGAAGGTGGTGGGGGAAAAAAGCAGGTAGCGACAGCGAAAGAGGCCAAAGTGGCCACTTAGCCACCAAATATACTTTCAGTCAGCGGGTTTGGGGGCAAAACCCCCCCCTCCCAGAGGTGTGCGCAAACAGCACGCTGCCACCTGGCAGGGGACAGGAGGGCACTGGCCCACCAGCCCTGCCCGTGGGAGCCGCCTCCGCCGCGCCCCCGCCGCCCCCGGCCCCGCCGGGCTCGCCCCCAAGCCCCGCTGCCCGCCCGCCCCGCACCGCCCGCCCCGGCGGCGGCCCCAGCGCAGCGCAGGGTGCGGGGGAGCTGTCGGGGCGGGGGTCGGCGGGAGCCTGACCGTCCAGCGCCAGCATGGATGGGAAGTCCTTGCAGTTGGAGACGCCGGTGGAGTCGGTCACGCAGGTCTTCCAGAGGTTGGCCCAGAAGGTGGCGGTGGTGATGACCGTGCCGTCGATGGTGGACACCTTCCAGTAGTCGGTGGGCAGCGTGGAGGAGACGAGCACCCATCCCGAGATGGTCAGCAGGAAGGCGATGATCTCCGCCGAGGTGCTCGCCATGGACCCGGCAGCAGCGGCGGCGGAGCCGCGGGAGCGGCGCGTCCCGGGGCGGCCGGGGCGGCGGGCGGAGCGCGGGGAGCGGAGCCGACGGGGCGGCCGGAGCGGGGCCGGGCCGAGCCGGGCGGGGGGGGGGG
>JAWWEW010000001.1:76440421-76452252 GCA_035583185.1 Anabacerthia variegaticeps | reverse complement strand
GGTGAGGCTGTACCAATGCTAGAAATACCAGGATAATTGCATCTTTTGACTGGCTGGTGATGCTGTGTTTGATGCACCCCAGGATGGGATTTGCCCTTGTGACTACCAGAACACACAGCTGACCCACAGTGATCCTGCTGTCACCAGCACCCCCAGATTCCTTCCTGTAGGGCTGCTCTCCAGCTACTGTTCTCCTAATTTATACTTGTTCCCAGCATTACTCTGTCCCAGGTGCAGAATCCAACATATGGACTTGTGATATTTCATCCCATTAATCATAGCCCAATGCTCCACTTTATCCAGTTCACTCTGCAAGACCTTTTGCCCCTCAAGAGTGTCAACAGCACCTCCCGTTTTACATCACCAGCAAACTTGCTAATGGTGTGTTCAAGTCCTGCATTCACTTTGTTGATAAATGCACTGAACAGATCTGGGGCCCGGGACTGAGCCCCGAGGAGCACTGCTGGTGACTGACCAGATGTAGCCCCATTCACTGCAACACTCTGGACTCTGCCCTTCAGCCAGTTCTTCACCCAGCACGCCATCAACCCATTCATCCCACCGCTGGAGAAGTTGTGCAGAAGGATACTGTGGGGGACAGTAGGAAAAGCCAGACTGAAATCCAGAAAAGCTACATCCACCACCTTCCCTTCATCCAGAAGGTGGGTGACCTTATCATAGAAGGATATGAAATTACTTAAACAGGACTTCTCCTTTGTGAGCTCATGTTGACTGATGATGATGATTGCTTTGTTCTTTAAATGCCTTTCAGCAGTACAAAGTGTGATCTTCTCTGTAACTTTTCCAGGAACTTAAGTTAGACTAACAGGTCTGTAGTTCCCTGGGTCTTCCCTCACAGCCTTCTTGTGGATTGCAGTAACACTGGTTAGCTTCCAGTCAGCAGGGGCCTTCCCAGATTTTTGAACTACATACATTTTACAAATCAGAATGGAATATTAATAAATTGTTGAATTTTTATAATGTACAAAAGTTTATTGTATTGCCGTGTACAGAAGAGCCCTTCAGAAAGAGTTTTGCTCTCAAGTCTGAAATACAGGATATTATTTTAGCTCTTCCAGGATCAAAATCACAAGCAATTGTTATTGCCTCCTAAGTTAAACACCGGATGACAACAGCATTTGTTCTGCAGCCAGGATAAGCAGGCTAGGGTCGTCATGCCTTTGTCCTGGAGTAATTTTTCTTGTAATTTTACCATGCATAGGCTGGGCAACTTGAGACTCTTTCCTGGCTCTGCCATGTTATGATTTCCAGGCTGCACTTGTGCAAAAGTAAAAAAAACCCAACTTTATTTTTGTAAGGCTGAAGGACAACTTCCTTGTTTGCTAGGATTTCCCAGAGAATCTGAATACTGAAAAGGTAAGACAGACATGCAGGGAATATAGACAGGCTTGTAAGAGTGTCATCACCTGGGCAAGGTCAGGTCTGCTGTCAGTGATAGATCTGGGGAATATACCTCAAATTGGTGTGCACATTAGAGGAGATTAACAGGACTGCAAATGAGGAGCTTGCACAGTGTTTTGCGTTGTGCAGAAAAAAGTGTTGCCTAAAAAATGAGCAACCACATCTTCTTCCCCAAAGGAGAGTAAACAAAGGAATGTTTCTGTGTCACCTAAAAAAAAAAAAATCCATCAGAGTGGAAACATCAGTTAATAATCAGCAGTCCTTGTTGGGGTTGCCACCTTTGTTTTTCTTAAGCTGTGAGAAATGGAAGTAAATTAAATTACTGCACGTCTTTTGTAAACTCCCAGGACAAGAATGATTTTAAGCTATGTGGTTCGTATATTACTTAACAGAAAAGTAAAAAATTAATAGGAACTGACAATCTAGAGATTTTAAAGGAGTGAAAAATTGCATTCCATGAGCCAACAAACTTTCACCGCCTCTCATTCTGTTCAGTGCTTTCAGACATTACAGACTTTGTTTCTTGACACTGATCAATGCATTGTTTCTTTCTTTCTTTTTTTTTCAGCTCACCTTAATTTTCTTGAGAAAAGCCTGTGTTGTTCTCTGAAAGTTTGTAATACAATGCTTTTAAAAATAGATATAACCTGTTTAACAAACTCAGCAGGAAATGTGAAGAAGTGCATCTCCTACTTTACTGGAGGTGCATTCCACCTGGCCAACAGCACAGGTGCAGCTCTTGTCCTTCAGAAGTGGCCTCCACATCAAATTCAGTTTCGTTAAACACAGGCAGTTCACAGTGGAAAGGAAGAAGCCTCCAGACAGGTTTTTAGAACATGTGGCTCTATGTAATGCAATTTAGAAAATGTTTGCAAACTAAAAGTGTACTATATATAATGAAATTTAAAGGATTTAATTGTGCTGGTAGGCAGATAAGCAAATATCTTTCTAAAGCAGCCAGTGTTCAGAAGTGATTCTTGCCAGTGAGCCATAAAGAAGCTGAGTCCTAACCAGTGGCAGGAGTTGAGTCTGAGTGGCAGGACAGTGTTCAGATCTTGGTGTTCCTGGAGTGGGAACACTTTCTCACCAAGTGTGTTTCTGTCCTTGTGTGCCACAGCCAGTCTCTGCTGTTTCCTGATCACCTGGTAGATCTGGGCACAGTCTGTCATCTTTCACGGGCACCAAAATAGCTCCCAGTTGGAGGACTCACAGAAGCAGGAGCCAACCCTCTGCGGGGAACACAGCAAGGGCAAGGGGCACAAGTTGGAAGGTGGGAAATTCCCAGTAGATGTTAGAAAAATTTTATTTACTGGGAGGATGGTCAAGCACTGGAGTGGGCTACCCAGAGAGGCCATGGGATTTTCTTTCCTTGGAGGTGCTCAAGATTTCACTGGACATGGTCCTGAACAAGCCCATCTGATCAGATGTGTTTTGGACTAGATGACCTCTGGAGATCCCTCCTAACCTGACTTATTCTATTACCCTGTGATTTTGTTACCTCTCTGAAGCAAATAGAGTAGCACTGGGATGCATTTGGCTTATTATAGCTCTAAGTGGTGGGTGCCCCTGTGCACTAATGATTGCAGATTATATGTTATGCTCAGAACATGATTCCATGTGGCCCCTTCTACCCTGTTATTTAGCCCACACACTGAAATCTTCTTTTCACAGATATGTGCATTTCAGTTCATAACAGCAGTACATTTAACTACTTTTTCAGCTGTTTACACATAGGGAAATTTTTCCATGGCCATCCTATTTTTATTTTTTTTAGAATGCCTCTGGATATGCTAAAGAAAACCCAAAGCGGGGAGCATGAAATACAGGCCTTTAGCTCTGCCAGTGTAATACCCTTCCCGAGGCAGGGGAGCAGGGATGAGAAGAGACAAGCTTCTGGAAGAGAGGCACTCATTTCCCAAGTGGATGCAGGAGCAAAGCTGATAAGTGTGTTCTTCTGCTAATAGTGGGTGGCAGCAACTGGAGACAGGGGTCAAGGAGACTACTGGCAAAGGCCCTGGAGGAGGCAGAAATAATCTGCAGAAGAGCAGGAATGAAGGGTGATAATTTTCACCATGCTCTTCATACCTAGCTGTGCTTAGGTGCAGCCTAGCCCTCAACATGAATTTATCCCAGTTTCCAGTTTGGAGGAAGGGAAGACAGGTGAAGGTGAGCATCCACTTATACTTTCCCACCAGTGTCTCTGTCTGCAAGAAAGCTCTTCCACATGCCCTCCTCTGGTTCCTCTCCTCAGTTCCCACAGCAGCTCCTTATTTACTCAGGGAAGGGTTGTGCCATGAGGAGAGTGTTGTGGTTTACTGTCCCAGGCCCCACTGTTTATCAGGTACCAGTTGTCCCAGCTGATGGCATAGAAAGATTTAATTTAAGTGAGAGCGTGAAAACCACAACCTGGAGCAAAGCAGCTTCTGTAGTGTGACTTAATTTGAGAGCAAATGGAGTGGGATCAAAAAAGGTCATGGTGACAAAGCTGACTTAGTTCAATGTGCTTAAGCAATTCGGAAACAAAGGGAATAAGGAAATAATATGTGACAGGCTCAGAAATCAATAAACAGGTTGTGGTTAATGTGCATTTGATCCATCATCAATACTGCTTCTTTTGATCCTACTGGTTTGACTTGGTTTCTGAAGTGGTGTGTGTATTTGAAAGAGAAGTGATAGCCAGACTGGTATGACTGAAGTGGGTAAAATTCCTCCAGCAAAAAGAGGGCTTGCCTGCAGGTATAGAGGCTCTTGGATAAAATCAAACTTGCTGAGCTTAAGAAATCACAAATAAAAGTGGCAGGAATGAGATCAGAGGAGGAAAAAAGCACCTTAAAAATATGGATGTCAATGTCAGCGTGTTTTGTGCTGGCAGACATGATTGAGTTCTCATCTTCCCATTCACCAAGAGCACTGCCTTGTCATAAATTGGAAGTTTTTTAGTGTACCAAGCAGCACTTCAGCTCATTTTTGTGAGCAGCACAGGGTTTTCCTTTTCCTTCAGTGCAATGTTGTGCCTCCACACTGAATCTTGAGAAAACAGTCCACCAGTGTCTATCGTGTGTAGTAAATGAAGCAGTGTATTACCTAGGAGAAAATTCGTTTGGACTGCTTATTTTTGCTGGGTCACAGTCCAGAGTAGCCAACAAGACATTTGCCAAGGGCAGGACTTAATGTGCTTTGCCTGTTATGTTAATGCTTTCATGTTTCCATACTGAAAGTATTTTTCTTTCATTACATTGCAGTAGCTCTACCTTGCCATTGCCCTTGCAAAGAAATAAAGCCTTTTCCACTAATAACAGAGATCCAGGTATGCGCTGTGTGCTTTTGTTTTGTTTTCCTCATTAAGTGCCTTTTCTTAGCTATTTATTTCACGGGCTCATTTAGATGTTCATTTCAGCTCTTTAATTCAGTTGAGCTGCAAGCCAGATGAAGAAGGGCAGAATCACTTGTGAGAATTTAGCATTAAAACTATGGAAAGTCTCTTTTTTCATATCAGAAATGCATTTCAACTTCCAGAAAAGGAGAAAAACAATTTTGACTTTGGTTTGTAAGAAAAGTTTGCAGCACTGGATGGTGCCTTCTGCTCATGGTCAGTATTTCTGATTTTTGTGGTAAGGCTTTATGTGGATTTAAATATTGCACTACAGTTTTTTTTTCCCCTCAAAAAAAGTTGTATAGTGGGAGAAGATGGGATAATGCAGCAATTTCTGTATTTGGTGCTAGCTCTGGGAAAATTTAGTTTCCTTTTCTTTCCCAGTGCAGCTATTTTACATAGGCAGGAATGAGAAAACCTTCCAATAGCAAATCCATATGCTTTGAAAGTCTCCAGGTGATAAAGTAGTGGATTTTGATTGTAAATTGCTTAGCAGATATCAGGAAAATAAAAATGCCACTGGATGCTGAACAGTGAGAATGGAGAGACCAGTGTGTTTGGGGGTTTTAGTGACTGCTCTTTATTTTTCTACAGGATAGTGCACTATTGACAGAAATTACTTTCAGTGATGTCTGAGGATGAAGGGTTTATTTGGAAAGATGGCCCAGAGCATTTTGTTCATGTGGTATTCTGGGAAGCGTTAACTTTTCTATGTACATACGGGAAAAACCTGATTTGGTAAGAGAGGGTTAGGACATGGCATGCAAAGCTATGGGTTTGCTGCATGCAGTAAAGAACCTGACCCAAATGTTAAAATTTACCTGGAGTGTTTTTGTTATTGCTGGATATACTCTTAGTGTGAAGTTCTGTGCTTTAGGATGAAATGTAAAACATAATAATGCATGAAATTCAGTTGCCATTCATAAATCCCACACTACCCACTCCAGTCCCATTAAATACAGGGCATCTCTGGGAAGTGTGCAGATTTATGGGAGGAATTTTCCTGCCTGCAGGGGAAACCTTGAGCCATTGACTCTAGGCATAGGCATTAGCTTACAGATGCCTGTGCACAGGCTGGTCAGTGGTGGAGCGCACTAAAGTCGTGTGGAGCTGCAGTCCTGTGCCAGCCATTGTCCTCACCAGGCACCTTCCAGGGACACGTCACATGCCCTGAGCTGTGAAAATATTGATTTTGGGATCACATGCCTGAACAAGTTTCAATTTTCCTCCCATCCCAAACAGGATCTAAGCTCAAGCTGGGATCCTCGTTGAGCAGGTGTATGCCCTGGAGGCTGCTCCAAGCCCTTTGGCTGCCTGTATTTTGCAGGAGGTTTTACCCACCTCTGCCACAACTGTTCTTCAGCTCTGGCAGCACAACCCCAGTGCCAGACACCTCTGTAGACTGAGCTTTTCTTGAGTGTGACCCAAGGCACAAGTCCCTCTTTCCTGTCTGCAGGGTCTCTCTGTTTAAAGCCACTGGTTCTGAAGGGATGCTGGCAGAAGGTTTCCAACCTCAGGCAGATGTTACTCCCCAGCTCTACACAGGATGTCCAGAGAAATGGAAGACATGATGGGTTTTGAAGACTGAGTTTAAAGTATTGACATGAAAAGCCACAGTTAAAGTGTAATCCTTCCCTCTGTTCAACAAAAGTTAATTTTCTTATTTTTCTAGCAGACCTCATACCTGGAGCACTAACTGAGCAGCCTCTGCTTGCCCACTCCACCAGCCCAGTATTGTCCTGGGCTCTTCTAGGTTTACCACCTAACTGTACACATTGGCTGTCTGCTCTTATGCCAGTGAGTCATGGCATGAGTGGCTCAGCAGGCAGGCATCCTGAAGTTTTGAGCCCTCATTCCTCTGCCCCTCTGACATCTCCAGCAGTGGCTCCCAAAGCAAATGTCTTGTGCAAGCAGAAACTGCCCAGTTGCCCTGTGAACCTCACAGGTGCTGATGGGTTTCTTGGCTTTTGGCAGGGAGCAGTGGCATCCTTGGATGCATGCCTGGCAGCTGACAGGCTCTTTGCCCAGATGCATTTCAGTGATTAACCTGCTGCCTCCATCTGTCATCTTAGAGGTTTCTATGCCACACCAGAGAAGACAGAAAAGTTAAAGATTTGCTTGAACTCCCTGGGACTGATACGATGCCCCGAGGGTGGGCATCCATCTGGATATTCAGCTAGATATCCACCATGTGGCTGGAGCACTACAGAGAGATGTAAATAAAGCCTGTAACAGCGTGTGTCGTAGATTTGCTCTCCAAACAATGCTTGGAGAAGCTAAGGGGCTGTGTTTTCCAAGACAGGACTCTGAGAGGTCCCTCTTCTGTTTGTGCTACCTTGAACTCAACCCCTCTTCTGCTGGACGTTTCTCAGCACGCTGGTGGTCTGTTGGCTGTGGGCATGGCCCCTGCCAAATTCTTCAGGCATGGAGTAGGTCATTCCCTTCTCATTTGTAAAGCATTGTGGTTAATTTCTAATGAGAAGTGCCTTTGAACTTCTGAACTTTAAACTTGGTGGAGGAAGCCCTCCCTTGAGTACATCAAAGCCCACAGCTGTGCTTATGGGAAAGATTAATGCCACATACTCATCATACCAAGAAATTATCCCAACTCTTTTATCTGGCACAGGCATCTTTGAATATATTAATATGCACAAGTAAATAAAATAAAGCCATTAGACTAGGATTACCAAATCACAGAATATGCTGAGTTGGAAGGGACCCACAGGGATCATCGAGTCCAACCCTTAGCCCTGCACAGGACGATCCCCAAGAGTCACACCATGTGCCTGAGAGTGTCGTCCAAATGCTTCTTGAACTCTGTCAGGCTTGGTGCTGTGACCACTTCCCCGGTGAGCCTGTTCCAGCACCCAGACACCCTCTGGATCAAGAACTTTCTTCTAATATCCAACTTAAACCTCCCCATGTGCAACTTCAGACCATTCTCTCGAGTTCTGCCACTGTCCTGTCAGCTCAGAGAAGAGATCATTGCCTGCCCCTCTCCTTCCCCTCATGATGAAGTTGTGGACTGATGCACATCCCTGAGACAGAATTTGCTCTGCAGGTTTTCAGACTGAAATACTAATCACTCATCTTTGAAAATGAACATCTTTCATGTCTTACAATGCAGCAAACAAGTGCACTCATATATATATATGTATATATAACAAATGTGTTACAAATACTTTTATATATCCCTGCCTTATATAATGTCTCAGAAGAGATCAGGCTCTTATCAAAACTGCAATTTCCTTGATATAGGAATTATTAGGCAACAACCCCACCACGCACAGTTTCATGTTTCCTTATCGATATTAAACACATACACATCTCAATAGGTACGTGTTACCATTATAAACTGATGAAGCCAATTAATAAAATAGCAGGAGAGAAATAAAGGTTTAGGATAAGTAGAGGAGACTAAAATAACCCAGCACACACACACACACACACACCCCTTAGTAGATACAAATGTTCTTTTTCTTGTCCTTACAGAAATCTACAACAGGAACTACAAATAATGTCTGATCACAGGGTTTATCTTTGTCCACAGAATTTATTCTGCGTCAGATATTCTTACATACTACTGCCCATCACCTGTATATCCCTCATATATTTCATTACTAGCAGTGAGATGAGTGTGTGATAATTACAGCAATTCATTAGCCTTATTGGGAATTATCTAGATTTACTTGTAAAACAGAGAGGTACTTCTTTTGTAGCTTTGCTTTGCTGGCCTAAAGATGCCCACCAGGACAGTAATTTTATTAGGATTTTGCTTTTCATCTTTTTTTTTTTTTCCTTCTACACTATTTGTGTTTAGAACTAGCTGTGTAATTCATTATAGAAGATTTCCCAAACGAGCTGGTTGTGAATTGCAGGTGACTATCTTTCATCAGCTCCACTCAAACAGCCATTTACAACGAAGTATGACATTCTGGCTTGCTTTGTTTGTGCAACAGCTGAAATTTTTGCAATGGGGAAGTAAGGTACTTGAGTCATGTCCATTTGTTTTCAATAGGGTTGCAGTAGACATGAAGAGAGATGTGTTTCTGAGGTTCTTTCCCAGATGATTTACAGCATTGGATGCTGATTTCACTTTTTTTCTTTTATGGCAGGGGTCACACCCAGCTATAAGCCATTTCAAGCCCCTCCTGACACTCGGATGGGCAGAAAGGATAGTGTTTAGCATATCTGTGGGCATGTTTTACTGTTGCAACACAGTGTTTTTCACTTTAGCGTTCCATCACTTTCAGTGACTTAGTTCTACTGTCCCAATATATGGGCAGTCTTGGAAGCATCCAGAGCTTTCATAGTGACCCTGTATAATTACTCTCCTTCTGCATGTAATTTTGGAGTAGTTTGTACTGATTGGTAGAGCTTGCCACGTCTATTAAAGGGATGAAGTTTCCAGCTCATGTAGTCTTGCTCTGCCTAGTGCCTCCCTTCAGAACAGCCAGATGCTGGCTTGCAGAATTATTTCTGCGCTTGGAGTCTTATTTAAATGATGTCTGCTCATGACCAACTCCCTATGTAGTTCACATCCAAAACTAACTGCCAGTGGTTCTTTCTTCATTATGAGCTCAGTCCTGGTGGGTTTTATTATTATTCTGGAAACAGTGAAGGGTCAACACCAGAAGAGGCAATCAGTGAGGGATTTACTTTGTTAACATTAGAGTATTTTAATGAAGGTGTGAAGCAGCTGTTAACACTTTTCTTCAGCTCCCAAACCATTTTCTGACGCCCATATCAGGAGGGATCTTTAAATGGTGATGGTAAGAGTTGACCTTGCCTTATGTATTAGCATATTTATGAATTTTTTTCAGGCTCACTCTTGTTTCTTCTTAGATTAAGACAGTACTACTACATAATTATTAGCTCTCCCTGCCTGCTGGGAGCAAGGGTGAAGCTAAAATGCCTTTGTGCCTGGGAAGAAATCTTCAGATCAGAGTCCCCAGAGAAATGCAAAATTTTCTCCACCTTTGTAGGCTGAGACAACAGGATGGCACACTGTGTAACATCCCTGTTTGGCTGAACCATGGCTAGAAATGCAAAGCTGGCTGTGCACCTGAGTATGCTGTAACAGAAGTGTTATTGTGTGATGACTGCTGCATATATGCTTAAGGGGCAAGGTTTTGTCTTTGAGCTGAAAGCAGCTCTTGGTGAGTACATAAATCACAGAATGACTGTGTTTGAAGATTTTATCATATCCAGTGGAGGTGATACAATCTCCACAGCATGTACACCTCTGAAATGAGTCATTATTTTGAATAATGATCCAGGCTTGTTCGATTTCATGTGAGCAGTTATGAGGAAAGCTTAGCAGGAAGGATTTACTTCAAGCTTTCAAACCCCTCCACCAGTCTGTGAAGCTGAAAGAGGGCTAAGGCCATGTGAAATGGTAACAGGGATTGATGATACTTGAATAAACAGAGCTATCAATCTGTGCAACAACTGGTAATTGTTCACTTGTAACAATGTGGTCTAACCACAGTGACACCTCTCTTCCTCTCCTTTCCCTTGCCAGCCATGACTTCTTTAACACCTTTGCAAGGGACCCTTCATTCTGCTCTCTATTGCAATGATAGCAGTAATCAGAAAAAAGGAATCAGAACTTCCCATAAGTTGATTTAAATTTGCGGTGAATATGATGTAATATGACAAGTGGTGTTTGGCAATAAGCACAGCATGGGTAGCCCTGTCCCACACTGTCACTGTAGAGCACTTCCTGGCAAATGCAAGAGGTGGGATTTTGTCTGACTTGGATGTCAGACGTGCAGATATCCACACCTGGGCTAGTCATTGGAGCTCCAGGCACTGTAGTCAAAGGAATCTGGAGAGACACTCAGCTGATACAGGGTGGAATGGGAAGAACTATGTTCCTGTGTGCCAGTTTCACGTCACTGACTGTAACAGGAAGCAATAGACAGATTCTGTGTAGTCATCTATACTATAAGTGCCACACGATAAGATTTTTCACTGTGTTTAATGTTGATCCCATATTTACAAATAGACATAGAAACAGTCTGAAAAAGTTTTGGCATTCACAAATATGGGCTGGCAGAAACATAGTGTTTTTGTACTGCTGGAGATAAATTTTGCACCCTCTTCTGGAAAAAAATGTTTGGTACATATAAAATATGAAAAAGAAGTCTGTACAGTGAAGTCTGCTCCTCACCATCTTAGAGCAGAGTTTTTATGTGCTGACTAACCCTTCATTTCTGATCACTTACAAGGACCAGTACATGTGGCTCCTGATTTTGAATTTATCTGCTGCCAAAGTTAACACTAGACTGTGGCCTCTTGTGAAATATGATTTCCAAGCAAATACACTGAAGCTCGAGGAAAACAAAGTTGGGTTTTTTTGTTTTGTTGTTGTTTAGTTTTTTTGTTTGTTTGGTTTTGGGGGGTTTGTTTGGTTTGTTTGTTTGTTTGTGAGTTTTTTTAAGCTTGCTATTGATGTCTGTTCACCTGGAAAATCCAGAGCAGAAAACAACCTGGAAAGTCATTTAATATAAGTTCAGCTATGGTTGTTTTATAGTGACATCGCTCGATTAGCGTCTACACTGTTAAGATTTATGCGGCTCTGAGTTCATAATCAGATCCTATATCCAGTCACAGGAAGGCAAACAGCAATTATTATTTCACTTGTAAGAAGAAAAAGGACTTTTCAGGGCTATATCACATGCCTTATCTCCCTGAACAAGCAAATGTGGCAGACGGATAATGAAAGCAAAAGAAATGGTTGGATCTAGGGAGTCTGACCTTGGAAGAACAGTAATTTCTGCTATCAAAAAAGAGAGAGGTGCCAGTTTGCCCACTTATGTGAAAGGTTCATTGTCTGAAACTTGAAATATATGAAAAGGAGCATGAAAGAATATGGATAGCTTTCCAGCTGGGATCTGCACATTCCTGTCTCTGAGTGGTTTCATCCAATTCAGCTGAATGACACTTCATCCAAATTTCTAATTTAAGCAGGACAAATTGAAATGGAGAAGGCAGTTACCAGAAACTGGTATAAAAAGTCTGTATGCTCTCA
>JAWWEW010000001.1:76343638-76431357 GCA_035583185.1 Anabacerthia variegaticeps | reverse complement strand
ACTTCCTTGTGAGGGGAAGAGGAGGGGCAGGCACTGATCTCTTCTCTGTGGTGACCAGTGACAGGACCCGAGGGAATAACATTAAGCTGAGTCAAGGGAGGTTTAGGCTGGATATTAGAAAAAGGTTCTTCCCCCAGAGGGTGGTTGGGCACTGGAAGAGGCTCCCCAGGGAGGCGGTCACAGCACCAAACCTGACAGAGTTCAAGAAGTGTTTGGACTACACTGTCAGGCACCTGGTGTGACTCTTGGGGGTAGTCCTGTGCAGGACCAAGAGTTGGACTTGATGGTTCTTGTGGGTCCCTTCTGACTCAGCATAATCTGTATCTCTGTGACAATTCCCAGTATCCTGGAGGAACAACCTTACAAAGAGCCTACAAACACCACCAATCCAAAAGACTCTTTTCTTTTGATTTTTGTGAAGCAGTGTGATCAAACAAGCTTGGTCTTCTTCTTCCACCTCCTTCTTCCTCCTCCTTATGGCATAAATCTACCCACTTCTTTTGAAGTTTGCTCCCTAGATTATAAATACTCTGGGACAGAGCTGCTTTGTTTTCTGTGTTTGCACAGTGCCAATTACAAGACGTACTACTAGAAGCCAATAATAGGTAATAAGCTTTTGTTCGTGTTTCAGTGGTTCCTGATAAATGCAAACAGAGCACAATGCCTGTGTTTGGTTCCTTTGTGGAGCATTGCATGAGAGAGATGTATTCTCCCAAATGTATGAATATGTCTGACTATCAGCAGAGCAGTGAAAATATCTCGGGAAGCAAAATCAGGTTTGCAAATGTCCTAAACATCCTATAGGGCTATATTTTTCCCTCCAGTCCTTGTCAGTTCTAAAATCTGTGTGGTTTGTGGTAATAATGAAAGCAGCACAGACAATTCTATCCTTCCAGAGAAAGAATGCAACATTATTGCTGGAATTAGAATATAGATATAAAATTCAGCAGTATGCAAATAACTGTAAAAGATAAGTCAAACTTGAGAACTACTATTGGCCACATTGCCAAGTCCTAGCAAGGCTCCTATGTTTCCATGAGGAAATGTGGCATTTCTCTGCTTTGACAATATTCCACCAAAGACTAGACCTCTGGAGCCTTCTACCTTCTCTAGTCTCTTTTTAGTGGTATTTGGTGAGTTTGCAGAGGAGTGATGGCCTGTACTTTCTTGTTTACATGTGTTGGATACAACATTAGTGAATAAATGTGACAAAGGCTGTTAATTTTAGGATATGTCCTACTAAGGGATTTGGTAAGTGAGGAGTGTTTTTAGCTTTTGGGAGTGATATCTCATGGAAACAAATGCTCACTAATGGAAAGGAGTGGAAATCCTACCTCTGAGAGACCTCTCTGTACTGCTTCTGGTAGGAATGCTGTCATCAGCCTGAGCTGAGATGGATTAATTGCTTTAATATTTGGGTATGAGTCATGCCTACTCAAGCCATCCCCCTCTTTGTAGGTCTCCTTTCTAAGGGGTGTGATCATCAGCTGCACTTGGCCTAGGGAGGATTTGAACCAGTGGCCACGGCTGTACAGGAGGCAAGTGCCAGCACTGGCACGGGGAAGCATGGGATGGGAGGACAGTGGGAGACTCATGTCAGAGCTGCAAAACTCAGAGTATCTGCTTCCCCTGAGCCTTTCCAGACTTGGTTTCAGACCGAAGCCTGTGAGGACTGCGCCCTCTATGCACAAAGCTGGTTAATCTGCTTACTTATCTGACAGTAGGCAGACAAAGGGTAGTATTTTGGGCTGAGATAGCAGCTGTTAGGAAACAAATACTAACTAGATACGAAAAACTTCCTCAATCCAATTAAAAGCAGTGCTTCGTCCCTCCTACAAACTGCTGCCTGGTCAAACTGCTTGTTTTTCATATGCCCCGCTTCTTCCCTTCCAGGACTTGGGCCCTTTGCCAGTTTACCAGGAATGCCAAGGAGTGGTGTAAGGACACTGGTAAAAGAAGTAGCTTTTAAAAAATATTTTATATGACAATAATGATTAATATATGAGCTAAATATAAGGATAACTAGACTAATTGTAAGAATATCACTGTTATTATTTTGTCTGTATTTTAGGATAAGAAAAATTTAAAATACACTGATTGTATATTTTAGACCTAGTAAGGTGGATTGCTTAAGGCAACGTGTTTGGAATAAGCCACCCATGTTGCCTTATCCCAACTGATGTTGCCATATGTTATACATGTCCAAAATTTTGTTGTTGTAGCTGTAGAATGTGATTTCTATAAATTTTTTCTGGCACTTTCTCTTCAAAATATTTAACAATGCATTTTTAAAAGGAGTAAGTTCTGTTGGCCTGATGAAATCTGAGTCTGATGTAATTCCACCAAAATCTGTGGAGTTTCCCTGGCATCAAAATTACAGTAATTTAGGAATTACTCAGGCTTTGAATTTCTTGGATTTTGCTAGTAGGAACTTGGAACCAGCAACTCAGAAATTATTTTTAATTGCATCCGGAGATCCCCGTTTACTTTCAAAGATACAATCTTCATAGCCACATACTCTGGATCAGCACACTTGCATTCATGTTTAGAAGTTTAATTATGCATCAATTACACGGGGGAATTTTAAATAAGATTTGCTGCTTCTTTTGTTTCATGGATTTGACTAAAACATTCTGTTTATTTTGGTATCACTCTCATAGCTGGCATGACTGATTTATCTGATGACTAATTTATTTGACTCCAGCCAGAGATATGCTGCCAACATCCCAGCAAAGGGCTCCTTTGGAGAGCATTTATATAGTCTCAGTGAGCTATTAAATAATTTATGAAAATGTCCATTGATTTCTAAAAGCTGCCTGGTAATGACAAAGCCTTAAATAACTGAGCCAGCCCTTCCTACTGATTAGCCTTTTTTCCCACTGTAACTACTTCTCCACCAGTTTGGGATTGGTGGAGCATCTTTCAAGAAGTGAAGCTTCTTTCTCAAGGAAAATGAGGGACAGATAGGCTTTGTGTGCACACATGCACACAGAGTATATTTTATGTAAAAGCTTGATCAAAGGAATACATAGCATGCTGTGTTTGAAATAGCTGGCATTACCTCTTGCGTGAGTGAGATCCCTGCTCTCAGCAAATGCCTATCAGAGACAGGTTTTCCATGTCCATCACCAAACTATGGCTAAAGAAGAACATGGATTTCACTGGGGCATGTAGGCTGTGTGGAAAGAGAGGAGGATAAGGCTTTGCATGTCAGGTACAGTACAGCCTTGCTCAGATAAATGTCCATTCAGTGAAGATTAAATGATGTGGGATGGAGAGGGGCTTCTCGAACTGAGGTGACATTTTAAAGGCTGCAGTGCTTTGCCCCTGCAGCAGCTTTTGGTGAAAGTATTGTCCCTTTGGGCACAGACTGGGAGAGAGGAGGAGTGTGAAATATGGGAAAATTATTTGCAAAAGAAGAGAAGAAAATTGCTTTTCGTGTGTACTCACATTTGGATTCAAAGTACCAGGTATGAATAACATCCAACTGATCCGAGGTAGGGTAGGATTCACCTGCAGGTATCTGCTGAGTCAGAGTAGGATTCAGTTGAATCCTGCCCAGTATGTCCATATCTTCACTAATTATCCATCTGCTTTACAGTCAGTTGACATGTCTAGACTGCTCTTCTGACCTGGTGTGGGTGGTTCCCAGGGATAAGATGGAACCTATCCTAGAAGGGGACAGGATTCCCTGTTCCTGTTGACTATAAGGTGACCACAGGGTGATTAGCTCACACACAGCATTTTACATCACTGATATCTAAAGTGGTCTGGAATAAATGTTAAACCCCTGCTTAAGATCCAGTGCAGCAATTTTAGCACATCTATATCCAGCTCCAGGTGCTGAATAAATCAGGATAACATCTTCTAGGTAGGAAGAAAGAACTATGGGACCCACACCATCCAAGGTTTTTATATGTGATAGGACGAAGATAATGTGCAGATTGAGTACTTCAAGGATTTTGGCCTATACTGTTGTGTGCCCCTTGCTTAGGAGAATATTGTTTGGCAGTAAAAACAGTACAGAGAAGTGAAACAGAATGAATGTGAGTGTGCTGCCTTCGCTTAGGGCTGTAGATCTCTCAGCAATATCTAGGCCAAATCATGGGCATCAAATGTGTTTTGCACAGAGCTCAGTGCTCTGCGATCACAGATCAAAATGCATGCTCCGAATTCAGACAAAAAGTAGGAATATATATTAAAAAGCATAAGAGGATTTAATATCAACTGACCTTTGCAGAACAAAAGACCCTTATAGACCAAAGGCTACTAAAAAGTGGACCTTACATAAACTACATTTTCTGAATTATGGCTTTCTACCTAAAGAAGCTGTAAGGGGAAGTCCCAGAGAGGGAAGAGATGAGGATGTCAGGGGGCACATATCACTTCTGGCAGCTAGAAGTGACCACGGGGTATAAGGCTGAGCTGGTTCAGGTAACCATAGAGTAACACAACCTCAGAGTAACAAAAGTAAGCTAAGGGTTAGAGGTAAGCGGCCCACAGACAGACAAAAATGCAGTTGCTTTTAGGGTAGAATGCTAAAACTGCTAATAGTCTCTGTGGTAATCCGGGCTCACCATTTCCTCTGGTATTGCCACTGGACATAGGGAACTGATTATGCTCTTCCTCTTTGCAGCCACTTACTACGTACTTGAAGGCTATTTTTGTCCCTACAGTTAGTCTACTCTTCTTTAGACTAAACAGTCTTAACTCTTCCAGTCTTTCTTCATAGGTCATGTTCCATAAACTTGAGGGATTCTAGGTGCTTTTATCTGTGTGCTTTGTCCAAGTGTTCTGTCTTGCTTCAAGTGCAGTACCCAAACTGGACACACTACTGCAGCAGAGGTTTTGCTTGGGCCAAGCAGAAGCCGCCTCACCTCCTACAGACAAACGATTTTTTTACAAACATGTTGTGCTTTATTCACAATACAATCTATATGTCATGCATTGTCTAATTCCAGCTGAGAGGATCCTGGATATTGGATTTCCATCTACATAGCCCCCGTAGCTGACCAGAAGTTGGAGGGAACCTGTTTTTCTGTTGAGTTTCCAGTAAGTTATTTAGAAAGGATAAGGTAGATATTTTGAGGCAAAGGAGAGGGTAGCTTATAAAAACTTAACATTACCAGAGCAACTACCAGGACAGACATAGCACTGCCTTAATTTATGATCCTGTCTCTGCTAATGGCATGAAGGAGGCAGTAGGACTGTGAAGATATTGAGAGAAAAGGAAAATAAAAAGAAATAAATCCATTTAGAAAATACTGCTGTTGGTAGAATCGAGTGAAAGCAGATGTAACCCAGTGAACTTCAGACCCTGAAGTAATGTTATTTCTTTTACTTACTGAGAAAAGTGAGCAGTGCCAATGAAAAAAATCTCTGGTTCTAAAAATTACTTTTTATGACTCATGCATAATAAAAATAAGTCTTGTTTGGGAACAGACTTTTCCTCACCATTCCTTCTTCTTTTAAAGAGCTACTTAGGAGCCTTGCACATCTAAAATACATTTCTTTGCTTCCTAGTTCCTGTCTCTTCTTCAGCAGTGCTTTCCATTCAGTGTTAAGGACTTTAGCTATCTGCTGTGAGGCTGTGTGAGTGAGTGGGCACGACATGGAGCTCAGTTGCTAGACAGAGATTTTTATTTGAGATTCTCCAAGGTGGTAAAATTATAAAGAACAGGTGGTTGAAAGCACTCAGAGCCTTTAGATAAGAACTCCCAGTTGTTCTTTTGATTAAAATGTTAGACGTTTTTGAAAATGATCTCATTTCTCCCAGTCAAGCAGTTAGCCTTTGCTGAGGGTGGGGAGAACTTGGGTCTAGTCTCTCTTGCACAGAAAGTGGTGGCCAAATTGTCTCCGTCAGGTCAAGGCAGAGCCTTGCACTTTGCAAGCTCATTTTCTGCTTTCCAAACGATCTGATGTATTTTGGATGGCTGCAGTCTCTGTATTTGTTCAGGAGCTCTCTTCCTGCCCCATGACCCAGCTGTTATACACTAAACTCGCTTTCCTTGTTTGCAGGAGTTTTATCTCCTTGCAAACTGTTCCCAGAAAAGGGGAGTGCAAGAGAAAGCCATTCCTATCTCCCTGACTCCCCTTTCACTGGATTATGTCTGAGTCTCACACACGTAGATCTTGCTGATTAAGTGCAAATCTTATCAGTTGGCCCTGACAACCTGTCGTGTCCTAGTGTGCCCTGGGCTTGCCCTTAGGTCTCTGAAGTAACTGAAGCAATTACCACACTGCAGCATAACCAGTGAGTGACCTTAGGAAGCACTCAAACATTTGCATATTATTGCATACATAAGAATAATAATAAAAATTGGTGGGATGTAGGGTGGTGTGGAGTACCGCTTATCAACAGGCTCCACAAAAGCTCCTTCACTTGTTTATAAGGAATTGGAGACCAGAGATGCCTGAGTCTGCAGACAGGAAGGGTGAGGAGGGAAAACACCTCCACTTGTTTTCTCCTTTGAGCAACAACATTTCTCTTAACCTTAACCAAAGAAGGTAGTGAAGCCACTTGGCAAAAAGACTTGTGTTAAGTACCTTGGCTGGAAACACTTATGCTTGTTCCTGTTAATGCAGAGTGTTCTGCTCTGCGCATGCTGAGGAGAGAGAGGGGAAGAACTCACCACCCCACTCACCATCCCATGCAGTTCACTGCATTCCTAAGACACCTGTCTGGGCAGGAGTTTGCCCACAGACAGTAACTGCTGCCTGCAGGGAAGGATGTTGGCTTCAGCTGCCTCTCTGTCCTGCCTCTCTGCCAAGCACAGCCACTCAAGAGGGACCACCACCACCACCAGCCAGGGCAGAGGAGCTCTACTGCTCAGAAGGAACTTAGCTGACCCATGGGCTGGGAGTGTCTGCGCCCCAGTGAAGCCCAGGCCAAAGTATGGCTATGGCAGTACAAGTTGTCCTAGCTACAGAGATCCTCCGAGAGTGAGCCCTGGACCACAGGCTGGAAAATGGCCAGGACACACAGAGCTGAAGAAGCACAAGGTTTTTGTTCTCACTAAAGAAGCACATCTGTGCTTCCTGCTGTAACCCTGCACTGAACCTCACCATCTCCCACCATGTTGCATCTCATTTACTTTAGGGGAAGGTAGCTTTACTGTGTGGGGACCCCTGTTCACCCAGAGACACACATTTCCAACTGTAGATTATTTCTTTGCTATTGACTATCCCATCTGCTACCCCAGCTCAGCTCCCTGTGCGTCCTGGAAGGATATACCCATCTCAAACACCTACACAGAGGCAGCAGTAATGTGATGGTTCCTCTGCAGCCTGTGCTGTCAGACTCCAGTGTCAGCCAGAAACACATGCGGAGCCCTGTGGTGGTTTCACTTGGAGATGCCCGTGGCTGATGGATAAAAGCCAGAAAGATGAAGGCCATGGGGTTGGCAGGGGGTGTGTAGGTTTGCCATGCCACAATCACAGTGCCACTGGCAGTGACTTCCCTAGCAGAGCTCCGTGAGCAGTGCCAGCCCACAGTGCTTGCTCAGCCTCAAAATCTGTGGGGTGAGAAGAAGCCGAGCCAGGCAGCATGGATCTGCTTGAGGGGAGCCTGAGCTTTGAGGTACAAGAGTCACTGACACTTGAAAATGCTGAATTTCTGTGAAAAACTGAGTTTCTAGGAACAATGTTAAGTAAACACGATAATGGAGGTTTTGTAATAGCCAGTGAGTAATGCAAAACTACATGTGGCATGAACATGTTGAAAGGTGGTGCAAATTAAAGTAAAATTATGTACTGCATTAGTTTTGCTTCAATATAATTGTATCATCTGTTTTGTAACGTCAAATGTTTCAGTTAAAAATATGCTATGGAAAGGCCAGATGCCATTAATGATAGTTACTTAAAGTACCTCTTTTCCCACTTTGTGAGATAACTACTTGTGTTATTAACAAAAGGTGGCTGACTCAGAGCCCAGTATGTGGTGTGATGTTTGCTGGGATGGGGTGCCAGCCCAGGGCAGCAGCTTGGGTGGTGGTAAGCTTGCAGTGGAGAAGTTGTTTATACCTGCAGAGAGTCCTCTTCTCTTGGTCACCCAATAAACACCATATTGAGATATGGTTAGTGAGTCACTTTCACAGTTTCTTACTGGCTGGGGTTTGGTTTCTGCTTTTGTGGCTTACAGGATGAAATATCAATAGAAAGGCTTTTATGTGACATAAAAGTTTCTGTGTTATTGTTTAGTAATTCATTTGTGAAGAAGGAAAAGGCAGTCTCCAAATAACAGAAGATTTTGGCAGATTTCCATCTGCAGCGGAAATTTAGAACTTCTGAGCTCTTGTTTCCTTTGGAAATATGAATCAGTGTGCATTCTCCTGAATATAAGCCCTAGAAACATCTTTGTGTCTCACTGGTATCTGCAGAAGAGTAGCCTCGCATCTTAGTTGGATACAAAAATAACCTCAACTATAAAAATTAGTGGAGTGGACATGGTAGAAAATCAGTGTGTATTATTATGAAAGCAAACTCATGAGAATCTTCAAGTATTCAGTTTTAATTCTTATTTTGACTATCAGGTTATGCAATCATACTCTTTCAAATACCAGTAGAGTCTGCGTAATTAACTTTTGGGGGACTAGAAGTAAAATTTTAAAGTCTAACCTAAAAGAATCTTAATGGCCTATCCAGTTGATGGTGTACGGTTTTAAAATCTACCACATGGAAGTCTTGATTTATAGAAAACTGTTCAATAGTACAACATAAATCTTAGCTCAACATGTGGAGTTTAAAAATTCTATCTTTAAGCAGGTTAATCCTCGGGAGGTGATTTTACTAGAGCCTGGTTAATTACCTGCAGACTAACTAACACACATTTTCTTTAGTAAAGTTAACAGTAAAAAAGACACATAACTGTTAAATGAACATATCAATAGACTGTTGGGCATGGTCTTTAAAAGTCTTCAGTGCCTCTGTTTTTTTAACTCTTTCAGGTCCTTTTTTAGAAATGTAAATGGAATATGTCTGTTTGACCAGGACAAGGTATTTAAGGGGGGAGATGAACCAAATGTTCGTCGGGGACTTTGAATGTACCTGAATTTCAGTATATGCTTTGCCAAATTGAAAGCATAAATGTTTTGAAAAAAACAATTTTCAAAGTGCTCTGGCACTCTGTGTCCTGCTTTAAGGCACAGCCATCTGAGGTGATGTGCTCTCTCCTGTTTGTCATCTGCTGGGCACAGCCAGAGGTCCCTCACACTACTGGCACCAGGACGGAGCCAAGTAATAAGTACCCTGAAACAGTCAGGACCTGAAGTCCTGAGTTACCCCTGACATCACCTCTGATCCAGGCATTTGATTTAATTTGAGTCAATGAAACACCAAAGAGAACACATTGACCAGCCTCTAAACCACAAGAATTCCATGGCCCCCACTCCAGGGAAGGCTTATAAGCATAACCAGAGACTGCAGGACTTGTGGGATATGGAGAGGAATCCCACATACATAGTTCTAATAAAATGGCTGTGCTCATCTGGCATCTTGCTTTACTTTGCAAAACTATGTGTAAGTACTATGAGATACAGAACAATGCATGTGCATTGAGGGATTTAATATCCCTGTTGACTGTGTAGTGATTTGTTTTCTCTACCGGTGGGCATGTGACTCCTACTTGCCTAGCCAATTCCATGTGGTATACACAGAAGAGATTTTTATGTACATATATTTTTTCTCTACATTCCCCCATATTCATTCCCAAGGTATTTGCTAGTCAATTGCCCGCCTCTCCCTTGCACCACTCCATGATGGAAAACTAAAGATTTAAAACCTTTAATCTCAGCAGTGTGAATTTCAAAATCCTCAGCTTTAATGATTTACAAATTCAATACTTCAGTCTCCTTCTCTTACCCATCCACCTATCACAACTAGTTTTGTTAGGTCTCCTTTCCCCTCCTCCTGCAAGGACTTGTTAAAATGAAATGGATTGTAACTTTGAATGAAGTTCTGGTTGTAGCATGACTGCTAAAGAGATTGGAAGAGGTACATTGGCCTTCAGCTCCTCAACATATGCCAGAGGGAAGCTCCCTGCACCCACCTCAGTGCTCACAAGGCAGACCAGGGTACAAAACCTGTTTGAACAGAGGTATTTTAAGACATTGGCTTCATACCAATTACTGCCGAGTCCTATTCATTTTGCAGTACACTCTCTGCTGCTATGTGGAAAAGCTAAAAGCAAAGCAGAGATAACAATCTATCCTGGCCGTGAGTATTAAAAGATGAAAGAGCTTTGTTATGCATGCCCCAATAACAAGCTTTGCATTCCTGTCCTTGCACCAGCTGCATGGGTACCACACTAGCAAATAGCAGCACTTTCCACCTTTCAGGTTTCTTCAGTGATTTTCTTCAAATGAAGACAACTCTGAGTGGAGAAGATCTGTAAGGATGACTGAAGCACAAGCACTACTCTTGTCCAGGTCTAGATAAAAATGAAAAAAATCTCAGCACTGTAACCTCTGTCCTTGTGCAGTGAGAAGACAGAAGGCTTGTAGCACAAAAAGAGGATTGCAGAAAGGCTGTCAAATTGCTAGGTGTAAACAAGCTAAAAAGGAGGACTGGTCTGCAATATCTTGTGTTATCTTGTAACCCTGAAGATTTTAAAGCAGTGTCAGAGTCTGTCCTTTGTAACCTGCCATCAGTTTCTCCAGAACTGGCAGCGACCTATGAAAGCCTCCACCCTCAGTGTTATCCATCTGGCCCCATTCAGTCTGGTCCTGCAGTTCTTGGACTCCCTTTGTGTATCTTTCTGGCTGCAGATCCCCCAGTAGACACACATCTTTCCAGCCTGCCCACAGCTCTGGACTGCTCTGGTTCAAGTAATTGGCCAGAGCCAGACAGTCTTCATAGTAATCAGCAGTATATAATGACTCATTGTGGTTTAGATTCACGGATTTTCAGAGCATATAGATTAAAATCTGGGAGTCAAAGAGCTCAGAGAGAAAATTTGGCAGCAGAAATCCTTGAGAACCACTTCAAAATCTTTAAAGAATTAGAAGATCTCTGTCAGTGCTGATATCCATAAATCCAAGTTGTCCTGCCTCTCAAGGGGTTCCTGGGCTCTGGATGCTTCCTCTGGAATTTACCACCCCACAGGAGCCATGGATTTTGCTCTGTATATACTGCAAAGCTGTTGCTGGAGCTCCCTGGGGGAAAAATGTCTTGGATACGTGGGAGTTAGCCCCCTCCTGCAGTTCATATCTGTTCTGCCAGGGGCTGCTAAGTCAAACATGGCTCTCTGCTTCGTGAATTGCTCTGCTGCATCTGAATCAATTCCTTTTCTTACTTGAAACCAGCGTAATGATAAGATAATGATAAGTTATGTCTCAGACTAACTACTACCTAAGCTGAACTGTTTAATTTACATTATTCACTCACTTTTGGGGGTCGGGGAGAGGAGAGGGTGAGCAATGATATGCAATATAACAGATTCCAAAGACATTTGCTGTACATAGTCATGATGTTTCATGACCTCTAGTACATTACCAGCCTCCTCTAAGAACCAAACGTGTTTCAGGCTATCTTGTTTGAGCAGAATGCAGGCTCAGGCATCTAATGTCAGGACAAAGGCCATGAGCTTGGAAAGAACTTTGCTACAATGGAGAGGCAAACTGTGAGAGTGGAGAACCTTTCATTAGCAATATTTGACATCCTATTTCTATGCATATACAAAAGACCCATGCTGAAATTTCAATTTCAAAATTTAAGCGTTTCAATCAGCCTAAATGGTGACTCTTCTGCCTGCTGAGAAATGGAGAGTACTTTCAAATTAAGCCATTAAAAAAACTCCCAGAGGAATTCTGTCTGTGTTTCATGCTTACCTTTCCCAAATTTGAGCTATTGATCCTGGTGTATATTTCCTTTTGCCAGCACTGTGTTGGCTTTGTTTTTCCAAATCACCGAATGGATGCTGTACTCATTGGGCAGAAATGCTTAATGGAGGGGTGGCTCAGCCTAATGAACACAAAGCAATGATGCCTCCCTTCAGTTAACACTTTTCCTAGAAGGATTTGATTGCTACAGGAAAGTTCTTTGACACAGTTATTCTCTAACCCTAATATTGGATCCCCCTGTCCTAGTTTTGGCTGGGATAGAGTTATTTTCTTAGTAGGTGCTACAGTGCTGTGTTTTGGATTCATATGAGAATAATATTGATAACACACTGATGTTTTAGTTGTGGCTAAGTAGTGCTTAACTTAAATCAAGGGCTTTTCAGTTTCCCATGCTCTGCCAGTCAGGAGGTGTACAAGAACTGTGAGGAAGCACAACTGATCAAAAATAGCCAAAAGGATATTCCATACCATAGAACACCATGTTCAGTATATAAACTGGGGTGCGTTTGATAGGAGGGACTGATTGCTGCTCAGGGAAGAGCTGGGCATTGGCCACTGGGTGGTGAGCAATTTTACTGTACATCATTTGTTTTGCTTGGGTTTTATTCCTCTCTCTCTCTCTTTTCTATTATCGTTATTGCTACTGCTATTATTATTCTTATATTTTATTTCAATTATTAAATCGTTCTTATCTCAATTTACAGGTTTTACCTTTCCCTGATTCTCCTCCCCATCCCACCGAGGAGGGGGGGGGACTGAGTGAGCATCCCGTGCTTGCCAGCTGGGGTTAAACCAGGAGTCCCCGTGACTCTGCCCCTTTGACTACTCGGAGCATCCCTCAGCAGAGGCCTCTGTGCTGGCCATCAGCCAGAAGAAAGCCTCCCCGGTGGATTTCTCCCTCCCTGGTGACAGCCGCAGCCACCCACCCCTTTTTGACGGCGCGGTCCTCTCGCCTTGCGGTGTCCCAAGAGCGCACACAGCGCAGTTAGTCCGCTCCTCTCCCGTGCCTGCTCACCGGGGGGAAGCCGGGGCCGCGGCACGCCGCCTTTCCAGGCAGATAGGGAAGGGAGCCTGTGGTTCCCAGCCGGGCGGGCACGGGCGGCGCTTCCCGGGGCCGTCCATGCAGCACCATGGAGAGAGGAGCGCGCCCGCCTCCCCCGGCACCACCGGGAGCGCAGGGCAGGGGCAGGGACCGGGGCTGCGTCCAGCACCGAGGAACAGCAGCGAGGGTCTGTCCCCAGCCCTCAGGCAGCCTCACTTAGGATATAGCCTCACTTATACAGCCGTGGTGTTGGCCGCTGGGGGATCTAGCACCCAGCGCTCTCCTCTTAGGCTCAGGAGGAGCCTGGTCTTGGCTGCCGTGCTTATATATCTGTCTGGATCGTCGACTGGCAGCAATCAAATGGATAGTGTGTTTTCCCTGGCTGTAAGTTTCTGTGTAGTAAGGGACACTGTCATATCAGTGCCTTCCTGCTCTAGGCTGAGTTCTCTGGGAAGGTTGCTAGTGTCATCCTGAAGTACGGCTGGAATTGCTCTCTCCACCCTGATGAACTCAAATGGTGTTTGACTGCTCAAGGTTGTTCCAGGTACAGGTGCTGCAATAGCAGTTGCCTTGTTCCTTCCACTGTTTAGCTGCATTGCAGCGTCAGCATCATGAAAAGGCAGCTCTGAGTCTGTCTGCCTACGTGACCCAGAATATCTGGGCATTGCCCTTTCCACATTGGCTACCATCAGGGCAGCACTACTTGCCCTGTGAGGCTCCATCAAAAGAGTCATTGACAAGATGTCAGCAGATCTGAGGCTCAAAAAGCAAAAGTTCAAGGAAGCACATTTCTTCTGCTTTCTGGTATCCCTCCCTGAATTCATGGCATGGAAAACCAGAACGTGCAGAGCAGTCATGAAACAGTGCCATAGCAAGGCATATGAAATGCCGAACTAATTGTTTGAAGAAGCCTAGTAGCTGCCCTGACAGGCAAAGGAGGTGTCACAGGAAAGGACTGTGGACACTGCTCACTTTGCTGTTTACAATTCTGTCTGTATTTTATGTGAATTAAACAATTCTCTGTAGCATCACCAAAATAAAATTAACTAAGGTGTCTAAGCAGTGCTAGACAGCTAAAAGATAGCTCTTGTCAAATCTCGTTAATTCCGTGATTGTAAGAATTCACGTTGAGAGGAATGAGAAGAGAGGTTAACTACTGCCTGTAGAGCACTGAGGGGTGTTAGCCAGTGGCAGGGTGGGTGGAAACTCTGCCATAAAAAGTCAATATCTTTTTGGAGTTCACAAATCCAGAGCTTTAGTTCCCAGCCGCACTCTCACAAGGGTCTTTGTGGACCTCTCTTTCTGATAAGGACTGAGCAGCAAAACAAGGGTTATTGGGTTTGTTAAATAATATTGTCTCATTGTTAGCTTTAATTTCTGGTATTTATTGACTGTGTGAGTTTATGCCTGTGAGTAATGGTCCCTTGGTTTTGATCATATAATTTCCATGAGCATATCTGATGCACTGATAATCATAACAAAGTTAACTGGTGAGACAGTGTTCCCACATAATATTTAGCTTGAAGCTTGTTGTATTTGTGTCAGATCTGATGAATGACTTTGTTGCATACTTCTCCCAAAGCAGTTGATTTAATAAAAGATACTGCTTCTTCCCACAAACATTGCCTTAAATGACTGTAGCTGCAACGCTATTACTATTCAGGATCTTGCTTCAGGTTCTTTCATCTGAGTGTTTCAGTCACTGCAGTGGAGCTGTACACCGTGGCTGTACATGTGAATGTATATTATGTACATTTGGCAACAGCCCAGCTAGCTTTGGATACTACTCGCAGTGTGGCCGTGCCAACACAGACTTCCAGAAACAAGAACCCCTCAAGATCTGTATGTGCCTGGGTTGCAGAAGCTGAGCTCTTATTGCCTTGGCTGTGCTCCTATCAGCACAACTAGTCCTTTAAATGAAAGTCAGTTTGGGTAGATACCTACATGCTGCCTGTGACTGCAGGGTAATCCTGCTCAGAGAAAGACCTCTGGAATCTGGTTTTTTTGCTTGCAGTGAAAAAAGGAGGGGGGAGGGGATCTTAAAACTTCATAGAGCTTATGCACAGCCCTCTCCTGCAAAATCTCACAAAATTGTAATCAAACCTTTAATGATTGAATGAATCTGCTTTGGAGAAGAAGTGACTCACAATATATCATAATACAACATGTACAGTAATAAAACATAATGATAATGTTACTGTTACTGCTAATACTTTCTGTAGGGTAATCTCAAGATGGATAGATAGAAATGGAATCAGGAGCTTGTGTAACTTATCTTTGGCTATAGGAAAAACTGCAAATTGATTCCATAAAAAAATGAACGTGCAGAAAAAAGTTATATTGTCAGCCCTTCCTGGTGTCAGTGTGTCAATTATGATGATACATTGAAGCTCTGAGGACAGAGATGAGAGTTCATTACTTCTTTAATCTGAGCATTTTATTGTTTTACAATGTAGGACAGAGTGAGAGTGCAAAGCTCTTTCCCTGTGGAACTTTTGTTTTCCTTGGATTATCAGGAGTTTATGTTTAGCTGGTTTTCCAAACTAAATGCCTCACTCTTTCCCAGTAATGTTTATGCTACATGTAACATTACCCTTTGCTGGTGCGTGCACTGGCAGGTTAAAATTAGACTTTCTAAATGTCATTACAGCAGCTTGTTACTCTCTTACTTTAACAAGAGTATGCTACTTTAATTTGCTGTGAATTTCTTGTCTGTGTTCCTCTAAACAACAAATAAGCAAAATCTTACTCAGATTAAAGGATGCACACACAACATGTATATTTTGTTTATTCAAGTTTCAATCAACCAGTGATCAAAATAATAGCAACTATACAAACTGGCAAATAGATTCCAGCTGATTATTCTGGAAGCAGCTTTTGTACTACTAATAATAGCAAAAGTGGTAGTTTCTAGTTATTAGTGCTCTAAACAATGCCTGAGAAGAAGAGCTGGTTTTTTTTCCTTTTCTTTAAATCTTGGTAGAAATAATTCATAAATGGTTATTTGCAAAGATACAAGATTTACTTTTAAAAAGTACGTGTGAATTTCTATGCCTTTTAAGTAATTTTTGATGAGCAGCATTCTTCAAAAGAAGTATGTGTGATGTGTGATGGTTTGAAGCAGGGCATCATAAAACGTGTACAAAAATGGGGCCAAGTTTTATCCCAAAATCCTCTGTATACGTAAGAGTAGACCTGTATTCCAGCACGTAGTCTGATGTATCAGAGACATGAGAGGCAAAAAAAGGTAAGGATCTGTAACATCCCCAAGTTTCCATGTTTCCATATGTATGCAAGTCTATGACCCTGTCTCTGTAATATGGGAACAACCATGCAATAATGCACTTTATATCTCATTCAACCACCGGCTGGTAATATCTTAGAATTACGCTACTTTCTGGTCTCATAAAAGCTTTGGAAGACTGGTTCTGCTTAGCCTGGATGTCTTTTCTGGTTCCCTAAAATACCAGTGTCTTAATGCATTTTTACTTACTCTAGTCTGACTCCATCTTGCTCGTGTGCTAACCACATCCAGAAAAGAGGAGTCCCTCTGCCCATGCCCTCATGAGTGTTTACACACAGTTTCACTGAAAACACAATCTTGTCTACTGTCTCAAGGCTTAAGAGCAAATAGAGAATAAACCTCTCCTTCTACTGCTTTGCACACAGAGCAAAACACAAAACGCATTGCATAGCACCCTTTCAGTTAGTCCCTGTCTCTGAGAAAAGCCCTTTCTGACATAAGGCAAGAAGTCCCCATTTGTTTTTATGCTCTGATAGATGGCTTACAAATCCAACACTTTCCACTAAGATGGACATTCTGAAGCAGCACACATTTTATCTTTGAAGTTAAATTACTAGCTTGTGATACAGCAAGTATATACACGCACACTTAATTCCCAGCATATGGATATTTGCACAGTATTCATGGCTGAGGTTATTTGCTATCTATTTTATTCAGATACGCAAAAGTGCACCAATACCTGTCACAGACCTTGCTATCTTTCCCCCTCATGCCATCCAGCAAGCAGGATGCTTATTTTTGCATGGAAATTAGAGCTGCAAGACAGTTTAGTCCGTTTTTCTGCTAACAGTGGTTTGATACCGATAGTGTATTCCTGAAACTATGTCCAGTATACTTATCACATATTACCAACCACAGAGTAGAGCTTACTGTCTTTCTTGGAATACATATCATTCCTACAAAGTTGTTTCTGATTTTCTGCCTACAAGTTCCTTTACTTATATTCATCACAATGCTTTAAATATAATCTCTTGCACAAGCCAAAATAATCTTTTTCTTCTCAGGCTCACATCTTGCAATACACATGGCTTTCCATATGTTCCAGTTAAATTATGCTTACTTACCTTCTACTTTGAAGATAGTAAGGTGAGGTCTGCAGTGAAAAGCACCCAGTGCGTTGCCGGCACAGTTCATCCAAAGACCCTGGAAAACCCAGGTTGCAGTGATAACGGATGATGCTCGACTAGTGACTTTCCACTCATTTGATGCAGTAGCAGCAATAGCAGCTCCCAGCCCACAGAAACAAAATATGAAAGCTATAATCTGTATTCCTAGCATGTTTCTCGGTAACTCTGGGACTTGGTAATGCCACTGTGTGGAGAGAAAAGTACTTCAGTCATGTGAGTAAGCAAAAAGGCATAACATAAGCAAATTATACTTGAACAAGTTCAGTACCACTTGCTACAGAAAGTTAATGTGGCTGAAAAAAATTGTCATGCTTGAGTGATTTAAGAAAGGCCCAAGGCATTACAAATGTTTAGAGAGAGAGTCAAGGTACAGCTTTATCAGAGCTAATTACTAGTACTTACTTACTAATTTCTGATTGTAAAAAATAATAGTTTTCATATTTTTTTCAATTAAGGTATTCTGGTTAATGCTTAATTTTTAGTTAATTGGAAACTTACAACCATTGCATCTAGCAAAATAGGTTCAGAGTCCAAACTGTACAGCGCTATTTAACGGATTACCATAACATTTTAGAAGGATCACACAACACTTGAAAAATAACTCATTGAAAGGCTATGAAATTAATTCAGGCATAACTAGCTACCATGCAAGCAGCTTTAAGACAGTAGCTTCTTGGAGGTACTGCCTCTGGGCATATCTGTGGAATAGCAAATCAAGAGCAAAACCAGAAAGAGCAAGTGGTCTCTGAGCAGTGATGCAGCTGCTGCAGTCAGCAGAATGAACCTCATGTAGCCCCCTGCACTGAGTCTTTTTGTTTGGTCAGTGTAGAAAATTTGCTGCTTCTTACGCTCTGGATGAAGTACATAGCACAGAAACATCTGTCCCACCACTGAATGAAACTCCTGCAACCTCATGCCATGAGGAATCCTCAAGGAACGTAACTGATTTAATAAAACGCACGGACAGCACCACATCAAAACAGCTATTCTACTTCCAGTTCCTGAGTATACTATCCGTTACTGGAGTGGGAAATAGACACAGTTTTGCAGACATGTGTGGCCTTCACTCTTTAAGATACCAGCTTCCAGCCTTGTTTAAGCCTCTTCTCATTCTCTGGTCCTTTTGTCCTCCTCTCTGAAGGAGAAAATGTCTTCTCTTTGGTGCTACTATATGCCATTTGGTGACATGAGATCATCTTAAATATCAAGTGTACCCCATCATTTTTGACAGTAAGTGGTCTATTTTTTTTTTCTCTTATGGTACTTCTAGTGTTGATTGAGCCAGTTACAGCTGCAATAAACACCACACTGAACTTTGTTTTCCTGTAGACTTTTCATAGCTCAAGAAAGGGTTAATCAAGGATGCTAAAACTTCATTGATATTCCATGTAAAGAGCAAGAGGAGTTTCACTGAGACTATCCTGATGAACCATCACCTGATACTTCCACGCTAGACAGCCTTTGGCTCAACACTGAGAAGGATCCAAAAGGATGATTGTAGAGACCAGAGAATTACACTACAAGAAGGGATTTCTTTTCAGAGTAATTAGTAGGCCCACATCACATGTATCTAGAGTGAATAGAAAATTTTTTACTAACACAGCCAGCTTGAAAGACATGTAAAGTGGTTTTGCTACAGAGCAGCATTATAATATAGTAAGTTGTTTTAATGTTGAGGACAGTATTACACAGGCAGAAAGTAATTTTGCATTACTGTCAAATAACACAGTCAAATAATGCAGTCAAGTATTTTTCTTAGGCTAAGGGCCAAACCATGTAATCTTTCATATATCTTTTTACGAATTTGGAAAGGGTGTAAGGGAGAATACAGAAATGGGTCCCAATTTGGAGCAGGTTTCTGAGAGCTAAGATCTTATATTTTTTTTTGTTCTACATCTGGCGCACAAAATGGTATGGATTTTTTTGTTTATTTGTTTATCAAAGACTGTGTTAATACACAGAGAAGACTGGGAAGACATCATCAGGTACCTTTTTACTTTTTTAAATTAGCACAGTGACAATGATGCTGGCTGAGTGATCAGAGTAGCTCAAAGACCTGTTTTACACCTGATGCTAAATGCAAGACTTGTTCTGGACATTCCTTGAGTGTTCTCACTGATAAAAAACCAAAACCAAACCAAACCAATCCCACCAAACCAAAACACCAAAAATCACACCAAAGCTGAGAAGCTGCTCATTTGGACTGGAAAAGCAAGGGTGACTGGATGCAAACACTATCCCATCCCTCCCTACTCTTCTTTTTTGCTACACAAAAGGCTTTCGTGCCTTATCAAGGTAGCCTGCGAGGAGCTACTCAGGCTCAGCAGGACTGGGCTACTTGTCTGCTCCTTAGTGACCTGGGCCTAAGGCAGAGATGGCTCCTCAGTGAGACCTTGCTCTTTTAAAGCAATGTCATGCTCGGAAGGGTTTTCACATTTCTCTTTCTAGATAAACTGCCATACAAATTCCTAAGTAATTTTTCCTTCTGACTCTTAGATGATCTTCTATCAAAGTCCCATCTAGTACACACTTAGTCATGAATGTGTGGGACACTGAAAGCCACTTACTTTAGTGGAAAGTGCCTGTGGACACCACTTGAATCATAGACTACACTTTCATGTTTAAGAAGGACTTAGTGGTTTCTTGGCCTTTATCCTGATTCTTTTCTAGTGCATGACTCTGTGGAATTCATGGTCACAAGCACTTCACCCTGCCCTTGTTTCTAGGCAGTTAGTGTGTGAGTGATGAATAAATTAAACAGATACTTAAGTGATAAGAAAGAAGTAAGCAGTCCTGTTTACAACCCTCATTTCTTCTATAAACTGTCAGGAAGTAAGTTAATCAGTCATTTAAGAAGTTCAAGGCAAAGTTGAAAGTTAACCTGTTACTGGCGTTTTCCATTATATCAAAACTTCTTTTCTCTGTTACTGAGCAGACAAAAGTTGGAAAACAGCCAGGAGTTTAAGAACTGTTTAAATACAGAATTGGAAAAAGGAAAACATTTTGCTGCAGACCTTTGTTGAACCATTTTCCCCAAACACCACAAATACACCGGATCATGGGATATATGTATTGCTCTCTGTGTTTAATTGAACAGTGTCAGTAACATGTAATATTTCTTTTACTACTAATATTCTTTTTTGAAATCGGTCCAATGCCAGTTTTTAAACACAGCTGACACCTTTTCAGCAGGGCAAGAATGTTTACACAGGTAAGTTGTAGTTTCCAGTTTGTGAATTCTACTTCAGCCTATGTTTGTTGTAACCTACTAGCTGGATGAGTTCCCAAGGCTGATGCACATCTGACTGCTGACAATATGTTTCCGTCATGAAGATGAACATAATTAGCTAAACTGAATTAGTTATGGGGAAACTTAGGGTAAAATTAAAAACCAAAAGAACTAAGTGCAAATCGGTCATGATGTTATCTGGATAAGAGAGGAGAACTCTGCAAAGGAAGTGCATAAGGTAACATGAAGGCAACAATGTGTGAGATAAATAACTAGTTATGCCAAAGAAATTCCTCTGCAGAGTGGGTGGACCATGCAAATTGATCCTGAGCACTGCCAGGAAGTTATGGAAGGCCTAAACAACCATGGAGAAGTTGGACAAGCTGTAAAACCAAAAGTTACAGAGACAGAATAAGTAACTCAAAATTTCTGGAGAGGTCAAAGAAGTAAAAACATGGTGTAAAGTGGTGAAGAAGTCAAATACCTGGAGACATCACTGCTCAAGCCAGACAGGCAAGGGCTAAGCTGTATGATGGTCCAATTACATAAACACAAAAAGGGTTCCTGAGAACTGGCAGTAAAGTATGAGATGGTGTTGAAAGAAGGAATGGTGTGTTCCAGATGGGTGCCAAGTGCTGCTGTGTCTGCCAGATGCATGCAGTCTAGAAACTGAGTAAACAGGGTAGCATGCACAGGCTGAAGGAGCACCACCTAGAGAGGAATTTCAAGGAACTATGAAATCACTGGAGTTGGGAAAGTTGAGAGAAAAGACAATTTCACAGTTTGCTATAGCAAAAGGACATCAGATTATAGTGGTACTAAACAGTTGAGGTTTAAGGTATTCGCTGTTCACCGTGTTAATCATGTGCTGGGTGACATAAAGAGAGAAGGAATTATCAGTCTTATGCTCATTCCAAGTTTATTGCTTTCTAATGAGCACTGCAGTCACAATACAATAATACAATTATATTAGTATTATGCACTATAATATAATAATATAGTTAATAGTACAGTTTTTATAGTCTCATTCCTGTAAATATTTAAGGTCAGGTTGAATGGGGCTCTGAGCAGCCTGATCTAGTTGAATATGTCCCATCTTATTGCAGAGGGTTTGGACTAGATAACCTTTAAAAGGACCCTTCAAATTCAAATTATTATATGATTCTCTGATATTGCTGTAGAAAGAGAAACTTCATAGACTCATTACTAGGAGAATTGCTTAGGGAATATATGGATACAGAAGGTAACCCAGTTAAGGGCTTACACGAACTTTATAGAAGCTAGGTATACATATGTTTAAGAAAATATTTGACTATATATTGATAGATATATAACAATTGATTCAAAACAGTGTTTGCTGTGAGAATAAAAATACACAGGATGATTTTTGCTTTTCTCATCATGTTCCTTAACCAGACATTTAAGATAAGATATGGATTTGAAAATGCTGCTTTAGGATGATAGAGCGTTATGCTCCTTATTTTATGCTGTTGACACTAGGCAACAAGCAAACTTATTTGGATTAAAGACATTTGCTGTCACCAAGTGTATTGTTATTCTTGGCATACTCAACCTAGACTTGCAGTAAGTGGCAAAAAGCTAAAATGGCTTCATCTACATAAAAATATGAAGTGCAAAACATTAAAATGCAGTGAAGTTGAAATGGTAGGACAAATCATATGTTTGATCAGCGCTGAAAGGCAGGGTGAAATTCGAAGTCATTGTGCTTTGCTGAGAACTTGTGGACAGAATTAGAAAAAGTGATGGATTCAAAGAAGAGATCGTGTTTTTTACAGAAAAAATTAATCAAACACAGCTGCTATTAGAATTAGCCTATACTAAAGTATATTGATAGCATTACTAAAGCTGTAGTGTTAGACATGAACAAGCACTAGGGTGCTGTGGATAGAAGAGTTAATGCTTTGAAAAATGATAGAGGCAAAGTGAAAAGATGACAACACAGATTAAGAAGCAACAAGGCTGGGAAAGAGGGAAGTAACAGAAACATTGTGATCTAAGTGCAACAGATAAACATTGAAGAAATACATCACAGTGCTGAGAAAAGCATCAGCCTGTCATCCAAGTGAACATAACCTCAAGAAACCCTGTGTAAGTGTCCCGTGTGCATCCACATCCACCTTTCGCAGAGGTTTGGCTGCTGGGACTTGGGGCCAGCTTACAAACCGTGCATCTGAGGGCAGCCCCTTCCTGCTGGAGACGTGGGAAGAGACTCCCAGCCAGCGTGGTGTCATTGCAGGTGTCCCTCTCTGCTCTGTGAGATCTGTTTTTAAGCTTCATCCTTGCCAGACTTAGAATGCCTGCTGCCTGGCAGCCCAGCTTATGCTGAGCCACGGGCTACTAATCTGGAGCTGGACCCTGTCCCTGACCTGCCAACTTGACTTCCCAGCTTGACCTTGGACCTGCCTCATGGCCAGGGCCCTGAGTGGCAATCACTGGGCTGTGTCTGACCCTGGTCACTGTATGCCCTGGGCTGTCCCACTCTCTGGCTGGAGCCCTGCCCTGATGCCCCCGGGGAGGAGCCCCTGATGCTCCCCAGCCAGTTAAGGCCACCCTGAACTCCACACTGAGCGCTGTGGGGCCCAGTCCCTGCTGATCCTCCCTGTCTGAAAGTGGCACACGTGTCCTGAGGATCCCCATAGTGCCTGCTCTCTACGCAGCCCCGAGCTCTCTGCAACCCTGCTCAGCCCCAGGTCCTGACTTCCTCAGTTGCATCTGAACCCTTCCACCCCTCTCCGGGGCAACCCAACTTCCCCCATGCCCCCAGAGCTTTTCAAGGATGTCCTGATGCCCTTGGCCCCCTGCCTGACCTGAACCCTATTGACTTCCCACCAACATAAGTCCATTGACCACTGGGAATGGATATATATCACCCACCCCACTCTGAGCCAGGGAGCTGCATAAACCCTGGGAATAGTTCCCTGGGGACTCCCAACCTGGTCTGGGACACATCAGACGTTGCCCAGGATCCCCTTCCTCACCTCCATGGCCAAGGCACCTCATGCCCAACAACTCTGACCCCAGGTCTGTCCAAAATGTGAGGACACTTTTGAGACAGCAGTGTGCCCAGGTGGGCAAGAAACCCAACATCATCCTGCCTGTATCAGAAATGGTGTGGCCAGCAGGACTAGAGAAGTGACTGTCCCTCTGTAGTTGTCACTGGTGAGGTGGTGCCTTGAGTCTGGTTCTGGATGCTGGAGCAAGGGCAATGTAGCTGGTGAAGGATCTAGAGAGTAATTAATGTGAGGCCTGGCTGATGAAGCTGGGTGTGTTTAGTCTGAAGAACAGGAAGCTCAGGGGTGACCTTCTCACTCTCTACAACTACCTGAAAGGAGGTTGTAACCAGGTAGGGAATGGGCTATTCTCCCAGGCAACCAGCGACAGGATGAGAGGACATAGCCTCAAGGTTCATCAAGGGAGGTTCAGGCTGGAAATCACAATTTCTTCACTGAAAGGGTAATCAGTCATTGGTACAGGCTGCCCACGGAGACAGTGGAGTCACTGTTCCTGGTGGTGCTTGAGGAATGACTGGATGTGACACCTAGTGCCATGGTCTAGTTGAAAAATTGAATGATCAATCAAAGGTTGGCCTCAATGATCTTGAAGGTCCTTTCCAACCTTACTGATTCTATAATTATATGACACACTTATCGAGGTTCCCCTGCCCCTGGCTGCAGGAGTAGGGTGGGTACTGGCAGCCAGGCCACCCAAGGGAGTGACACCCACAAGAAGCCATGCCCTGGGAAACCATTGTCCAAACGACAGGGCAGAAAGGACAAAAACCATGGCAGAACTGAGGAATCACAAATCCTGTCTACACATAGTTCATGTTATCTGATTGTGTCAGTAGTTTTGAATGAGCATATTTCAAAGAACAAGCAAGTAATCCCTCCTGAATACTGCACTATATTAGTGGGTACAGACACAGAAAAAACCCCAGCTTAACATGAAAAATATGCCTCAAAATAAATTACAAATTTTAAAGGTAAGGTCCAACTGTGCCAAAATGATCAAAATTGCATAAAATATCATGATATAAAGTAATGATATTATGAAATCTAATAATGAAGAGGAGTTACTGAATGACTTTCCTAATACTATGTTTTGCATGTCAGAAGAGGTTTTTGTGCCTTCACAATAATTCATCTGATAATACAGCTCTTTAAAATTGCAACACATGCTCAGATTGCAAAACTCTCTACACATCTCTTTAGCCTGTCTCATAAAGACTGTGGCAGGCACATCTCTCTTTGCTTCTACCAGCCTGCCATGGTGCCAGCCATCTAGGATGCTATCAATTCACATGGGATTTAGGCAAGAAAGAAAAAATGTTTCTGCACTGATTCACCTCTCCAACTCCTTCAACAGCATGCCTTCACCCTGCTCACTTCTCATTCTGGTGTGGTAGGGAAGAGACTCCTCTGCTTAATTACTACATTTGTTGGGCATCTGCCAGTATGCAGCTCCCATGACTTTTGCTATGTGGCTGGTCATTCTTTCCATAAAGGCAGTAGAAATGCATCTACTCATAAGCACACATACGTACTCCTTCTGCCTTAAACAACTGAGATGCTGAACGTGATAAGATAGTTCCTTTGAGCAGTGCCAACCTGTCCTGCTCACATAAGGCCTTTAGTACCACCTTGTCTAGTGTCAAAGGCTAGGTAATCTTCCCTAAGCTGATGCACAAAACACAGAACTGTGCCTACACATCCAAACATCAATTACTGTGACCTGCTCATATGATCCTGAATGCAGAATTTGGTAGAGTTCAGCACTTTCATGTTACAGAGAAATCATCTTCAATAAGGCCATTAACACACTTGCTTGTCACCACTGACATCCCAATTCCATGACATGCCAGACACACCTCTTCATCACTTTAACCAAGGTCTAATGCCAGGATTTGGATAGGTTCGTCCTGTGAATTCTTTGTACTGCTTCTGGGAGCAACGTAAAGTGCTCCATTCTTGGTCTAGCTGTGTTTACCTCAGATCATTTCCTCTAGAGCAGCATAGGACTCTATAATCTATTTTTCCTTTTTGAGTCTTAGGAATGCTTCTTACCTTGCCAGAACGCTCAAACCTAGTGTTTCATACAACACATATGGATTAGCTTCCAGGTCTGACTGGTTTCTAGCCTTTCTTTCAAAGGGAAACTTACTGAAATGTTCAAGAAATCCTTCACCTCTTCAGTTTTCAGATAGCAATGAATTAGACCAAGGTATGATTGGGGGCAGTTAACACTGTGTCAGCTCAGTGTCATGCAAAACTGAAAGAGAGTCCAAGTTTGTAAAACTGCAGAAAGCCAATAATGTTCTGATGGCCTTTCTGAATGTTTTAGCCAACTAAGCCAAAACCATGATGGTTGCCAGGAGCAGTGACATGACTACACAGATCTGTCTCACACCCCCAAAGGGACCAGGTGGAAAGCATATGTGAAGGAGCTGAAGGTGTGGCACACCTCTTTGTTTGCTTGTGTGTTTGTAGCTTACCACCCAACTGGACACAGGCCCAGCAGCTACAGCCCTTTTCTTAAATCCAACCTTGCTGCTAATTAAAACACACCCAGGCAGGGCAGTCCATCAGCCATGACTCACACACCTGAGTGAGAACCGCCAACCACGTTAATGTCTTACAAAATTATCAGGAACTGGTACAGCATGATCACAGCCCTTCATAGGCTGAGCCCAGCTTCATCTGTCTTGTTAAAACTAGCTTGAGAGTAGCCAGGAAGCTGTTCAGGAGGATCTAAGCTCTTTTCACCTCTCTGTTCATAGAAGGGCAAGCACTGAAGAGGGGAGCAACTACAATGCTGCATCTTGTTCATCACTTAGTATCTGCCCCTCATACAGATTACTAGATCTTGATATTGCAGCACCTTAAGGGAAGAAGGAACCTTTAAAACGCTTCCATCCTTCTGTGTATCACAACATGGATTAAATTTCAAGATTTTCCCCGTTTTAGTGAGGTTAGATTTCTGATTTAATGGATGAAGATGTAGACAGGAATGTATTACTGAGGAGTTTGCTTCAAGGACAGTTTGCTCAATGTCTTAAATGTCTCTTCATTATTTAGTATCTCTTCTTTTGTTTTATTAAACAGTCTTTTAATGTGGATCAGGTTGGATGAGATGATCTTTTGAGGTCCCTTCCAGATGGGGGTGTTCTATGAAATAATGTTATACTAGAATCAGTGTATAATTGACCATCAATTATGATTTTCATAATCTAAACACAATAATCTATTTCTGTCTCTTGTATTAAAGGTTTTCTTGAACTGTCACATATTTTCTTGTGCTTTTTTCTTCATGTTTCAACATTCTTGTCAAATTGTGGGTACCAAAAAGGAAAGTTATAGCGTGGCATTGTCTGTTCCAGTGCCAATTTTATTTTTTTAATCCAAAATAATCTGATTAATTTTGTTTTCCACTGTACTGCATTGGAAAATCATATTCAGTTATGACTTTGGAGCACTTTGTAAAAGCATTATTTTCCAGAACTGGGAATTGAGTAATCTCCATATGCTATTGTACAGATTACTCTGTTAAAAGAAAAGAACAATTGATGTCACCTGTGTCAAAGAAAGGCATGCTCATCTACTATACTAAATGAAAAATAGTAATAAAATATTTAAAAATAATAAAAAAGTCTTGAAAAAAGCAATAGTCTTTGGAAATTAAGAAATGAAGTCACTTTAGACAAATAGCTCTTGCACATGGACAGCTGCTTCGGCAGAGTAAAATCAGTCGTGCTGGAAAACAAGTAGTTCAATGACCTTTGAACATTAAACCAAATTCCTCCTAAAGATTTTAAAATCTAGAATCATTCAAGAGGTACCTTTTTAGATTTACTGATTATCCTTTCCCATTCTGTGCTCTGCTTAATTCCACATACGTAGCCAAATGTGTTGTATGATGCTTGGGAGGCAAATCATTGTTATGGCGTTAGAGATTATGATGGGAAATACATGACTGACCTACTTCAATTTTGTGGTGCTATCTACTTTGGCAACCAAAGCAAGATGGGTGTATTCTTGTAAACAGTGGTTTTTATGCCTCTGTATCTGTACTTAATTGTGTCCCAGCAATGTTTGCATATTTGCCTGAGAAGTTCTCACAGTGAAAAGCCAAACTCCAGAACAGTTCAGGACAACACTTAAGGCAATTACTCCTGTCTGAGGAAAAGCTTTGCCCTTTCTTGTAGCAATGTGGGGTCTGCAGGTTGAGAGACTAAAGGAATTTCATTAGCAGTGTGATGGTATTTATATGTGATCACACACCATGCTAATGTTTGTAATTTATTGTTATAATTTCATTTGGCTTATGGAGGGAAGGATGGAGATACGAGAGGGGAAAAATATCACTAGGAAGTTTTTGCTGGAGTAATTGAGTGCCAATAGTTATGTTGTTCAAAGGCTGAATTTTGGCAAGAATGAACACTTTGTACTCCTTTGTGAAGCTGGCTTCTCAGGGGTCCAGAAGCAGAGCACAAGTGAGAAGAGCTGTGCTCTCTCCCATTTGGTCCTTGGTTCTAAGCTGAAGGAATTCTCCTTTTCCTCTCCCTCCTCCCTTCCTTCCTTCCTTCCACAAGATGTTGGCAGGACAAGAAAGAGAGTGGAGAAGAAAGAGAAAAGGGAAGGAGAGGGGAGGGGAAGGGAGGGGAGGGGAGGGAAGAGGAAGGGAGGAGAAGGGAGTAAAAGGGAAGGGATGACTCTGCAGTCACAGTCACTGAGTAGTGTTGATCCGTTCCTGAATATGGATGTGCATTGGTATGCTAAGTGGGACAATATCTAGGGCTGAAGCCCATGCTTAACACATAGAAGGAATACCAGCTTCTCCATTATGTTCCAAAAGCCTATTGCCTGCATTTATTGTTCCTGGACATCCTGAATCAAACCTTGATCCTCACTCTGGGTGACTGAGCTGATTGGCACTACAGTTTTGACTCCGATGAAGTGGAATCTTGGGAAAGAGCTTTGTAAACATTCATATTGTCTGAGTCAACATCACCTCCTTGTCTCAATCATCTTTCATCTTGCATACATAAATAATTTTTTTGACTCTGTTTAATATTGAGTTCTTTATTCTCAGCTAAGTGATAATTCAATCTGGAAGCTTTTTAATTTTTTTGGAAGGACTCTATAATATAGTGTCTAAAAAAGACTATGTACAGATGTAAGGCAAAAAAAGACGGTTGACATGACTTTAGGGAGCATAGAACAAAAAATACTTTTTTCATTTGGGCTGGCAACTACAATCTTTCTGAAACTTCTGTATCTCCTTGACTCTGCCAAAGTTTTTAGGTATCATTTGCTTTCTGAAACTGGCACCATTCCAAAAAGCAAATGATTCTCAGAGATCTGGAAGGGACTGAAGGGAAACACCTTCTGTAGCAGATATCTTACAGCCCTCTGAATGATGTAATACCAAAGCCTCTATCATGTTACACATGCATTCCAAATGTTCCAGTGTTTCACCCTGTGCCTTTCAACAGATTTGTACTGTGCTCAAAAAGTATGGGAATTTGTTCAGACCACTGTAATCAGATGGTAGTACAATGTCTTGTTTCCCATGAATAGCATGTACAATTCAGTAGTGGTGAAAAACATGCTCTTTGCAAAAAAAAAAAAAAAAAAAGGTTTGAATTACCATTCTGTCCCATTCTGTCCTGGTATTCATTCTTGTTCCAATGTGATAAAATTCATCATGCTGATTCTTACAAGAAAACGCATTTCTTGACAGGTATATACCCATTGTCTGACTCATAAATCATCTAGTTGATGACTTATAATCCCCTTAAATCAGTGGTCTGTTTGGGATTTGATGGAAGCAAGAATGTTATGCTTGGTGAGAAGGGCAATCATGAGAGAAGAAAAACTCTCCTTGGCTCTAGAAACTTACAAAATTCATTCAGTGAAGAGAGAGAAAACACATTTTAAAGTAGAATTCTTTGTCTACCCTCTATGAACAGCTGCAATAAACATATACTTCACAAATCTCCATCCCAAAGTCCAGCTCCAAGAGCAGAGCCCTGTTTGGCCATTGCTGCACTGAGGTCTGTGAAACTGCCCTTGATGTTAACACCTTACACAAAACCGATGTTACTCATGTACTTTATTTTCCTTTTGTATTTTCTACCCACTTCTGGCAATTGACTACTACCACTGCTTCTTAAACACAGGTTGACAGAGGATGTTTTGAAAGTCACGCTTATAAAATGTGTCTTTTATTTTCTTTCAATGAAAGCATGGAATTTGTATCTTTGCCATTAAGTACTTTCCTCTGATGAAATCAAGATATGGATGTGACTTCACATGCAAGCAATGAAACCGAAACAAAAAGTCAAATATTCATTTAAGGGTATACATGCGGTTCTAGAAAAAGAAATTATGAAGGCAGTTCATATCACTAATGTGATAGACATATCATTAATGTGATTCACATATCACTAATGTGATAAGATTACAAAAAAATAAGGAAGGAAAATGTGGGTAGACAAGAAACCATCTACGTCCAAATGCCTTAAAAGACAGCCTGTTTGGACATTTGTTCACTGGCAAAAACCACTTAGCTCAGTTTTGCAGAAGAACACAAACCTTGGAAATTGTATTAAAAAGATAAATAATGCTGATATTTTGGAATTACTGTGTCAGAATACAAAATGGACATGATGCTTTGACAACAAATTCCTTTGCGGTTTCTGTCTGTTCTTGATGAGCCTATTTTGCTCTCTCTCTCTGTTCTGTGTTGATCCTGTTGTGCCAGCTCTTCCTGTTTCTTGACCAGTCCTTTACCACATGTCCATTCTGTAATGTAAAACTTTGGCATACATAGATGGCTGTAATCATAACATGTTAGCTACCTGAGCTGCCTTACTTCTCTTTATGCTCACAAACTTTCCAGATATATCTTGAAAATGTACAATTTCCCTGTAGTCAGAATACAGTGGGACATTAGGAATGCCAAAAATCAAAACAACTCAAAACTCACAGAGAACTTCAGAGTACACGACAAAAGGTCTTGAGATGTGCAAAGTCAGAGAGGACAAAGAAAGAGAATGTGGAAAGTGGAACTTGTATAGAAAGGATGTACATGTAAATGCCATGCTGGTATGAACCCAAAATGAAGGGTTGGATCCAATAAGGGATGTGGGTTGTGCAATAGTCATCACCTGGTCAGGAATGCCCTTACAGTTCTTCGTTATGCATTGACTGAGGAGATGTAAGCACTACAATTGGGATTTGTAGCACCAGAAGGCTGTAGAGTTAAGGCGTCTGTGAGACTTAAGAAAGAGTATCAAAGGGTGACCTAAAATGATGTCTGTCTCCTTGGATTTAAGTATTTTATTAAGAGCTACAGAAAGTGCCCCAGTAAGGCCTGGATCAGTTCTGTGCTTAGTACATACATCATATATTAGGATGCAGATGATGGGCTCATGGCTTCCTTAGTAAAGAGGAATGTATGGAAAAAGGTAACAATCAGTTCTGAAGAATAATATATTAACCAAAGCAGTCAGCAACGAAGTGTACTTGTGTAAATCCAAACCTCCAGTTCCCAGGTAAATCCTGCAGACTATGTGGACTACAGTGGATTTCAGAGCAAGTGGGATGGAGAAACACTTCAGCCTCTGCCCTAGGCAGCCACACAGCTGCTAATGCAAAATTTATAACTTCAGAAAAGACATCAGAGCTGACCTTGAGGCCCAGCAAGCAAAGGACTTAGTTGGATAGGAATGCACCTAACAGCATCTCATCTTTCAGTTCTTGTATATTTTATATTATCCAGTGTAACAGAATAAAAAGCTGAAATAATTTTGATGTGAGGAACCATCTAAATGCAGGCTGATATAGAGAGTCCATGCTTGTATTATCTTTATCCCTCAAAATCAGTAAAGCAGAAAAGCTTCCATCTGGTTTCTTCTTCCCTCATTATTGATATCAGTACTTGGTAGGACACTCCTGCAGTGTGCAAAACTTTTTGAGACTCTTCAGGGTGATATTAAAGCGAAAATGACACAACATCCTTATAATTTCCACATGAGCGAGGAAATCAGTACCTCCTGCTATACCCTGCAGAAGCAATCTGTTCAGGGTTCAGTTTCTGGATGCAGATTTGGGCTCTTTCTCTTGCAGCAATGCTTCACTGCCTCTGTATCCTCCAGCTTCCAAAAGGTGCCTGCAGTGTGACCATGATGTTGGAACTGCTTCTTTTTACCAAGGTCTTGAGGGACTCATTGTCACTAGGCCAGTTTTACAAATTAAAAATTCCTGCATCTCTAATGACTGTGGATCATCTGCAAAATCTTTTAATCTAATTTCCAAATGTTTCAAAGTAACAGAAGTCTCATTCTTTGCAGTAAAAAGGGAACAGCAGGCCTACAGTCCCCTTGTTTCTTGAATAGTTTGAATGAGAGCAGAGCTTTTACCTTCCTCAGGAGACAGTCTTAAATCTTTTGATTACCTCAGGGTTCAGAGGGAGCAAACGCAACACATTTTCTAAGATGTTTGACCTGACCTATATTTGGAAACTCAGGCTTGGAGTTCAAGTAAATGATATCTACTTTAAAATCTCTATCTCATGCTTTCCATGCATCAAAAGGATGGAATGCTTAAAACTGATAGTAGTATAACTCTCTAAAATTCAAAGAAAACAATGCCTTTAAAAAGCCCAGTTCTTCTTTAAAACTTTGTTATGCTGATTTTGTTGAAAAATCCCTAATGACTCAATTTAGGAATACTACAAATATGCCGCATATTGGGCCTGTTTACCTAAGGACAACACAATATACTTAAGATGTTTATTGCATTTCACAAAGTGTCCTGTAGTCACTCACAAGGATATGTACTAAAACGCTAATCCTAAATCCAAATTGATTTTTTTTGAATTGTTTTGCAATGATACCCAGTGGCTTGCCTTAATGTGCAAGTATCATTGATCATCATTGCTCATGTTTGCAGACTTGCCTACAGACTTAGTAATTAAGATATTTATATTACATCACCTAAATTAATGTAGAGTCCAGGCACCTATATATCTCTGCCAGTCTCAAGTCCAAGGGCCACTGTTCTGGGAATGCCTTCAAGGCCAAGGTCCTGTACAAACAAATGCAACAGGAAGACTTAAGCTCATTATAAAGATATTAATGTCAAAATCAATAGCAGACAAAATAGAAAACAAAATTATCCCATTTATGAAGCAGAGCTGAGAGGTGACCCCATGCTGCTCACCAGCTGGTTGGTATGCATTAGCTGCTGCTGCTAGGCTGATGTCGTTTTCAATGCAACAACTAAACATTCTCAGGTGTGTGTCTCCCTAGACACGGTCTCCTTTCCCGAATTTCTTCAGCCAGAAGCAAGTGGCTCAGCATAGGCACCACAGTAGGCACCAGAATGGTCCAAAGCTGTTACACACAAACATAGGAGCGAGAAAAGAGAAACATTACTCATATTTCATGGGCCTTTTCCATCTCTTCCCATCCACTTCTAACCAGCATCTCAGAGGCCTCAAAGCTTGGCTCTGCACTCATCTTCTCCAAATACTCCAGATGACATACTTCAGAGAGACAACATGGCACAAGATGACCCACTGGCTATCTGTCTTCTTCCTACCTAGTTTCTGGCAAGAAAGAAACATCCTTCAGCGTACTTTGTGTCACCTAAATAGGCTAAAATTGTGCCCCTGACAATGCTCAGTTTACTAGTACAGAAGTGGTACAAAGTAAACTTTGCTCTGTCAAAGGCATTCCCAGGAGAACAGTATTAGCAAACAAGGCTTTCAGTGTTGGCTGGACATCCTACTTCTCCTCTGCAGAGAAGCTGCCACCCCCGCAGTCTAGCCTGCTTGCTCTCGGGGAGGCAAAAATACTTTCCAGGACATTTAGAAATGCACACAGCCTGCCAGAGCTGGCTATGTGGAATAGCACCATCTCTGACAGAAAACAAACTTTGCTGTCCCATGTCTGAGAAAAAAAAATATTCATGGGTTTCTCCTGGAAGAATATCAGAGCCTGGTTTTGGCAGGGAACCGTGCCTGCAACAGACTGTGAGCTCCTTCTGCAATGAGGGTAAAAACCAGGCATGGGCCTTGAAGCACTGCAGAGAGCCTAGATAACTTTTCTTATCCTTAGGGCTTTCTCATTAGATAGTTGTGTGTTGCTCTAACCATATTAGCTGGCTGAGTTGCCCAGGCTAAACTGGCTGGAGCTAAAAGCTATAGGCAAAATGTACATTTAATTTAGGAGTTTTTTCCTGAGAGAAGTATAGCCAGGAGAGTTTCGTCTGATGTTGTGGAGCCTTTCAGACCCCTGGCAGCAAGGACAACTATCCAATGCCAAATTTTTGAGTTTTGTACATCAATCTGAGAGCAACAGTCCACATGTTACACTGCTTTAGGAAGTCCACAGGGAGCATGGGATTGCCATTGTTTGGGTGCTGGTTGTGAGGTTCTACATTTCTCCATGGTCTTTGTGAGCAGGATGAAAATTAGTTATCCTGGATCTGAGCAATGGTAAGTGGCTTTTGTTCAGTTGTCAACATGTCTTGTTTCAGATGGTCATACTGCTCAAAGTGGTCCCTTCTCTTGGCTTTGCCTATGTTACCCAAAAAGATGCACTCTCTGTCCTCATGCAGTCCAAGATCTTCTGAATCTGGAGCAACCAAAAGGAGAGGGGCATTCAACTATTCTGACAAAAGTCAGGGATGGACAGAAGCACATGGATCATTGTGGGATGGGGTGGGGAAGCAGAAAGGTCTTACCCCACACCAGCATTCGGGCAGGCTGGGCCTGTGGGAATGGGTTCATGTCAGAGAACCAGACAGGTTTGCCAGCTATACCCCAGGAAAACCCTTGGGGGTCAATATGGAAAGCTGTTAGCTTGGAGTGCTGGTTCTTGATTTTTACCTCCCGTTTTGCTATTAGACCCCAGTGGATAAAGGCACAAGGCAGCAGGGTGACACGGTCAGCAGGTTCATACGGAGCACAAGGGCAGCATGAGATACAGGCACCGTGTGGGAGAGATGGGGAGCATAGTAAAGGTAAGATGCTCCACCTTTGGGCCCCATCCCTGTGAGAGCTCTGCAGCATACGCAATGCTCTCCCATGGAAAACTGCTTAAATGAGTAGCATTTCCTTTTTAGAAATTACTGTTGGAGATATTATTGATGCTACTCATCTTTCCTACTATGGTTAAAGCACTTGTGCATGAAGTGTGTATTTATTGTTCAAGATAGCACAGCTAGGGAGAATTCTTTTAAAGAATTTCCACATGAATGCTGTGGTACCCATTACAATCAGGTGCTTGGTAATAAAGTTCTGCATAAAAAGAAGTAATAAAGAGGGCACAGCAAGGATAAGTTCCTTCTTATTTCTTTGCAATTTTTAGAAAAATACATTCACATGGAAATATCTTAGATTTTGGTGGAGTATTTTTTGTTTCCTCTTGATGTATTTCATATGTCAGATCCGTTTCTGGGCAGGAAAGCAGACTAACTGGATGGGGACAGTTGTGTGTAGCTGTTTAAGGAAGTGGCTCTGTCTGTGTAAGGATTTGTACCATGTACGCTTTTGATCTTGATTGCATCCTTTGGCTAATATAGAAATGTATCTATGCAATCATAAAAATCTGCTTATAATAAAAATGAAAAGATTAATTATTCTAGTGCCTGTGCAGATGTTATTGATAATGCCTTTTATGTGAAAGAACATGAACAGCAGACCTCTGACTTTCAGAGATAAAAGAAAGGAAAAAGCCCAATACTGTGCCAAATCTTAAAAAGAGAAACTCTTAAGGGAAAGAAAAACTAAGTTTGAGAATCAGAGTGAAAAAAGCAAGTATTAAAAACTAGAAAACAATCTTGTCACTACCACATTCATTAGAAAAATTCTGAGTACCCTTTATAAAATAACAAAGCTTCATATGTCAGTAATAAATAGGACACATAAATGACATCAGGAGGGTGGAGTTACATTATATATTGCTTCAGTTACATCTTCAAACACTTGCATCCTCAGTCTATGAATGCATGGATTCTAGAAGATAAAAATGCTCTTTTATGGGATCAGAAGCATAGAAACTTTTTAACCAGATATGCCTAAACCTAGTAGTAAATATAACATCCTTTGTTTGAAAAGCCATCATCCTTCATCATTTTACCTCCTGTTTCCCATGGTTGCTCTAGTTTGTTTGTGGTCCTAATTTGGGCAGCATCTTGCAGAAGGTGTAGTGCAAGAAGAGGTGTGAGCCTGGCAAGAGCTGTGGCCCCCGGAGCCGAGGGGCAGGAATATCTGCCACGTGTCATTCAATTTGAATTCAAAAAACCAAAATTCTAGAAACACTGGTTTGAAGTCAGTTTAAGAAGAACATGTGAATGTGTAGTTGAGAACCAATGCACGGTAGTCACGGAAAGTGGATATTGATAAAAAGCCAACTCATTAAATGTAGACCCAGAGATGAAAAATTTAAATGTGGGCCCAGAGAAATCAAATGCAGTGAGAGATTTTTTTCAGGCATTTTGTGCCTAACAAATTCTAAACTTAACTTTTTAGAGGGGAAAAGTAGAGGAGCACTATCTTTGTTGCCGAGTCAGCATGAAAAGAAAGACAGGAAAGGGGCTATGCAGGAATGCAAAATAGAAAAATTTAAAAAAGAAAAAAAATTCTGAAGGTTCTTCAGACCATTGTTTCTTGATTTATTATGCAAAATATTCAGCAGTCTTTTATGGATAAAAGTAACTCTGGCAAGACTACTTTTTCTAGATTCACAGAATTCTGTCAAAAAAATCCAAATTGAGAATAACAGCAAAAGCCAAGAAAAATAATTTTTTATGTTAAAGAAAATACTTTGATTCCTCTATTTGAAATCACTTGTTCAAGCTAAGATTTCTTTTAAGATTAAAAATGTAAAGTCCTCAGATTCACAGGTGGAATATAAAGCTTTCTTCAACCTAAAATCAACCTCTTCTGTGAAATTATCATCAAATAATAATAAAAAAGTATCATTCACATAGGTTCATCCATCTGTCTAACTGCCAAAACAGCATCCTTTTTTCCACTTCCCTTACTTCTTTGACCCTCTTATCTTCTGACATTCATTATTATTTAATTGTGCTGCCATTCAGCCAAGCCAGGGTTGAACTGTGCTAGTTGCTGCATGATTAGGTAGCAAAACTTTTAAATTAACAGTTTCACTAAAGAATCCTTTAAAATTAGAGACATAAATAAAAAGGTCTAATCGAATATTTATCCAGCGCAGTCAACCAGAAAAATATGGTTGCCATGGCAGCTAAAAATTTCACTGTACAAGTGTTAGGAGCTGTGATAGCTCACTGGTCAAGCCACAAAGTTAGGAACCCCTGCTACTACAGACTTCTAAATTCTGTGGGAATGTAGCATAGGTCTCTCTCTGATCTCACCTTTACTTGTTCACCTGACATCAAATTTAGGTGTGGGCTTTTTTAAGTGGCAGTCTGCTAAAGAACGTGTACTTTTCTGCCCTCTGTATTGACCCTTTGTTGTCATTCGTACAAGTATGTCCACCCTAAACATTTTCAAATGATGCCTTTAGCATCATTTAGGGAGCTAAGTATGTGCCTAGCCTAAGCATTTTGCTTTATGACTGTAATAGTTCTCAGCTAGAAGTAAAACTCTAAACTTCTTTACTGGCTTCTGTAAGGAAGCATTAGCAGAAACTGAAATGCAGGTTTGTATCAGCTTGACTTTTACGGCATTAGGCTGTATTATATCACCACTGCATTGAAGTGTAATTTTTTTCCCTTGTGGCAAAGGTGAGAATCATATTTCCATGTTTTATTTGCACTGTTGTCACAGCTTTAGAGAAAAGTACATTATCTGAAATGTCACCTAATTCACACTCAATGTCACCTATTTCACATAGAAGGGACAACATCTCTCACTTTATATTTCTGGACTTCTAGCAGCTAAAATATTTTTCAACAAGGAAAGGCTGCAGGGATGCTTAGGGATGTATCTCGTATTTGGACTTACCTGAGGGATTGTACAAAGCATGGGAACAGGCTTTGTAGCCCACATCAGTAGGATGATAGTTTTGTTTTGATTGCCAAAAGTCCTATTTACTCCTAGTTACCTATTTGGGTGCTATCACTCTAACTTATGTGTAGACATATCCAAGAAAACAGCTGGCTGTACTAAGCTACTCCTGTTGAACAAAAACTCTGCAGGAGGAAGTGGAGAGCACTTACCCAATTCACCTACTCACGAATGTTCCAAAGCAGAAATTATTAATGCCATGGCTGTCTTAGTCTGGGTGGGCCTTCTTCCTTCAAAGAATGACCTTCCTATAAGGAAACATCATTCTTACAAAATTACTAAAGGGAAATATTTTTAAAAATTTGGCAGGTCAAATGACTCATTCAAAGGGTCATTATTTAATGTGTAGAACAAAAGCTGGCAAGATTACTCTTATTCTTTTTCTGTGATAATGTATCTCCTGGGGGTTCTGCTCCTGAAGTAGAAGCTCTATGCCAGTGCTGGACAATTAAAGAATGAAATGATAGTCAATCTCTAAAAGAGCTCAGCTTAAAGTATGTAGACAGTAGTTAATCCATTCCTTTTAAACTCTGCATTGTAAGGGTTACCTCGTAGGAAAATGACAGAGTTCACTAATGTTTTTTACTCTCCATTTTCCTCTGTTGAGAAGCGCAGAGAGAAAAGCCACAAGCACAGGTTAGCAGCATGGTAGGATTGTGGAAAACTGATTCTGGTTAGGAAAGGATAATCATGATTCTGCTTGCACTTAGGAGGAGAAAACTTTTGTCTTTCCTTTTAGTTATTCCTGAGAGAGTGCAACTCTCTGATGCCTGCTCATCTCCCTTGAAGACGATCTGGAGAAGAAACGAACATACATAGTGGCATCAACTTTCTTTGGCAGGAGGGATGACAGTATAAGTTTGCTGCTGTGAAGTGTATTTTGAAGGGTATAAAATGCATTTATTTATGGAACCACAACTACAGCTATGACTTTTGATACAGCCTAAAGCCATCCCATGCGCAGAGATATGAGTTCATATACACACAAATTTATCCCACCTATTCCTGCCTGCCCCTGGTCACAACTGATGGCACTTGTAAAGGAGTTTCCTCTCTGTCAGCTTGGTCTTGAATTTAATTGTTGTTGGGATCTGATGTTTACACCTGGCTTGTTGGACGAGGCAGCTATTCCACACTTCACCATCTGCTGAACATCTTAGAACCTGACACAACCATCCTCCTTCCCCATCTCCCTTTCATGGTTAACCTCACCTCCCTCTTGTTTTTCATCATGCTCAGTCTTCTATTCTTCTACCTCATTTTCCTTCCTTCTCTCTCTGGCACCAGCTTGCATCTACATTCTCCCCAAGCCTTAGATAATCCTTGCCTCCAGCTCTTCTGTTCTTATTCTCTGTGCACCTTATTCTCTTATTCTCTGTTGCACCTAGTAGTCCTTACTGACACAGCTGTTGTTCTTACAATAACATTTCTAGCTTTATGGTTATTTCTCCTCTTGTGCTGTGCCTGGAACCACCACTCCTCTTCTGAAATCATCCACAGGCCTTTTATACCTTTCTGACACAGGGCATAAAGGTTGAAAAATTATCAGAATGAATATGCAGGCAGAGGATTTGATCAGGGAAGTAAGATTTGTTTGGCAAGGAGGTGGACACTAACAAAGAAAAAGATTAAAATGTAACAAATGCAAACATGGCCACAGGATTCCCAGGAATGTTCCACAGCTTAAGAGTCAGAGCAGAAGGTACATAAGAGTAAGTTTATATCATGCCAGTTCAGGCCACAGCATGGGAGTACTCCTGAATTTCTTATCAATGTTAACCTTTTGAGTATTTGTGCAAACATAAGTAGCTCTTTTTCTTATCTCCCACAGAATAGGAGACTGTGACTTAGTTTGGCATTGTTCATCTGAAGCCATGACATTCTTCTTTTCTTTCTACATTTACACACCTGCCTGTTCCCTCCAGACTATACCCAGTCTTTGCACTTGGATGTGAAGCCTTCAGCCCCTAAGAAATACCATGAAGTGCAGAATACAAAGTGCACATCCTCAAGGTAACATGGAGTACTACAAAAACATCTGTGGTTTGTTCTCTTCTTTGTCTTGCATAAACTATTATTAAATGCAAGACGTCAGTTCTTGCCTTCCAGGTGCACTGTTACTTGTTCTTGAAGAACTAAACAGATGCCTAAACAACCAAGGTAAACATGTTCCCATGACAGAGACAAAATTTTCCACCTTGGTTTGTCTGAGGCTGAGAAAGAAATAGTGATGGTATGGGAACACTAAGGAAGACTTCACTGCCTTCTGCTCTAACAGCAATATACATTGCATCAAACTTTTTTCTCTAACTTAAACACAGCTGTGAGCACATTAGCCTGAAGCTGCACTAAATCAAAACAGACTGAGAGCAAGGATAAACATGGTACTTAACATGTTGCTAGAAGATACCCAGATGCAAGAGTGATTAAGGTGTTGCAAGAATTTACACACAGGAAAACATATACTCAGTTCCTGTGAGTCAATATTTATAAGCATTTGAATCACAGAAGCCTGGAATAGTTTAGGTTGGCAAGGACCTTTAAGATCACTGAGTCCAACCGTTAACCTAATGCCACCAAGGCCACCTCTAAACCATGTCCTTAAGTGCCATGTCTACACATCTTTTAAATAACTCCAAGGGTGATGACTCAACCACTCTGCTGAGCAGCCTGTTCCAGTACTTGATAACTCTGTTTTGGTGAAGAAATTTTTCCCAATATCCGATATAAACCTCTCCCAGTGCAACCTGAGGTAATTTCCTCTTGTACTACCACTTGTTACTTGGGAGATGAGACTGACCCCCATTTCACTACAACCTCCAGTCAGGTACTTGTAGAGAGCTGTAAGATCTCCCCTGAGCCTACTTTTCTCCAGAAAAAACACTTTGTAGTATTTAGGCTTAAATTTACCATTTTAAAGTAAACAAAATAAAGACATATTTTAGCACAAATATAGTACAATAATTACAATACAAATTTTATAAAATTCTGACTCACAAAATGCATGTGATTCAGAGAGCCTTCCTATATTCTTGGTATGTAGTCTACACATGTTTGCAATACTCCAGATAGGTGTCAGGCTGCCAAGGAAGATTTAAGGAAGAGCCTTGCCCAGTAGTCTGGGGACATATGAGGAGGCTAAGGATATGTGGACAGAAAAATTGCCTTTGGGAGCTCTGCATGGGCAGGTAAGTGGTGGTCTACTGACAGGTGTGCCCAGAAGTGTCAGAGAAACTTCTGTTTCTTCTCAAAATGTGGGTGCACCATGAAAGGTGGAAACTCTTGTGTGACCCAGACAAAAAGTCAGGTTGTGGACCTGCATGTGCTAGACTCTGGTGAAGCAGCCAAGAGCTCAGGAAGGCCAAGTGATAAGTGTTGACAGACTGTGTTGGCCACAGCTGAGAATAACTATGTGTGCAGTCATTTATGTGGTTTGTGTCCTGAATTGACTGTCTATACTTGCTGATAAGTGCCTTATACCCAGGTCAGATGTGACATATTTTGAAGATGGCTCTGCTGGCCTTACTTTATTTATTAGAATAGAATTGCCTTTTCACTTTTCTGTGTGTGACTAGCTTTCCAGAAAATTATTGAAAACTGAGTAAACTATCCTCTCTCAGTAGAAAAATGAAGAACAATTGTAAATTTTTGAAATTATAGTCTTTTTTTTACCTTTTTTATTTTTTTTTACCTTTCCTGTTATTAGCATCTTGTTAGAATGCCTGCTCCCTTTCTGTACCTTCAGTTTTTCAAAGCTAAGTTAGAAATCATGTTCACAGTGTGCAGTGTGAGAATGTTTAATTTCCTATTAAAACATACATGATTTTATGGCATCTAAATATTATTGGTCGAACAGTATTCTAGCTTTTTTCCATCTTTATCCAGGGTGCTGGATGACATCGGCAGTTCATTGATGGCAGCAAGTACCACAAAGGCATTTCAGAAAAGGTGAAAAACAGTTATCATATTTTTTATGTTCTTCTTATTTCAAGAAAGTTTATAGACTGAAGATCTCTACTGTCAACATCTGCAGTTTCTATTTTGAGTTCAGAAGTACTGTCTTACAAAAAGAGAAATTATTTTAAGTTTGTCCAATATCCTATCATAGTTGGTAACTCCCAGTAGGGCAAAAGCCACGCTGTGTCACTTAACTTAAGTGAGGTTTTTTTGTGGCTTTATGTTACAGAAGGATAAAGGATTAATTTGTCCGTGTTGCCTTCTGTCCCCTTGCTATTGCCAAAAATAACTTTATTAAACTTCAGTCTGGCGGTGCCAAATGAAATACAATCAGGATCCCGATGATCGTGGTGGTGATGTTTCTTTCTGAAAGTGACTTACGTGCCTTTTCTTCTGGAGCTTGTCAATTACTTGTGTTATTACTAATGGGAAATGAATTCTTCTGGGAAGAAAGGCAGTTTTGTTCAGCTTTGTTTGACCATCTGTACAACATGTATTTTCCTGATTTTAGCATGGAAGCACAGTGGCTTCAAGAATAACCAGGAATGTCTGGGCTATAATGGTGGACCTGCAGACTGATTTGCTCTATGGCTTCTAAACTTGTGAGTGCTCACTATTTGCCTTTTCCTTTCTTCTTTATTTCTGAAGTAAGGGAGAACTTCTATGCATCTACTTCTGACTTCTCTCCTCTCCCTTTTACCCATTTAGGTTAACACCAAATGAAAGAGATCATGCAATGGAAACTGTATTCATATAAATAAATGTGGAAAATGCAAAAGAATGCTGTAATTAAGAAATCCTTTGAAAGAAGCACAGGTTTTACTAACTCAAGTGGAAGAATATTATTTGGTGGTAGTTTGTTACATGTCTTCATAGCAACTTTTGAAAATAGAGCTTTCTTACCAAAGTTTAATTATGAATTCTATGTTTTTCAGTGTCGTATGTCCTAAATTTTGCTTTAGAAAATCAAGACAAAACTCCTAGGCATAACATCCTCATACACACAGCAAGAGCACAGTATCACTGGAATCAGACCTACATGAACTGAAGTGAACCAGTCACCTCCAGGTTCTGAGAGGAAATTTTAAAGAGGAATTTTCCCCTCTGTTTTCTGGAAGTCATAGCAACACCCTGGCAACTTGCCTAGTCAAATGAGTCCATAGACACTGGCATTCATAGAAATTGCAGAAGTCAGGAGGTCAGCTAATCCACTTCCTACTCTTGGACTAGGTTGCCTATGTTGAGCAAACATCATGACAGAGATTATAGAATCGTTGAATCATAGAATATTTCAAGTTAGAGGGACTCATAAGGATCATTGATCCAATTCCCTGCTCCTTGCAGAAGCAATCTGTTTTTCAAATGTCAAAGATGGGAAGTCTTCATTTCCCTAGGCCATCAGTCATAGTCTGCACAATACTTGCAGTAGTTTATTTTCTGTTTGCTGACTCACCTTTGTCCTGAATCTAGTTCTAATTTAATTTTTATTATTACTGTAATTCACCGTTGCTTGGAGATTATCCTGGGCTGTGCACTGCTATTAAGCTAGAAAAACAGGAGATCAGGATAGGAAGGAGACAAATAAAGTGCAAGATTTACTGCAACATATCAGTTGATAGAGAAGGTAACAAAAGGCTTTGCTCTTCAGAAACTGTTATCAATATTAGAAATGCCATTTAAAAAAATGGAAGACTTGAAACTGTAATGAATAGAAGCAAGAAGTTTAATGTCTATTACCTGGTGTGAGTAGAACAGTGAAATGAGCTCTTAGCTGCTTAGGAATGGAGAAGAGACGGCTATGCAGCTCAAGACAGCAATATTGTAAATACATGAGTCAGCGTTTTAAGTAATACCACTGGGAGCTGCTGCTGAAGGCCTGCTGCGAAGCTCATCCAAAACCTCCTACAGAAATACCAGTCTCTAAGCATCTGTGAATGAAGTATGAGAGATGAAACTGTTTAGGGCAACAGAACAGGTGGTAGGTGTGTCAATTTTAACTTTAATACAACCTCTTCTGATATTTTTCTACTGCATCAAACACTGGATAGAAAGGAACTGGTTTGAATTTATCTTAGCAGATAATCAATAGAAACTGTTTGCAGTGGATAAATGATTTTAACATAGTTTTTGTGTAAAGCAAGTAAGTGGACATTCAAACATCAAAAGAACTAAATTATGAAAGTGAGCAGAAATATTGTGTGTGTGTGTGTGTATGTGTATGTGTGTGTGTGTGTGTGATATTTAGATAGAAAATTATGAATGGAAAATAAAAGTTCTTTAGGAAGAATCATATTGGCCAAAATAATCTTAATGTGGCAGAAAAAGATGGAAGGCACTCTGGCTTAAAACCCAGAGTGATTCAGTAGAGAAGATGGTAAGGGTGACATTCAGTTGTTTAATTATAGGTCACTACAGTCACATAGGTTAACTACAGTCACCTAATAAGGCATAAGAGACATCACCATGGCATAAGCACATACAGCACAGTCAAAGAAAGACCTGAAACCTTCTGGAGTGGTAACTTGTGGCTCCATGGAATACTCTACTATGTCTGAAATAGAAGAAGGCATCTATACTTAGGCACCTGAATTGCACCATAATTTAAGGAGAATAAATAATCAATTAGTATAAATAGGAAACCATGGTATGCAGAAAAAGATACGGAGGAAATAGGGATGGCTAGTGGGGTAACAGGAATAAATAGGAAAAGCATCTGAGGAAGACTGCTGGCATTATGTACTAATGAGCAGATTGAAATAGCAAAATCAGTTCTGCAGCACTGACATTTCTGTTCTGCAGCTGAACAAGTACAGGCCAATATGTCTAAACTGCAGAAGGATGAGAAAATATTTCCCTGGTGGATACGTCAGCCAGCTGATGAGTCAGGCCACTGGATAGTGACAAGCTGGGCACACAGCCAGTGGGACAGCCTGCTCTCTTGCCAGTGGCGTGGTGGGATACAACACTGTTTGGTTTGTCAGGCAGGCATATGGTCTGCCTTTCTGCCTGGCTTCAGTCAAAAACATTAAACAATGTACGGTTGCAAAGCCTTCACATTCTGCTATCATAGCTTGTCTTTGTAAGACTAATCCCTCCAATGTCTTTCAAACAGCTTTAAATTTGATTCCGTTCCTAATATTGTCTCAGAGATACCATGTAGTGCTCAGCAAATACTTTATACAGACTTTTCACACACTCATCCATGTCTTCTTGATTTTGTAGATGTCTGTCTCAAGGCCCTAGGGTATGATATGGAGAAACTGTTCAACCCTGAAATCAATGGCTGCTGGCCTGAAAGGGAAAGGTTATAATGCTACATCCTTCAAAAGACTAAGCTTCATGTTCCTGTTGCGTAATCGGGATCAGTGCCTATATTTCACCTTAAGATCCACATTCACCATCTGGAAATCAGTTGAAACCGCCCAATTATCTTCTAAGGGTTTTGAGAAAAGTGGATGTTTGTGAACTCCTCGTACTCTAGTGATAAATGCCATAGAAAATGTGTGTGAAGAAACTTTTCAGTCTGATTGTATTCAGAATGAGAAGAGAGTAGAACAAAGAAGGAATAAGGCCACACATTATAAACATGCTTATTTAGTGACTATTGCCTTTCTTGTGCACTAAATTGGGAATCTTGTGTGTTTGCATGTTTGAGACATCTTCTGTGAACTAAATATATTTCCCTAGAACAATGTATATACATAACAGGTTTAACTCAGATGCCGCCGCCTTAATTTGGCTATTATCCTATTTGAGTAGTTAGCTTTGCTAGACCATTATCCATATTACTAAGATAATCCAAATTTACTAAGGGACACTGATTAGTTTGTCACATATCCTTCTCTTTCTGTGTGGATAAATTGGCAGTTATTTTTCTTGATTCCTAGAATGGAAAGATTATTAATTTCATTACTGTGCTATTTTCCCTTTCCCTTCCTCTCCATGGGCAGTCTCAGATATTCCTGAGCATCTCTTTTGTCAAGTGCTTCACACATTTTTTTACTGCATCAGCTCCTAACCTTTACTTGCACACTTGGCAGCTAGTTACAGGTTAATTTGGCTTTCAGGATATTCGCTTTGGGTTTTTTTTTTGTTGAATTTTATTTTCGCTTTCCCTTTTAGCTTTTCCTTCTCTAAAACTTCATAGAGTGTTTTTGTTTTGGACTTACAAGTGAACACTAGTATTTATTTTAAAATTAAGTAGTGTCAACATTCACCACTGATAATGCTGGCAAAGGAAAGTTGTACTTCTTAAGTATTGTTCTTTGCCCTTTTCCCATCACAATAGTATTGAAAAAAAGTTATTTTAATATTTTACTTTAAGACTTTTAGACGTATTCTGAAAATAAATTCCTTGTTCATGACTAGTTTACTAGTTCCTTGCTCAAACTAAGAAATGCTTGCATAACCTTTCATTGCACAACTACTTCACAAAGGTGAAGTCAGTTTCAAGATTTATATCTTCCTTTCTCCCACTGCTTTACTCAAACTTTATTAACATTTTGGGACTTGCATTGAGCTATCATACCTTTTAATCCTCTTATGAGTACCAGTCAGACAAACTTCCTTCACAGAAATCTAAATCTGTCAGATTTTGTTGATGGGCAGAGCTTTTCCTCATATGTTTTGGGAGATTATTTAAATTGATTATTCAAGTTCTGGAATACATAAACACTATTTTGTTAAAGCCTGCCCTTTCAAAACACTGCATTGCTTCCGTAGCTTTTTTTCCTTGTTTTAAGCTGCAAAGATCTACAGAGAGCTGTTGACAGGTGTTATTGTTCACAAAATTCTGTGGCACACCATCTATGCACAAACAGCACATGCTGTTTCCAGCGCCATCAGGGTTCACTGACAGCAAGATTAAGCTTGATTTGTCTGACTTATGGTTATGACAACATTCTTGCAAGCATGAGTGGATGCTATTTGTCAATAATATAGTGTAACCCCAGCCCTCTTCTACCTCAACAACTTGTCAACTCTGATGCCTATAATGAAAGTCAGATGCCAGCCCAATCAGTTGGTTCACTGGCAATGCATTTTAGCAGGAAGAGATAGGGCTGGTTGCTGCTGGGGGCATGAAATGAATACACAGAACATAAGAATGGTCTGTCTTGCAGCTGGCTCAGCTGAACTGGTAAGGAGTCTAGGAGATCAGGGGTGTGATTAGTTGTTCGAATTCTAGTTGGAAGTCAGTAACCAGCGGTATGCATCAGGTGACAACTCTAGCCCCAAAACTGTCTGACATCTTCATAAATGAGCTGGATGATTCCATGACAATGAGGCAGAGGGCACCTTCAGCAAGTCTACTGATGATCACAGAATCATGGAATCACAGAATCAATTAGGTTGGAAAAGACCTGACATTGTCAAGTCCAACCTATGACCTAACATCACCACATCAACTAGACCATGGCACTAAGTGTTATGTCCAGTGTTTCCTTAAACACCTCCAGGGACAGTGACACAGAACTGGGAGGAGTGGCTGATACAACTCCAGAGAGTTCTGCTGCCATCCAGAGGGACCTTAACAGGCTGGAGAAACAGGCTGACAAGAATGTCATGAAGATCAGAAAAGGGAAGGCAACGTCCTGCACCTGAGGAGAAACAACCCCAGGCACCAGTACAGGCTGAGGGCCGCCCAGCTGGAAAGCAGCTACTTGGGGTCCTGGTGGGTGTGGAAGCAATATGTCCTTGTGGCAAAGAAGACTAATGGTATGCTGGGATGCATTAGGATGAGTGTCACCAGCAGGTCGAGGGAGGTGATCCTTCCCCTCTAGTCAGAAGTCAGGCCACGCCTGGAGTCCTGTGTCTAGTTCTGGGCTCCCTAGTATAAGAGAGAAATGGATATATTGGAGACACTGCAGTGAAAGGCCATAAGGACAATGGACTGTAGTTATCTCTCCCATGAGGAAAGGCTGAGAGAGCTGAATGGCTGAGTTCAGCCTGGAAAAGAGAAGGCTCAGGGGAATCTCATCATGGTGTTCTGTGGATGAAAAGAGGACAGAGCCAGGCTCTGCTTGGTCCTGTCCAGTGACAGGACCAGAAACAATGGGCACAAACTGAAACACAGGAGGTTCCCCTTGAACACAGGAAACACTTCTTCACTGTAGAGGTGGCTGAGCCGTGGCAGAGGTTGTTCAGAGAGGCCGTGAGTCTCCCTCCTTGGAGCTTCAAAAGCTCTCTGGACAGGGCACTTGAGCAGCAGGGGCTGGAGCAGCGGGCCTCGAGAGGTCTCTTCCAACCTCAGCCATCCCGTGCTTCTGAGACTGCAGAGAAGCAACAGCATGCCAGGGAACCATTCTGCCATGGAGATCAGCAGTTCTTTGGTTACTTCTCATACAGGCCCCACGTTCCTATTTTCTTAGGTCTCTTGCAGTCCACTCTATTGCCTTCCATCAGAGTCCCTGTGGCAGGCTGGAGGTCACACGGCTGGAGAGGAGCGTGCTGACCACTCGATGAACTTCGGAGAATTGTGGATTTCGGGGATGCACCACCACCTGGAATTAATTAGCTACTTTACTCTGTACCGCCAAGCTCTCCTAAGCATTATTAAATGGTGAGTTGCCCCTTGCAGTAATTTTTTTTAATAGAAGCACCTGCAACATCTGCTAAGGCGCGGTGACAGCGAGCCTTTCTGCTCGAGGTTTCTGCTGGTGCTGGGTCCCGGTAAGCCTGGCCCGCGACGTGGGGTTTTGTCACAAAAACAGGCGGGTGTGCGCTGTGTCCCCCATCGGCTGGGGACACACACAGAGAGACAGACAGACACATGGACACACACACAGACACACAGACACACAGATAGACAGACAGATACACACAGACACATAGACACACACAGGCACAGACACACACAGAGAGACACAGAGACACACAGACACAGACATAGACACAGACACACAGACACACACACTCACTCACACAGAGCGGCACAAGCAGCGGGACCCCAGCCGTGGCGGGCGGGGTCTGGGCCCGCCCTGGGCGGCTCCCGGCGCCTCCCCGCGCTCGGCGGGGTGTCCGGGCCGGCAGGAGGCGTCCTGCGACGGCGGCGGGCAGGGCGGCCGGCAGGCAGGGAGGGGAGGGGAGGGGAGGGAGGAGGCGGCGGGAGGCGGCGGTGCCGGCTCTCCCGGAAACAGCGCGGGCCGGCGGCGGCGCGGCCGGGCAGGGTCGGGCGGTGGGTGCAGCGCCCTGGCCGCTCGCCGAGGGGCGGCGTGGCGGGAGACATGGAAGCGGTGCCCCGCGAGGAGAAGCCCAACCCGCTGGAGGATGCCAACTTCTGCTCCCGGCTGTTCTTCTGGTGGGTGAGCGCCCGGCGAGGGCAGGGGGAAGGGCAGGCGCCGCAGCGGGGCTCGGCGGCGCTGGGCTCACCTGGCCGGGCCGCTCGGGAGTGCGGGGCCCCGGCCAAGGGCAGCCCGCAGTGCCCGGGACGGAGCGGGGCAGGGCAGCGGCCGGCAGTGCCCGCAGGGACAGCCCCCGCCGGGCAGCGCCGCCCGCGGGTGCGGAGACACCGCTTTGCCGGGGGCAGCCCGAGGGCTCCGCGCCGGGACCGCCGGGCCGCGCAGCGCGGCAGCCTCGGGCAGCGCAGCGCCCCGCCGGGTCCGGGGGCCGGGGGCTGGGTGCGGGGGGCTGGGTGCGGGGCTGGGGGCCGGGGCTGGGTGCGGGGCTGGGGGCCGGGGCTGGGTGCGGGGCTGGGGGCCGGGTCGGGCTGCCCCCAGCCATGGTGCTGCGCCCCCCTGGCACAGCGGGCCTCGGGCAGGGCCGGCGGGTCCCGCGGGGCGTGCGGGGCTGTCCCCGCAGCGCTGCCCGCCGTGAGAGCCCCGCTCAGCACGGCCCGGTGCCCGGTCACCGCACACTGCGGCGCCAGGTGACTCCCCGTCCAGAGTTAGTGCTTGTGCTCTTACTGGTGGGGACCCCGGCGTGGGTGTCACATCTGTGCTCAGACTGGCGAGGAACTGACGCTCGGTGGCTCAGTTGTTTTGAAATAGACTAGGGAAAGATGTGTGCAGTGAAACGGGAGAGCATGGGGCTTCTTTGCCTTGCCGGGTCCCATTGGGAAGAGGGGACAGCCCGAACCAGGGCGCACATGCTGAGCTGTGTGGTGGAGGAGGAGAGGGCATGGCAGGTGAGGCGCTTTTTTTGGAAGCCTCTGAAAGAGAAGTAAAAAACTCTTTGATCCTATAAGCAGCTCTGAGCAGGTGCAGAAGTCCCTTTTGGAAGGTAGGGGGATTTTAAAAGCCCTGACAAATTTTAGCTAAACGTATCTTTTAGTCAAGGATATGTCCTCAGAGGTACTATGTGCAAAAAGAAAAAGGTAAAATAAGTAAGTAACCCCCCAAAAAAGGAGCTTGTGTGCTGGTGCAGAACTCCCTGTGCTCAGCATTTTGACTCTTAATTTCTTCTTTGGCACCAGGGGTGCCCGCATGGGAAACAGCTTTGCTAGGAAATCCAGGCAGAATGGGATGAACCTCAGTTGTCCATGTGGCATTCCAGGGCTGCCTCTTGTCTGTTCCCTCTCGCTTGCTGAGATCTTGTGGTGGTACTCGTAGTTCTGCCAAAACCAATCCAGCTAGAAGTGAAAAAGGAAGTGTGCAGTGCTCACAGCTAGTTTTCTGGCTGCTCCTATCATTCTTTTTTAGGCCTTTTCTGTCACTCTGCATGTATTGCGGAGAAGTGTTTGACAGCAACAATGAAGTACCTTACATTTCCCAAGTTTTAGGCAAGCACCTGAAAGATTCCTTTTAGACATGTTTGTAGGTTTTTGCTGTGCAAAGGCAAAAGAAGGTGAAAGTCTGTGCTTGTGGGATGGATGATAGGCCTGCTAAAAGTCCAGAGATCGATAGGGGTGTCATGCTTTGCAGGCAGATGCTAGTGCACAACTGTAGGGCTTGTGCTTTGAAAAAGGATTTAGTGGGATATGTAAAGCTTTAGAAGTTGCCCAATATACTGTTTCTCATGCTTTTGTAGAAGTAAAATTCACAGCAGTGAAAATAACCTTTCAAAGTCTCTTACCTGTGTTGCATGTGATCATGACTAACACCAATAGATCCTTGTTATTTACTGGTCAACAAGCATTAGTATTTTCTTGGTGAAAATATCAGCTCAAATTATATCTGCAGGGGGTTAAATTGAGTGAGGAGGGGCTGTCACTTTTCTTCAAGTTAACACTGTTTTACATAAAATTAAGGAAGTGTTAAATCAACCTTTCATTTAGCTATAAAGCTAACTTTAAGGGTAGCTTTTAAGAATTGTTTTTCCATTCTACAAAGAGTGTTGCATCTGATAGTTGTGTGAGTACTGCTTTATTTCAGCTGCTGTCTCACACAGGATGTTCTGATATGTTTTCATCTGAAGAACTGGAAAAACAATGCTCGAGGAGGGCTGTCCTGTGAGTAGCATGTGGCTCGAGTGTGCTTGCTCTGCTCTCCAAATCGCAGGTGCTGGCTGCTTGTTGTCAATGGGGATAAAACATAGGGCATTGCAGGTAGCAGGACAAGGGTCCTTCGTATTTTTATTTTGCTTGTCTTTTGCTCCAAAGTGCAATTTTGCCATTGTAAGGAATCATTCTCGCATTTGTTGCCAGTGGTACAGAATAGAAGCTTAAATTATTGCCTGGTGCAAACAGGATCAAACTCACAGGAGAAAGGAAGTCATGTTTTCATTGAATTATAAAACTCAGGTAATGAGCGTGTAGGCTGAAGACACATTCTTCTCCCATTGTTCAAAGCTTGTCTTCTTGCTTTTGGGTTGTGACTTTGACAAGTATGAGCTTGATGAACATTAAACACTCCAGTAGTACATTCATGGGAAAGAGGAGCATCTGGACTGTGTGTTAATGTTGTTATTTTTATAGTGCGTGCCTTGTGTAATGTTAGTCTGGATGCTACAAGAATTAAAACAATTTATGACAGAAGTATGAAGATCAGGGCAGTTGCAAAATATTCTCGTTTTCTATGTCTCTCAATTATCTATATTAACATAGGGTTATCAAAGCCCAAATTGGTGTTCTGGGTGTTCCAGATATTACTCTAACCCTGACTTTCAGTCACAAGTTTCTATGCTCACTAAACTTTTTAAAGCTCTGACTGGTATTTCACTTATAGTTTAGAGTGCTTGGGTCTATTTCTGATTTACTTCGTATTTGTTGTTAGGTTGTTTGGATTTTTTTGTTGCTAGCTCAACTTACTGGTGAGAATGAGGGTTCTGAAGGATGGATAGGAGTATTTGCTTTCTTTTTGAGGTTCGGCCAAGGAAGAGAGAGAGAATTCAGTCCAGTGTTTTTCATGTTTAAACAGCTATTCTGTTGTAGAAAGTGTTAGGTGTTTAAAAAGCCTTATAGTCAGGCTATGCTTTCTGCAGTTGAGAATAGCACTTTTCTCACATTTTTTTTTTCAGCTGTGGGTGGTATGGATTATTAAATTAATAGCTGTACATAGTAAGAATATTTGTGTGTTCAATTGACCCGTCTCTGAGCTTTCATGTTCAGTAAATAGCAGATGTATCTTTCTTTGCTTGTAGCGTCTGTTCTCCTGAGTTATTGAAGATGTTCTTCACATACGGCAGTTGAATATTTATGTGTTCTGTTGTTCAGGCATCAAATCCACATTAGTGAAAAGTTACAAAACATAGGCTATAATTAAATTTTTAAAAGACTGCATAACTTTTATCCTGTTAATAACATGAGAAGGAAGGCAAGCTGGAACACCCTGGAAAGGTTATCCAGCATTTTTGTTCAGAGAAATAAAAAACTTAAAGGCGTTCTAAATTTCATATAAATTTATAATTTATTTTTAATAATAATAGTAGTAACTTATCTGTCACAGACTAACCATGGTTGTGACAAGGTCTTGGCTTTTTTGGAGCACTGGGCACTTTCAGCATCCTCTGGTCAGATGCCTTTTTGCATCATTACTTGACATGTGGCAATTGCCATTACAATAAAGCATGAACTGAAAACTTGCTCCAAGGCATCCACACAGATGATGCCGAGGAGTAAACCAGTGATTGTTTATCATTACCTGATGGTGTTTGGCAGCATTGTTCTTGGCTTACTAAGTGTATTCTTGTGGGAAAATGACAAAACCAACAAGTTTTCTTCATGGCTCTGACTTGGAGTGCAGTGGGAGAAGAGTGAAAAAAAAAAATCTTTATCTTTCGTTTTAAGTGTGAATTGAATGAGCTAAGCATAGACATGTAAGTCCCAAGGTTTTCATTGATGACTGCACAGTATGTAGCTGTTTGTCTTACCAGACATGTCACACACTTCTCTTGCAGCTCTGTAAATAGCTACACACTTAACTTCTTCCTCCTCTTTCAACCCACGACTTAAAATTGGAAGGGCCAATTGGACTGATTTTAAAATTGGACTGATTTTGTTGGATTTCTCAGTAAGTCTAAGTACTGACTGCATTTTAGTCCTCTAACTTGTCTGTCTCAAAAGTGGTTTTTGCCCTGCGTTGAAAGAACTGATTTTTGTTCTTGGCTATTCCAGCTGACTTCAGCAGTGCCACCAGTAAAACTGATCTGTGTTCTGTACTGTGTCAGTGAATAGGTTTGTGAGAATTTTGCATTTACTTTACATGAAATTATCAATCAGCATCAAGCTTTGAGACTTGCCTGTGATCTTTCCTGTTACATAGTTAAGTCCCACTGTTGATGTCTGAAGTTGGTGATCGTGATGCCGATGCCATGTTTATAAGGACTTGTGAGGTAGCTAACTTTATTTATTGACTTACCGATGCAGGACAATTTAGTACTGTGAGAAACTCTGAAGAAATGTGTAAGCATCTTCAGTATAGATAAACAGAAAACACATGTTCAGTACCCAAAGACTGAAATCGCACTTGCTTTTTTTCTCCTGATTAAAAGAAGATTGAGAATCATACATACAACTTTTTTTAAAAGATAATGCCTTGTTTATTCATTTATCAGGTATTTAATGTCCTGTAGTCAAAGTTGAATAATTTGGTCTCTTGAACTACTGCATTTATTTGTAACTTTTCCTTGTTTTATTTTCAAGATAGCTGCATTATGCTAAAGAAAATCTTATTTGAAGATCATTGTTTATGAGCTAGTAAAGATGAAATATGTGGTTAAAGAGTGCTAAATAGATTATATCCACTGTGACAAGTGTGTATAAACTGTTGGAATGTTAGCATTTGCTATCTACTGTAAATATCTGTGCTTGGAGAGGCAGTTAGATGGACTGTTTGAGTATAGTGAAACACAGACTCTTTGCTTTTGGAATGCTTACGTAAAGCCTACTCTATCATTTGTGAGAAAAAATGTCCCTCTTCTAATTCCTGCAAAGCTTCAAAATTAGGAGTGTGTCATGCTGTTATTTTTTTCTTTTTTTCCAAAAGTAATTTCTCCACTCTGCTTTTAGAAAATTCACAAGACCTTATGTAGATGGGAGGAGGGAGGTAACTCAATTAGATTTTGGGAGTGGAAGGTTAAAAAGACCCATCATCTATTTTATTTTATTTGTTTTGTATCCCTGGAACCCAACTGCTTGTAATACCTATGTGAACTCACAGGGAATTTTAATTCTTCCTGTTTCCATTGCTTGTCAGAAAGTGTGTTAATACAGAAATTGCCACCATAAGGTCCTACTTCGATAAATATCTTGTAGTAAAATTTATTGTTATAGAGCACAATCTTTAGACCTCTGCATCAAATCTTTAATATTGTGGATATTTTTCTTGGCATGTGGATGTTGGGTTTGGAATCAGTATTTTAGTGATAGTCAAGTACAGGTAATGCCACTCCTCCATTCCCTGCTTGTAGACCTTGCAGAAAACGTTAGTTGCAGTCTGTTTCCCCCTCTCCTTTCTTGCCCTATTGTTTTCTGCTTGCCACCAGGAACATCAGGAAGTATTTTAGATTAATAAGGTAACTTCATACCTGGCCTATGCTGGGTAGAGGAACAGCATGAAAACAGCCTGCAATAAATGCAATTCAAATACCAGTTGAGTTACTGTCGGCACCAGAAAGTGGTGGTAAGCAACTTAGCTGCTTACACTGTGCTGCGGGTAAGCAACAGGTCAGAAGATGAGATGGAGCTGAGTATCAAAGGTTAATACAGTTTGGTATTGAAATTGGAAGCCTGAAGGGTGTGTTTGAGTTAATATGGCTTTGAAGAAATTTTGTTGTATTCCTGCTTTTAGTTTCTGTAAGCAGTGAGAAAATCAGCTGTTTAAGCCCCGGTAAGTTGCATAGGGAAGTTGCAACCAAAACACTAGTTCAAAAACATGTGAAGAAATACCAGAAATTTTTCTGTTTACTTTATTACTTGTGGACAACTGCCTTCAGAAGGAGAAGTGGGAAAAGGCAGCTTACTGATGAGAATGGAAGAGCACGTGTAATAGAGAGAGGTTTAAAAAAAAATAAATGATAGGATGTCTACGAACTGTTGCCTAGGGTATTTATGAATTCTTGCAAAACAACACTGGAGAATGTTGGTGTGTCTCCTTCTTTTTGTACATCCCATCCCAGCAGTGATCCTCTGGACTGACAGCAGACACATAGCAGTGTTGAAATTGCACTGCTGATGTAGAACTTCAAAGTCATGAAGGTGGGTAATGAACAGTACAATGAAGCAGGTAGACACCTGAGGTAAGCCAGAGAGCATAAGCAAAGTGGATTTCTAATTCAAAGGGTTTGTGAGGAAGTGCCTTTTATTTTACAAAAAAACCCCAATCTCCAAAGCAGGTGATTAAAGAGAAAGAAATATGTGTTACTTTGCAGCTTAGTAGTTCAAGTAGTGCTTCCAAGCTGCTCAAGAAGACGAAATCCTAGTGTTATGGAAGAATTTGAGTAAACAAAGACTCTTCTGTGCAACTGTTGAAAAATAACTGGACATTGAGTGTAAACAGATGATGCTTGTAATGTAATGCACAAATAAGCTGAAGAGGAATGGGGAAAATGCAGTTTGTAAACCACCTCCTTAAGGAATTAGTTGATGAGAGTGTGCTGGATGTGGCTTTGATTGGGTGCTGTAAAATTACCCAGAAATTAAACTTCTGCCTATAATTACAAATAAAGACAACAGGAAAAGTTTTTTCTAATTAGAAAAGTAGTTTGTGTAATCTGATTTTTCTGATTTGTCCAGTGACAGAGCAGGGGCTACTGTAAAACTGGTGAGAGTCAAACTTTGCACTTGTACAGAGGAAGGTACTGTAATGTGTGTGTGACTGACTGTGGTGTGACTGCTGTGGGGCTGGTCAAGGCAATTGAGGCTTGTGAGTGTGCCCAGGGCCCCGACAGGCACATCTTTTGATCTTAAGACGTTTTTTATTTTGTGTCAGTTTTGTAATGTAATTGCAAATGCTTCTTGTCTGATTTTTTTTTTTTGACAAGCTTTCTCAGTTCATGAAAAACTTGCAGTTTGGGTTTCTAGAAAGCTCTGCAAGCCTGCTCTGCAACGTGAGAATGGTACTTTTTTCAGCATTTGCAAGCAGGACACTGTATAAATCCAAAGGCATGGCAGGTTCCATCCCTGGGTAAATGAACCAGTTGCGTGGACACTGCTTTCAGTTAAATATACCTGTCAGTAATGTATTTCTTCCTTGGCTGATAGGAAATTATTCTGGGACAATGGCAAACCTAATCTAAAAACTTTCTTGTTTAGGAAATTTTATTTCATGTATGAAACAGAATAGCATGATTAGTCTGATGCCTAATAACTCTACCTTTTGTATAGCAGGGCCCTGTTTCTCTTACCTGCTCTCTCTGTGAAGAAGCGGGTGACTTGAGACATCCCCTTGAGGTCTCGCTTCTCTTAGGAGGATAAGAAAACATGGTCTTAGCTTTTTCAGCAGATTGTAGAGGCTTTCCAAAATCTTGGTGGAGTTGCTCTAATTACAGATGGTAAAAATTGGACCTTCCCAAGGAACCAAGTAAGTTGTGGTTGGCTGACTGTGTTGTAATCTGAAAGGGTGTGTAATGTCAGGGCCCAGGAGTAGGGAAATGCAGGAAGTGAATGTTTATATTGTGATCTTCATGTATTTGCTGTTTCAGAAATGAATCACTTTCTTTTTTTATCAGTACCCAAGATACTGCTGCAGAGGTGAAAAGCTTTTTGGGGTCAGAGCAGTGAGTTTGCATTTTGCAGTTGGCTATCCCCTGGGTTTGCACCAGGTTACAAAGTGATTTTTTGATGTGTTTTTTTTAATCTTTATTCCTAGTGACATCAGTATTCTGGCAGTCACAGGAACTAATTCTGGGCACGTTTCCAGGCTGATGTCTTTGATCAGCTAATTGCCTTGATAGAACAGAGGCATTCCCAGCAGAACAGAAGGTACTCAGGATTCTTACAGATATTCACATTTTTATGTGTAATTTGTGCTAGGAAAAACTGCACTAAGCTCTTTGAAAGGCATCATGTGAACCCTTTGTCTTGAAAGAGTAACAAGATGTGGCGATGTGTAAGGAACAAATATTCAAAATTCTTAGTGAACAGTAAGGTACATGGGAAAAGCAAAGACAATGACTAAGGGGTCCTATTTTAGTTTACGTTGAACTGCTTCTTCAGAAAGAAATACAGAAATGTGGGACTGAGGTGTGAGTCTTTCCACTACGTTTCTCCTGTCTTTCTTCAGGTAAAATAGATTGGTAGCGAGTCCATTTTATGTCCATCCTTGGGGTGAGAGGAGTAGTTTGCATCACTGTCTGTATATTCTCTCCATTTCTCTAGGTCATCTTTAATTTTGTTTATTATTTAATTTTTTTAAATGAAAGAATAATGCAGTTTGCACAGTTTCTGGTTTCACAAATCCTATTTTTCTGTGGGGTTTTTTTAATACCCCTGGAAGAGGTCGGTGTTAGCTGATCTCAGTTTGGACAAAAGCCATACCACTTTAACGGGTAGTCTTCCTTTATGGCTGGGTTGAGGTTTCAGGGGTGTTCCTTATGTAGGCCGTTGCCTGATTTGGCAGCTTCCTCTAACAGTCTTCTTGCAGCACTCTGTAATTTAACTGAGCCTTCAGGCAAGAGAAGGACTTGGTTGGTTTGCTTGTTAGGAGTGTGTCACTAGAGTAGCAGCAGGCTGTGTGAAATAGGTTGTTCTCAGTTCTGCTCGAAGTGCAGGGAATTCCACAGGGCATAATCTGCATGTGGCATCCTGGTGGAAACTTTAATGACTGAGCATGAACATGTGCTAAGTCTTCTGTCTGAAAGTAGGCCTTCCAGCATAAAGGTCAGGATGCATCTGTGAGATGGTGAAGCTCAAACTCTTCTCTCTTCTGGGAGTTTGCGGAAGACCTCATTCTTGGGATAAAAGCTCTTCAAGGACTAAGTGTAATTTGAAAAGAAAAAGATTTAACCTTCCTCTAAAGATCTTCAAGTATACCCCTACAGTAACATAACATAACAGCTTCTGTACTTCTAAGGACCTCTATAGCAATAGGTCTTGAAGATGATTATTTTGGGGGAAACTAGTCAGATAGCTCGACAATAGTTGATTTTTTAATTTTTGTTTCTTTTTATTCATTTTTCCTCTAACTTACAGTAATGTGGACTTGTGCTGAGGCTTTGCCATGTTGTCCGTTATCATAAATGAGTCACAAAATTAATCACAACAGTTTTCTGCCTATTCCGGATTTGTTTTCCTTGCCTTCTTTAGTGTTGTTAACATAGAGGTTGTAGTGCAATATTATTATGGTTTTCAGAACTATGGTTTTAATGTGAAAAGCCCTGGAGTTGTACTAGGTATCTCTGGAACTAAGAAGCTGAAATCCATGAGGCTTTTTTGGTAGTTTTTACCCTGCACTGTCATCTCTCACCTGCTACCTAATTTTCAAATTGAGTCACAGGGTATATGCAGTGATTGGTGTGGAGCTGGGGGGTCAGAAGGGGTTTACTGCAAACCATAAGAACTCAGTGGAGGTGGATGTATCATCAGTAAGTTGTTTCGAGAGTTTAGGGACAAAGGATAAACCAGATGGCTCTAACAGCCCTGTAGACTTGAGACCCTTGTGTTTCAGCTGATTACTTTGCACATGGACTGCACTACGTCTTCAGCCAGCACTTTCTGCTGCTGGTGACTGTAGTGCGGATTCAAACTGCTGTCAGGATAGAGCAGTTGCCTTCAACAGAAGCATTGTTCTGTTATTCTTCCTGTTGCCTGCCTGTGGTTTCTCACCATGTTCCGAAAAGTGTAAGTGAGGAATGGTGTTCTACAGAGTAACATTAAGAGCGTTGTTTTGGTTTTTAAGTGTATGTTTAAGTATATTTCTAAAGTGTCTTTTATTTTCCTCTGTATGTCATGTTACATGCCAGTAATGGCATGTAGCAGTACGCACTGTTCAACACTGATAAGGCCACGGCTGGAGTCCTGAGTCAGTTCTGGGATCCCCAGTAAACGAGAGACATGGACACACTGGAAAGAGTGGAGCAAAGGGTCGCAAGAATTATGAAGGATTTGGAACATCTCCCCTGAGAGAGCTGTAACTGTTCAGCCTGGAGGGGAAAAGAACAGGGAGATGTCATTGATATATATAAATACCTGAAGAGAGCATGCAAAGTGGACAGAGCCAGAATCTTCTCGATGGAGCCCAGGGACAAGTCAAGAGTCACAAACTGAAACACAGGAGGTGCCCTCTGAAGATCAGGAAACACTTTTTCACTGTGAGGGTGATTAAGCACTGGAAAGGCTTCCCAGAGAGGTGATAAAGTATTCCTCCTTGGAGATCTTTGAAGACCGGTGGGATGTTGTCCTGTGCAACCAGCTCTAGGTAGTCCTCCTTGAGCAGCAGAGGTTGGACCAGCTGGCCTCCAGATGTCTTTCTAAAACAACCCCAGCCATTCTGTGATTCTGTAATAAATATCCTATTTATGTTCCTTGTTAAATGTCAGAATGATTTTTGTTTTCACCACCTTGGCAGCAGTAGCCACTGGAATCTCGTAACCATTTCCATAGATGGGAGAGGGATTTTTTCCTGTGTTTTCCTGACAGAGCTGCCTTGTCCTTCTCATGCTAGAGGAGCTGGGAAATATAACTTTTTTCTAGCCTCTCTCTCTGAAAGGAGAGCTGTGGCTTGTTTATGGAGTACACCATCAGCTAATAATGATGTTGCTAGAGAGGAAACACTTGGTATTGGCCTCATGAGCCAACTAAAGTCTGCAGGTCTTTCCTATAACTCTTTGTCCTGGAGCAGACAGAGTCTCTCTCATGCAGCAGGCAGAAATTATTTGAATGGCCTTGAGGTTATTTGCCCCATATCTGCTTTTTACCTGTGGTCAGCTGCAAGAACTGAGGACCAAGAAGAAATGTTTCAGTGGAGCAGCTTCCTTGTGTTAAACCAGGCAGAAGATCTTCTGCTGGTTGGAGCAGTTGGTCTTTGAGACCTTTTGTCAGGAGCTATAGGGAAGTTGTGACAGTGATTTGGGCATTGATGCTATTTGACCATACAGTCCCAGCAATAGACTTGTCTAAAAACTTTCTGTTTCTAATTGTACGTTTAACATACCTTGAGGAATTAACAGCTCACATTAACAAATCTTTAGTATTCACTCCAAGGGCTGAAAAAAGGCTGTTAGGCATCAGAGTGCTACTCATGGGATAGAGACTTCATTTTTGAATGAGTCACAAAAGCACTGTGCTAACATGCTAAGAAGTGAGGGAAAACCACTAATAATCCCATTTGTCACATGGAGTTTTGCCTGAGAGCATGGGAGAAAGGTTTTTGCAACAGTTCTGTCTTTGAAGAAACTCTCTGAGCCCCCTCTCTAGGGTTGAGCACGGCCCTCCACCCACTCTGATCAACAAACTGCTTATAAGCCAGCGTTTACAAAATTTAATTGGAACATGCCTCAGCAAGGAATGTAAAGCTAGCTGATAAGTGTTCATAACCACTGTTGTGGTTGTGAGTAAATAAGTGCCGTCATTGTAAACCATCCCAGCTTTGAATTTCTCACATGTAGGCCTTGAGAAAATAATGCACTGCACCTCGCACACCAGGTGTTTGTGTAAGAGCCGTGTTGGGGAAGTCGGGGAATAATTAAGTGTCAGAAACTAAGCAACAGTTAAGAACTTTCACAGGCAATTGAGATCAGACAAACAGCTTGCCTTGATTACAAGAGTCTTTTTTCCAAAACAGATCCATCCCTGACCTTTTGGTTTTGATGGTGTTGACCAGTTGAGAAGGTACTTTTAGGAAATAAGCCTGACAGCCAAAATCCGCATTTCTCCTGGAAACCAAGTATCATGGATTCAGTAGAGAGACAAATTAAGCAGAAAACTGGAGGTTCTCTAACTCCCCTGTTCCAGCTAAGCCGTGCCTGTTTCATATGTGTAATTTTGTTTTGCTCCATCTCATGAACCACTTGGTCACTTTGGTGCTTTCTGCCATGCAGCTGTGTGCTCTGTGAAGCACAACTGAGACTGAACCTCCCTGACCTCTTGAAGAAGGACCTAGGTGCATAAAAGCTAGTCTTGCTGTTCCCTGACAGTATTATTTGATCTAACAAAACACAGTGTTTTTCAATAAAATCTGTCCGCTAAGGAAATGGAGCTGTTAGACAGTATTTTCCTTTTTTAAACCTACATATTGTGTCACTGTGCTTCTGTTTATATTTCCAAACAGGGCTAAGATCTAGTAATAATACATTACTTACCCATTTTTACATTTGAGTGGTTGTCTTTAAATTACTGACCTTTAATACTTGTCAAGGTGGCAGTTGAACAGCAACTTGTTTTCTCAAGTAAATATTACAAAAAATGTCTTTTACTATGTATTACAATTTTATTTATAGCTGTCCATATCTTAGTAGTTAGATTAAGTTCTGTTTTTTTCCCCGATATTTAAAGGAATGCTAATTTTCCCTGAGTATAGGGAAGCACTGTAAGAAAACAGTTGCCTTAGGCCAAGAAGAGTTGTGAGGGCTGTCTGCATGCCTGGGAATATGGTGCTGCGGGGTATAAACAGCTTTAGGAGGTGGCAAATGCTTTCCCATTTGTAAAGCAGGGGTTGACTTAATTATTAGATAAAAGTGCAGTAAAATGTGGGAATCCTGAAGAAGGAAAGAAAGGGGTAAAAGAATTAATATGTAAAGAAATTACTCTTTTGGTCTGCTGATCAGTTTATTAATAATTTGTGTTTAACTAGGTGGTTGAATCCCTTATTTATTACTGGCCATAAACGGAAGCTCGAAGAAGATGATATGTATAAAGTGCTGCCAGAAGATTCCTCAGAGAAGCTTGGAGAGGAGTTGCAGTGGTAAGGAAAAAAATCATAGAATAGTTTGGATTTGAAGGGGCAGTTGTTCCTATTAATTTTATTTCTGCTGGTAAAGGTGAGAGTCTTATTTCTAGTCTAAAATTAAAGGAGGTTGTTGTAAAGTCTAACAAGGCTAAAAATGCTGAAGAATTAAGAGTAATAAGAATTAAGAGAACTTATTTACCATAGAAACTTTTCAGTTTTTTTGAGTTATGCACAATGAAAGCGTATAAGAGTATGTCCAATATGTAATTTTTAATTAATTTGATGCTTTGCAGAATGCTTGGAAAAGAAGACTTTTCATCAGCTGTTACTGCAGTAATTCTTAATAAATTAGTGTGAGTCTTCTGGCCTGTGGTAAAATAGCTGTGGAAACTTTTTAAATTGCTCTGTATAAAAGTGGGTAAAAAGAGTGCTGGTTTGTTTTTGATTTGTTGTTTTTGGCTTTGAGTGCAAACTGAATTAAGTGACAACTGTGTACCTTTTTTATGTGTGTGCATATAAATGTATTGAAAATACGCCACTCACTGGTAAAGTGAATGAAATGCCTTGGACACCTAAGAGCCTGCATGTAGGAGGTGTCTTTGTTTTGTTATAAAGAGTCTTTCATGGACTGTGCACTAATTTATGTTGTCACAGACCCAGGAGGATCTACCTTTTTATTTTAATAGTGGAATATCTTCAAAGGGTTACTGTTTATGTAAGTTGAACTATGCAACAGAGGTTTTTGTCTTCAGATAATGTTTAGTTAAATATAATTAGAGGAAGAGATATCTCCTAATAAAAGATGGCCTTTGTATTAAGAAAGTGTGGCCTTGCTGTTTCTTGCCTTTACACTGAAAGCAAAGCAAATCGACTTTCATGGTAGTTTTATGGGGGTTGAGAGACTCTTCGAGAAGTAAAAATAATCCAGAAATGAAAGATTGTGATTGGGTCTTACATCGTCCTGTTTTGGATAAGTTAACTGAAGAAAGAGGGTTGGTGATAAACTCATAGAAGTTGCTTTTTTTAACATCTTTGCAGCTGGAAAGCTTTGCCAAATTTCATGTTTGTGTCATGAAGCACTTCAGAGAGTTTGCTGTACGGGAAGATGCACTCTTTCCAATGATTCTTACAGGAAAAACACTCACTTCCCATGAGTCAGGAAACTGTAGAAAATACAGCATGCGAAAAAAAAAATAGAATAAAGTGGTTTTTAATTATTTAGTGTACTTGGCCAAGAAGCAGAGAATATAATTAATGAATTTTTATTGAGCCAATAAACCCCACGGAAACTACACAGTTTGATTTCGGATTCCGAGGCATGTAGACAATAACTCTGTAATCTTTGTAACAAAAAATAAAAGAGGGTAAAAATAAAAAAATGCCTTCTTATCTATGTGCTTTGAACTTGTGTGCTTTGTTGCAAAATAATTGGCTTTCGTGCCTTAGACTCATTTCATCCCTCAAACTATCAAGGTCAGAGGGTTGGCAGAAAATATATAGCCTCCAAAAGAGGGGGAGAGCATCCTGTCTGACAGCAGTGTGTTTTAGGAAATATGCATAAAATCTGATATTTCTTGTTAAAATCATGCTTGTTACTACTGTCTTTGATTTTTATGTGAACAGATTGTGTCCTACTTGTGGGCAGACGTGGTAATTTGGAGGTCTTTGTCACTCTGTGATGGAATCCTTGCCTTCAGAGGGATTTGTGGAGTGTTAGGTGACAAAATGCTATATCTGCTCATCCTCATCAAAGCGTGTGGTAGAAAAAGGAAAGGGACAAACATGAGAAAGAGTTGGGCATCACAACCGTTCTGGGGAAGGGCAGAACTTGTAGGAAGATTAAGAAACTCCATGCTGCCTTGGTTTAGTCCATATTCAGGAGATCATATGACAAGTCTTAAGTATGGTAAGTGACTGTTGAACTGAGAGGAGAAGAAATAAAGAAAGGGTTCCTCCTCACCAACAAATATGCCCAGAGTGAGAATAGCCAACAGTGGTGAATTGCTTGTGATTAACTAAGAGCAAATATGCCTAAAATACTAAGTGTTTATGTGAATTAGAAGACGATTATATGTTATCTCCTTTTTTTTTATTTGATTGTATTAAGGTGACCACAGCAATCTAAGCAATCTACCTATTCTAGGTAGTTTTCTTGTGATTTTACTTCTGTCTTTCAACATGTTTGTGCTTTGGTTGTCAGGTACTGGGATAAAGAGGTGCAAAAAGCAAAAAAGAGGGGAAAAACTCCACATTTAACAAAAGCCATTATTCTTTGTTACTGGAAGTCCTATTTAGTTCTCGGCGTTTTCACAATGATTGAGGTAGGTGGTGTAAAATGTCATGGAACATACTTCATGACTAACAGCAATGTGAAACTTGACCTCTTGGACTGGCTGATACGTACTGGTGACTTCATACTGTGCTGTTCAGAGAACCTGGTAATGTACATGTGCTCTCTCATAGAGGTAAAACAGAGCTATAGCCCTGCAGGGACTGAAAAAATGAGTCCTAACTGCAGGATTGTGGATATGAAACAGCAGACTGATTTTAGTGCATTATTTTTCAGACATTGCAAGCCATTGACTTGCTTTGTAAAGCTTTACTGTATTTTATATATCTGAGGGAGGTGCCCTCTAAAAAGAGGATCTTTTGCTCTGTGTAAATGGCTGTAAAGGACACACTGTCATCTTTAAAAATGGAAGTGTAATACACAGTCATGCAATTTTTATAACATCAAAAATTTTTTTTGTAATCAAGATAGTTGTATTTAAGGTTCCAGCTTAATTTTCATGTGGGACATATTTCTTTTGGATTATGTGTTGATAAAATTTTGCTTGGCATTTTAGAGCACAATGAAGACAAAATAATGAGGGATATGACTTGCAGCAGTACTTGGCACTTGTTTGCCTGCTTGCATACTTGGGTAGCATGGTGTGATATGAAATTATTAATACTTTCCCCCCTTCTTTTTTCTTTCAGGAGACCATCAAAATAGTTCAACCAATTTTGTTGGGAAAAATTATTAATTTTTTTGAAAACTATGATTCCTCAGATGAGGTAGCTTTGAATTTTGCATATTGCTACGCAGCTGCTATGTCTGTGTGCACACTTATTCTAGCTATAATGCACCACTTATACTTCTATCACGTACAGCGGGCTGGCATGAAGCTGAGGGTAGCTATGTGTCATATGATTTACCGGAAGGTAAGCAAACCTGTTCAGAGGTATATTTGGTGTTTGACAGCTATTCCTTTAGTGGAGTTTAAAAACGCAGTTATTTCTTATGTTCCTGGTTGCAATTCCATTGAAGTTACTCATTTGTAGAGATGTAGTGCATGCTAACATGTGTCAGGCCTTACATGTATATATATGTGCTCTTTGGTAACATGGTGTGTGAACCACAGCTTCAGTCTTGCTAGTGAAGGTGGTGAATTAAATAAGCCTGAAGTCTTGGAGGAGGTGCTTATCTTTTGGCTGCTGGTGCTGTTGGAGAGAAGCCCCCCTCCCCCTCAAGCTGCTGGTGGAAGGGTTGTGTGCTGGAGCTGTAAGAGGTGTCAGAATACAGCAGGAGAGGGGCAGAGCTCCCAGGGAATGCTGGCAGTTACTCAGCCTTGCAGTTTGATCCTGAGGGAGGATGTCATTTTTGGATGTCACTGTCTGCTTCAGCACTCTCAGTGACCTGGGAGTTGCTTCACTGTCCAATTTCCCCCCCACGCCTCTTGTGGTTAATGGTGGGATTTATTCATATTTTATTCCATCAGTGCAGTAGAATTAGTGAGTTGCCTCCTTTGCAGATCAGAGGCTGCCCCCTTTCCTTGCGGCATCCATCAGGTTTGCTTGGGGAGCGGCAGCAGTTGTGTGGGACTGCTGCTTCCCCCTCCAGGCTGGCAGGGATGCTCAGCATCTTCACCTTTTAGTATCCCTCCTGTTGAGGGAAAGAGAGAGAGGAGCAGGCACAGGAGACACAGTTCAGAATAAAGCTGAATTCTAAAGGCAGAGTAGAGCCATTTTTTAGTATAATTTACTGTTTTTACTGTGAGAGTGCTGCAGCCCTCCATTAAAACCAATGAAGTGTGAGAAGGGAGGTAGGTTCAGTGAGCAGTGGTTTCTTTGCTGTCTGTGTGTCCTGATCAAGAAATAGTTTTTCTCAGCTACAGAGGGAGTCGAGGCTGCTGTCAGAGGGAAAGTGGAATGAGAGAAGTTATGAATTATTACCTAGAGGAAGGAGTTGAGCAACATCGAGGATGAAATGCTCTCCTTGGTGAGAGAGCAAAAATCTCCGCTGACAATGCTGAAAGGGACAATTCCCTATATTCGTAGCTTTAATGCTGCTAGAATAGTGACTTGCAGTTCTTACCTCAGCAAAAAGCTTAATTGAAGGGATCAGGACTGTACATTTTCTTTGGAAAGTAAAGAAATCCACATTATTTTAAACATTAAACATGGATACCATTCACTTAAGACATACATTTGTACTACTTGTATAGGTCATGTGACGTTTTTGGGCAAAGCAGTAGAGTGAGGAGAGAGAAAACGTCCCCCTTGTAAGTGCCCACATTTATTCTCCTCCTCCTTCTGATAGCTTGGAAATGATCCTCTGGGAACTTGGTCTAACATGGCACACTGATTTCTTGTACATAAACATCTCCCTAAGGTATTAATTTACTGAACTGGTTATCAAAATACAATTTGAAATTAATGAAAAATGTATATAGTGATGTTTGTTGATGTGTTGATACTAGCTTAGAAGCTTGGAAAAGAAATGTTTGTAATATGCACTGTTATTTCTACAGATGAGATTCAATGGAAAATTAATCTCCCCTCATCTCAAAAATGTTTGCTCTTGAGGGTGAAGGCCGAGGTCACAGCAGAACATAAATAAATCTTTCTAATAATTTGTCTTCATTATCTGCAGCTTGTAGATAGGTGTTATTTTATCCTCATACGGGCTTTTGAAGGAATTTGGATGCTGATTTACCAGCACTTTTCGCAGTTGGTTAATTGCTGTAGTAAATAAAATCTTAGATTTGTAAGAATGAATAGGCTGGATAAGAAAGCATCCTTAATGGAGAATTTCAAATGCTTATAATTCTCAAGTTTTAGACACTTTTTCATTTCCTGGAAAGTTAAAATCTAATTTGCAAAAGCCCTGTATTCAACCTCTAAGATGTTTTGTGACTGGTAAGAAGTATTAGGGATGTATGTAGAAAGCTTGTAACAAAAATGAAAATGAAATCTGTCTCATGACTCACAGTCTTATATTTTGAAACCAAAGCCTACTTACAGGAAGTGAGTTTTTTTTGTGTGGGTTTTTTTTTTTTTTTAAGACTTAACTTTTAGAAGTTCTTTGACATCAGTGTACTGACTTTGGCTGGGTTAATTTTCCTCAGCTCATAGGGGGCTATATTTCAGATGTAGTAGAAAGGGCAAGGTACCAGAACAGGACTTTTTGGTAGAAATTGGTTGTGTAAGAAAACCTCCTGTTTTGTGTTCAGTGTTTCCATTTCGTTCTGTATACTTTGCAGTCTAGACAGGTCCATTCAGCCAGGAAAATGTAAGGCTCATTTCACTTAAAAAAAAACCAACAAACCAAAACCAAGGAGGAAGTCAAGGAAAGACTAAAATTGCATTGCCACTGACAATGGGAATAGCTGTCTCTTCCCTGAGAAGACAGATGGGTCACAGAGGAGCACCCTCCTTTTGGCTCAGATACTTGCATTGTTCCTCCTGAGACTGTCTTGGTCAAAAGGAACGGGACTCATAGAATCATACTGAAACTGGTTTTGCTGCTTGTTTGAAATAGCTAGGAAGAAGTCAGAAAGGTGATTCAGGTGGTAGGTCCAAGACAGACCCAGGCCACAAGCCATTTAGCAAGACACCAGCAGAGTCTTCTCCTTATAGCTCAGGTGAACCTGAGACAGCAGGTATGTTGTGCAGGAGGTGCTACAAACACATCCTGGTGGGCAAGTTCTTCAAACATGCATCATGTGAACTCCTATTATTATGGTCTATGGATATCTAACAGATTGTCTTAGAGCTTATCAGCCTTGATCTGTGGTGTTGAGTAAACACTGTAGAAATGTGGCTGTGCTGCAGCTGCATTACTTGCAGGCTCTTCCTGGGGGATTTTGGGTGTATGAGAGACATGGCTTAAGACAGGGAAAGAAGCAATGATTTTCTCAAATAACTAAATTGTCTTTAATATACTCAGTATCCTAGCTTTGTTACTGGATTATCAGTGAAATTTCTAAGTGGAGTTTTAAAAGTTTCTGCCTGCTGGTTTCAATGAAGTTAAGTTGGTATTCTCTGTGATTAATAATACCTTTGCAACACAGAAGTGAAGTGCAAGAAGTGTAAGGCACCTCATTTGAAATGATGCCTCGAATAGTACTTTGATGGCTGGTGTTCTTCCACCTATTTCAAAATTCTGGAACAATATTTTTGAAACAATTAGTACTTTTCAGGTTTGATTATTGATCAAGAAGGAATCCTAATAATAACAGTTTGGAGAGGGAGAAGTTGATATGCACTGTCTAAAAGAGCAAAGTGTTTTTGAGGAGTGAACTACCCCTATACAGAAAAACATGTAGTATATGTTGTATATTTTTTAATTTGATCTGCAAACCTGTGGTTTCCTTCTAGGAGGTGTGGAAAATAGCAGGGTGTGTTACCAGTATTTTTGAGCAATTTCAGTTTGGATCTTTGCAGACTGTGTATTTCCAGATGTGATTTTTTTTTTTGGGGGGGGAGGGGAATATTTTATAAATACATAATATTTTCTACTGATAAAGTTATTTATTAACCTATAAAATGTTTGGTATTTTCCTCTTGTTGCGTTTCATAGCATGTGCTAAACTTAATTTTATATAATTCAAAAATGTTATGATTTTGCAAGAGTTATTAACAGGGGAAGTATTGATTTGTAAGGGGATTTTAACTCTGATTTATGAAGACAGAAAGCCCTGTTTGCAGTGTTAGCAAAAACTGATAATGTAAAATTAATAATTTTGAGGTTTTTTGCCTTCTGTCAGATCTTGTTCAAAACACAATTCTTGCAGTTGGCCAAACATTGTTCTGATTTTAATTTGGCCTTCAGATGGAGTTTTCTGTTCCTGTTTTGTACAGGTGCTTGTAACGAAGCGGAGAACAACACACACAAAAAGTTACAGACTCTTTTGCTTAGTTTTAGTGACTTGCTATGTTGGTATTTTCCCATTTTTAGTCACTTGAGACATGAAGATAGTTTTGGGATGATTTCTGTTCTCGCAGTCCTTCCCTACATGTTTTTTTAATACTCTTTTCTTCAGGGCCTTGTTCAGAATATTTAACCTAACGTACATGTTATCTAAGGTTCTTAATATGCCTCAGTATTCTCAGGCAAAAGCTGAGATGTGCCTTTAGCTTTTGCCCCAGTATTGTATTTGTGTATTGAGTCTTCTGTGTGTAGGTGTACTGTGCTCTATAAGCTGTGACAATTTGACTGTTCTGACTTTTTCAGGCGCTTCGTCTCAGTAATGTCGCTATGGCAAAAACTACCACTGGCCAAATAGTAAATCTTCTGTCAAATGACGTGAACAAATTTGATCAGGTAAGAAATATTACACATCTTTCCAAGAGGCTGAGAAAATTGTGGGGTTGGAGTTAAGAAATTTTGTTTACAACTGATGCTAGTATATTTCTGATGAACATTTCTTCTCGTTGTTTCTTGAACATAGAATGTTTTGGTTTGGAAAGGACTTAAAGATCATGTAGTTCCAGCCCTGCTGCCATGGGCAGGGACATCTTACAGCAGCCCAGGTTGCTCAAAGCCTTGTCCACCCTGGCCTTGAACACTGCCAGGGATGGGGCATCATCAGCTTCACTGGGCCACCTGTTCCAGTGTCTCATCAGCCTCACAGTAAAGAATGTCTTCATAATATCTAATCTAAACCTACCCTCCTGGTGTTTAAAGCCATTCTCCCATGTCCTGTCGCTACATGTCCTTTTAAAAAGTCCCTCTCCAGCTCTCCTACAGGCCCCTTTCAGGTACTGGAAGGCTGTGAGAAGGTCACCCTGGAGTCTTTTCTCCAGACTGAACAGCCCCTACTCTCTCAGTCTGACTTCACAGGAGAGGTGCTCCAGCCCTCTGATTATCTTTGTGGCCCTTCTCTGGACTTGCTTCAGCAGGTCCTTGTCCATCAGAGCTGGAGGCAGTACTCCAGGTAGGGAGAATTGCCTCCCTTGACCTGCTGGCCACACTTCTGATGCAGCTCAGGACATGGCTGGCTTTGTGGGCGGCAGGCACACCCTGCCAGCTTGTGTTGATCTTCTCAGCCACCAACACCCCAGGCCCTTCTTCCCAAGGCTGCTCTCAATGCATTTTCTGCCCAACCTGTATTTGTGCTTGGGATTACCCCAGCCCAGGTGCAGGACCTTACCCTTGCCCTGTTGAATTTCAAGGTTCACATGGTCCCACCTCTCAAGGCTTCTCTGGATGGCATCATAGGAAGACATATATTCTCTTAAAATATGGGAGGAAAACAAACTTCCCGCCCCCTCTTAAATATTTTCCTGCTGTTTTTATGAACTCAGAGAAATTTTGGTGGTGAACATAAAACAAAATCAGTGTGGTAATTTGGTTATTCTCTGTACAGCTCCGTGTACGTTTAGGTCTCTGAATCTGGTGCAGAATTCTCACTGAGTACAAAAGTGGTTCCTCAGTGTTATTAGGTTTTAATTTCTTAGTTATGACCAAAAGCTAATTTTTCATTCTTTTGCCCAGGTAACAATTTTTTTGCACTTCTTGTGGGCTGGACCAATTCAAGCTGTAGCAGTAACAGCACTTCTCTGGATGGAAATAGGCCCATCATGTCTTGCAGGAATGGCAGTTCTGATCATTCTTCTTCCTGTCCAGACCTGCATTGGGAGGCTTTTTTCTTCCCTCAGGTAAAGCTGCACTTCTTGGGTTGTAGGTATTTTCTGTCATGGGTTTTAAAATGTGCATGCTGGATGGAAGTGGAGGAGTACTCTGAGATCAGCTTGTGTCTGGTGGTGTTTTTTGCATTGCATTGTCTTTTATCTTTGCCAGTGTTACTTTATACTTGCTAATGTGAGATGTCTGAATTCCTGTTTATGGGCTTAAAGTGATCTGTCTGCCAAACATGCTGAGAATAGCTGCTACTCATTAGCTGTCTAGTATGTTAAAACAGTTGGGCTGTTTCTGTAGCCACCTTACTGTAGGTCTCGGCATAGAATTGTGTAACTCCTTGAGCTTTGCCTTCCTGCAGTGATGCTTAGGGAGTGGTTACCACAAAGGCAATACTGTCAGCTCTGCTCAAGTTTGACTTACTGGGGTGATACAGGAGTTGCAGCAGAAAGCTCTGAAAGTTTTGTGTTCAGAGATCTTGCTCTCTCCTTCATGACAAAGATGCTGAGAGAAAAATGGGGAAGGCACTGGGAAAGGAAGAAAAAATTATGATGATGGTTTTGGTGCCAGCTATGAGGCTTTCAGCTATAAGGTTCTAGGCTGTGGAGATAGGAGTTTGCAGTAATTTTCCATAATCAAATGAATTTAATTTGTTTTTCTGAGTTTTGTTTGCCTGAGATGGGACTGATGAGGCAAGTTTTTGCTTCCAAGTTTTCTGTTTCTTAAGTAATTAATCATGCTCTACATACATTATGAATTTATAAATGACTTTTGCATCTAAATGGAAATATTTTTGTGTTCCTTTACTGTGTACACATATGCCTACAAGTGTTAGGCATCTTTGTTTGCATCTTTTGTTGAATGGGTTCCTTCTAGCTCTTCTGATAAGTAAAACTATTTAAACCATTGCATGGCTGTTTATGAAGAGAGAGCTGAGAATTACAAAATGAGACTAACTTGTAGAATTCCTTTTATTTGCAACCAGGGTGGTTGTCCTCAGTCATTATGTTCGCATGCTGTTTCTTAAATAATGATCCATTCAGTGTTCTCTGTCAAATTCCTAGGGGGTTTTTTAATGATATAACCTGTTTGTAGAATACTTGTATATTCTTAGATGTACATTTTCACCGCATGTGCAATATGCATGCATAAGTATCAAGCTACTTCATTGCTTTTGATTGTTTTTGATGTTTGAGTCAATAGTTACAATACTTAGTGCTTACCCTAGCACCTTATCTGTGGTGGTAAGCATTAATACCCCCAATTTACAGATGGGAAACTGAGGCACAAAGAGATTAAGGGACTTGTCCGGAGTCAGACAACAAGGTGACAGAAATCTCTTTGTTTAAGGTACATATTTTAAAAATTAACTGTTTTAATTAAACAGTTTTAATTTAAATTAAACTACTGCTTGGGGATTTTTACCCATTCATTAACAGCACTTGTTTGGATGCAGTGCAAAGAAAAGAATTTGTTAATCAGAAAAGTTTTTGCTGGTCTGTGTATTTGTATTTGTGAGCAGAAATGTGCAGTGAACAGAAGGAGTTAATGGTAAAAGTGGAATAGATTTCAACTCCGTAATGATGAGTGTTTTCACATGGCAGTTGCTGGGAATCTGCATGGATTTAAGAAAATCAGCCTATGAAGAAGTAATTTAAGGATTAAAGCTCTTGCTAAAATCCAAGCACGCTCGGTGTGGCAGCTAATTTGCGCTATTATTCAGCACTGTACTTGTGACTCAGTCTTGTAAGCACATACGCTCACCAGTTCACGATGCAGGCATTGGCTTCAGTGCCTTAGGAGTTTGCAGGAATGGACTCGGTATCCTGTGGAATGGTATACACTGTATTCTGCAGCACAGCTTTTACTTGCAGGAGTCCTACGAGTTTGACCTGGTATATTATTGGAGAAATAGTTCAATTACTGGACTGGAGAGCACTTCCACTGCTTAGCCACGCAACTGTAATTGTCTCATTTAAAGCTCTTCTAATTTTAAGAGAAAAGCTTTATGTCAGACGACTAAAACACATCAAATATGTCTCACAAAAGCAAAAAGGAATTTTGCAGCTTGCTTAATTTAGAATGGTTATGAGTTTCGAAGAGGGGACTTCTCAGACACTTGAAGAATTTTTCGGTCTTTCGTTATTGCACTCTTATGACGCTACGTGAGACTGAACTGCATGTATGCTGAACTTAGTATTTTTAAACCTGGGGACATGTCTTCCTCTACTGTAAGTTAGCCATCAGTGAACTGTCTGTGTACTTGAAGCTATTATATAATATCCGTGAGCCTGTGGCTTCTGGCATGTGTGTACAAAATATGCTTATTGCAATGTAGGGGGGTGTAACATTAAAGAAAAATAGCACCCTTGCCCCAACCTCTTCAACATTTTAAAGCAATTTGAAAGAGGATTGTTACTATGATAACATTTCAACAGGAAAATTGAAAACTTGATTTATGAGAACTATGGCCTTTTTGATTCACATCATTTTAAAAGGAAACCTCTGTTAACTTTATTATTTTGAATCATCTTGTACCTTCTGTTATCTGGAGACCAAGACTGGAAGTTAGGTGACTTCAGACTGTAGGTGAGAATTTTTGTTTGGTGCTGTAGAGACATGAACAACACATGCTAAATTTTGCCTTTTGCTGTGTGTATGGGGAAGAAATATTGAGCTCTTACGTTCTTTGAAGATTTGTTTTACTGTTAGTTTTTGAAAAGGCAAAAGATGAAGTAGGAAAGATAATCTTGTTCCATGTCACTAGGGTTGGTTTAGGCTAAGTAATCTTCCTCAGTGTTAAGAGTCCTTAGTGGTATTAGGGCTAAGTTTCTCCATTTCTTTTGTCAGTTTTCTTGAATAAATATTTTTTAATACTCTGCTTCAGCCATCCTAACATTTATGAAATGCTGGTGCTGAAAATTTTAAAATGATGAGTAGGTGCTTGAAATTCTTTTTACTGAAGTTCTTTAAATATAGCTATTTCTTCCAAATTATCAGAGAAGTCTTACGGGGGCACATTAAGCTGACAAAGCCCAGTCACCCCTTCTAAAGAGACTTTTCTTTTTCAATGATCTCTGAATCTTAACTTTCATTAGTATATGCAAAAATAAGTAATTTAGAAAGTAAAGGTATGTTTTATCAAAATAAGGTCTACAATAGCTCTCTATGTGCAAAGTATGTTTGTCTACCTGAATGAATTCAGAATTGTAATAGGCTCTATTAGCATGATTTATGCATTCATTATGTGGCTTCTAACTTTCAGTGCTTTTTTCCTAATTAAAACTGTGGCTTTATTATTTAATTATATATATTTTCCAGTTTGCTCATCAGCGCAAACATAATGTGGGACCAAAATAGACATATTTACATTAGTGTTAATTACAGTTAATGCTTAAATAATATTTATTTGTTAAACAAAACCATGTTTAGATTATCTCTAATAAAGTAATGCTCATGTACTAAGTAATCTCTGCTTCAACTAGAGTTAATCCTAAAAAGACACAAATGAGGACAGTTTTTTTAACAAAATCAAGAGAGCCTTATGAGAAGTGTGGATGTTTCGGCATTTTGAAATCTTCCTTTTTTAAAGTAATTTTCTGATTTTTGTTTGGTTCTAAGTGTAATAGTTGTGAATGTTGTTATTTGAGGCTCTTTTAGTACACAAATAAAGGGTACCATAGTTTACACAAGTTGATGTATAATTCTGAACATAGAATCACCTCACAGTTTCCTGAGAACAGGTAATACCAGGAGTACAAACATACCAAGTCTGTCTGCTGTGTGTCAGCTTTAAGATACTGTTTTAGAAAGACCCTTTAATGCAATTGCACCTATGGGAATTGTCTTTACAAGAAGAGCAAAAATGTAAAAAATACGGATATATTACATGATCCTAAGTAGTCTGTCTTCTTTAGATAATCTGAGATTTTTTTCCTTTGTGCTGTTTACAGAAGCAAGACAGCTGCCTTAACAGATGTCAGGATTAGGACCATGAATGAAGTGATAAGCGGTATGAAAATAATAAAGATGTACGCTTGGGAAAAATCATTTGCGGAACTTGTGAATGGTTTAAGAAGGTAATCCTGGAAAGATACAGCTTAGTATATGACCAGTGTCAGTTGCCTTTTTTTTTACATGTGAATAAGTATGTATTTTGTGCTTTAAAATTCAGTTTATTTACATGTCTAGGGATTTTTTAAATTTTTTTTTTTTTTAAATTTTATATAGCAAGAGTGGAGGAATGGAAATATGTCCTAGGGGGATAAAAAAAGAAGAAAAACCTCCAAACTTTGATATTTGTAAATTCTGGTGCTTTTATGCTTCCTTTTACTGTTTTGTTTAAAACCAGCAACTAATAGACTGTAGTAGTTGTAATGCAACCATTTTGTCCTCACAGTTCTGTAAACTGATAGCAAGGAACCTATAAAGAGACATTTCCCTCCTCAGCAATACATGGAATCTGACTTTCTGTCCTAAATGTTCGCATCCTAATGTAGTACCTGATTTCCTTTTATGTGCTTTAAGTACTGGTCAAGCTATCTGGGAAAGCTGGAGAGAAGTAAGACAGCAGATCAGAAATTCCCTAGGTGTTCAACTGGCAAGGCCAGCTGAGCTTGGTATCCTAAGACATTTCTTTTCAGAGGTCCATTGGCATCAGATTAAAATATATTAATAGATTTGATTTTCAATCAGTATTTGCCTTTTTACTTGGCATTTGAGAGCCTCCACTGCTAAAGGATAACTTTAGGAGTTTGGATGCATATTTCTCTTATGTTTTGTGTTGTGTCCACCTCCAGCATATGAGTAGAAGATTGTTACCTTGCTGTAGATTATCTGTTTTTTTAAAAAAAATTTGTTTTATTTGGAATTAATTTTCTTCAACGGATTTTTTTCCTTTACATCCATTTGCAGACTTGCACATTTGCAAATGTTCCTTGTGATGTTTCTTCTCATACACATAATCTTTTGTCCTGTTGGATTATTAGTATTCTGTGCTGACTGAATGTTCATGATTGATGAAAAGCTTTGCTGTCTTCCATGGAGCCAGAGAGGCAATTCGTTTATTGAAAGTTTCCTCAATGAATGTGTTCCTATCACCAAACTTTAGATTTCCAAGTTTAACACCTCATTAGGATTAGAGGCTTCCTTTTTAATAGTGGAGAGAAATAAGCTCTTACAGAACACATCTTGAGCCCTCTTTCTTTTCTTTAACTGTTCTCTGGGAAACTATAGTTAAAAGTCTTAAATTTAGCCAGGTAATTTATTGCCCAGTGTTTCCACAGTGGTCCTTGACACTGGCTGACACCTGAACTCCTCCATTGCTCTTTTCTCCTATATCTATTTGTATTAAGTTTCTTTTATATGACTTTGTACCTCAAGACAGTGTAATATATTACATGCAGCCTGCGGGTAGTCTGCAATTTATCTGATATTTTTGGAGAGTAGCACAAAAAATGTGCTGATTGTCCACAGATAATGAGAGGATTATTAAGGATTATTAAAGGGTGGGAAAGGAGTTTCATTCAGGGTTGTAGAAGTAATTGAATTAGACCCAATTCAAATAGTTTATATACAAATGTTCTTTCTCTGTACTCTGGAGGAGATCAGAGATTGTGAACCCTTAAGCTGAAAAAGTAAGTCTCTGAAACTCTTTGAAAGTCTGTCAGTTCAGCCAATTTGGCAAGTGTAGTGGGAAAGTTGCTCAACTAGTTTTTCAGTAGAGCATCCTGCATCCTTTTCTTCATTAAGTGAGTACTTAATTTCCTTCAAATTATATAACCACAACTTAAGTTTCTAATTTTAACGTATACTTCCAAGTGGAAGGTGATCAAAATTATCAAGATTTTCTCTGAGAATAGCCAACTTATTTGGAAAAAGAAAGTAAGGATTTGTTTCATATTTGATATTATTTCAAGCACACAAAAATAGAATACATGAGGAAGGAGTAAGTTGTTATGGCTCTTTTGATAAAGGAAAAGATTATTTTAGTGAGGAGTTTAGCCTGATAACATCATGTTGTAGTGGATGATAGTGCAGTAATATCTTGAGGATTAGACTTGATGAGTCATTTAGGAGTGGAAACTGCAATTTAACTGAAGTGGAAATTGAGAATATAGTCTTCAGCAGCTTTTCAGTTTCTAGAGAGAGATTTATGTGTCTGAGCAGTACTTCAATCACTATTTAGCTTGAGCAATGACTGACAGAACAATTGGCCTCACAGATCAGTATTTTCTTAATTTATGAGCCAGAATTCTTAGAGCCAAGGAAGCCAGGAGCAGGGTCCAAACTGGGAAGGATTTAGAGTGAGATGAAAGGAAATACTCTAAATTCTGTGATCCAGCTTGAGGATCAGCAGCCGAATAATGGCAGATACTTGAGCTGTGGGAAAACTTGATCTTTTAGAATATGGCCCTTTTTTTTCAACTGCAGAGTATGTGTCAATCTTTCCATGAGTTTTGCTTGACCTTTATACAGGGTTTTTTCCCCCCCTTTTTCTATTGCATGCAACCCAGTATATTTGAAGCAGATGAGAATCTGAATTAAAATACTAGTTTGAAAAAGCAGAAAAAAAATGCCACACCGTTTTTCTGTCTCTGAAAAACATCTTCTATAGTTACTAAAATATTAAATATTATAAAGTTCCCCACTGAATTCTAAGCCTCTTAAATACTTTTTCTTTTGTTACTATTTACCGTATAACATAATTTATTCACAGTTCTTTACGTATGAGTTGGGGTAATGCAAGGGGAGGGGAAAGGACATGAAAGTAAAATCCTGAGAGGGGGTTTCTCTCACCTGTTGTTGAGGGCAGCAGTAATGAGAGAGATGGATGTGACTGTTTATATTTTGCATTTTTAGGAAGGAGATTGCCATGGTTATGAAAAGCTCCTACCTTCGAGGACTGAACTTGGCCTCTTTCTTTGTGGCAAGCAAAATAACAGTGTTTATGACTTTCATGGCGTATGTACTGCTTGGAAACTTTATCTCTGCAAGTCGGGTGTTTGTTGCGGTGTCCCTGTATGGTGCAGTGAGACTGACAGTAACTCTGTTCTTCCCCGCGGCTGTTGAGAGAGTATCCGAGGCAGTGATTAGCATCCGACGAATCAAGGTAGGGTTATTCGTTTGGTGGTTACCTGGATTTCTTCTCTTACTCTAACCTTGTTTTAACACCTGTGACAAATGCAGCCTTATTTGAGTTTTGCAGCTCGGGGTTTTTAATGAAATAACCTGTTTTGGAAACTGAACTTGTTGCTGTGTATGCACACGCAAAAACATGATGTGCACTGTAATTTAATGTAGAAGTTCAGTAGTGAAAGTACAATAAACCAATAATGCAGATGGAAACAATTTTTTTTTGTTAATACCCAGGATTTTAAAAGGAGGAGAAGTTCAGATAGTGTTCTGTCTTCTGTTTGTCACATGAAGAGGGCTTAATAGGGACAGTGGACAGCTGCCTACAGTGTCCTTACCGTTATTCCAGTGAAATAACAAGTATTTACCATCAAAGCAGTGGAATGATAAGGTGTTACAGTGGGGGTTTCACCTCTTCTGCATGGAAAGAGGGAGTTAAATGATTTTAAGACTTGTCAGTATTTCAAGGGAAAGACAGGACAGGTTCTTAGGGTCAGTTTTCTTCTGGAATTCTTTATTGAACAGGTGGTTGCTACAGTCTTGTTCTAATAAATGTGTACTTTTTTGGAATTTTTTCGGGGAGAAGAGCTAGATAGTTAGAGGTACACTGTTATAGTTGTGCGTTACTTTGGAAATGCAGTTCCTTGATCAATTTTGTGGTTGTTTTTTCCAGCCCCATAATTAATGTTCTGTATGCTGCTTTCAAAAAACATGTGCTTGGGTTCCTTTCCCATTCTCGGTCTCACATTAGGCAATGTCCTGTGCTTTTGTTACAGAACTTTCTGATGCTTGATGAGGTCTCGCACTTCAAGCCACAATTGCAGGGTAATAATGAGGATATCATTCTTCATGTTCAGGATTTGACTTGCTATTGGGATAAGGTAAATTAACTTTTAGTAAATGTGAAGTATATTGGTGCTGCAGCCATTTGAAATCTAAAGTGCAGTATGTCTGTGTAGTGTACTCCTTTGAGTATGAGAATCTTTTTAGTGTGGAGCATCTTTAAAGTAGCTATTCCTGAATATTACTAAATGAAATATGGTGTGTTTCTCTGTGAAAATATCTCTCGTTATTAAACAGCACTGTATTGTGGGTGAGGTACTAAAATTGGAATCAAGGACAGACAGCAAAGTAGGGTGGGCCTTGTGTGTGTTTTTTTCTGTGAACTGAATGATTGATCAGTCCATTAGTCTAGACTAGGTATGATATACTTCTCATAACAGATTTGAAAGCTTTAGGGACTACTCAGCATGTATTTGTTACTCTGTTCAGCTGCAAATTTTTCTCTGCTTAAAATGCACCAAACTAACCAAAGTTACTAGTAAAAGGGATGATACACAGGTGATAAATTTTTATGTACCTTTCTTCTCTAAGAAAGGCAGAGGTTGCTGTTTGGAAACTGCAATTGCTGTGGTAAGCAGCAGTTTCTGATGGATTGTTGGAGCTATTGCAACCTGCCAGTATCCTTGCACATGGGGGGGTTCAGTCTCTCTTACAAATCCTAGAAACTCTGAAAATGAGTTTTGCATATAAATGTAGTGCAAATAAGACGTGTCACATACTTCCCTTTTTGTATCCTCTTCCTCTACCTGTCCCACAGAAGATCAGGTGTGAAAACATATGTGAGGATCTACCTACTGCTACTCAACTGCAAAAGAAAATTGCTGCATTATTCTGCTCTACTTTCTCAGAGTTCTCTGTGACATAAGTATTTCTGAGACATTGACCAAATTTTTAAAAATTACTTGACATGAAAGACTTGATTGTGAATACATTCTAGTGCAAAATGGAATGTATTTCTTAATCTTTATTTTCTTCCCAAACTGACTTTGGTACCAATGTGAATAATTTATAGGAAATGGTTGCATAATGTGCCTGTAAAACACCTTTTTTGTTTTTAATGAGTTGTTTATATTGCATAAAGCAGGGCAGCATGACTGGAATTACTGGTTTCCTTTCAATTAAAAAAAAACCCAAACCAACAAGCCATCAACAAAACTGTTAATGTAATTTTCATTTTGATATTTAATTGCAGTGTGCATGGGAGAAGAATAGTTCCCCCAGAACTGCTAAGATATGCTCAGGAAGTTTATCCTGTATAGTCTTAGAGTGATGCAAAATAATTTTATAGAATTGCTCACTAAAAGGTAGGTTCTGATACAGATCAGTTGTGAAAGGAATAATAGAAGTTGGCTATGCTATGTCAGGTAACCAGCTTAGTTTGCTACCCTGACTAGGTTTTTCAAGACACTTGAGAAACAAGTACAGACACTGTACAGATGGATGATAATTTTATTTATTTTTAAAGATTGTTTGCCAAAAGAGATAGTAAAAGCCCCCAAACCAACAATCTACCCGCAAATCCAATATCAGTTGAAGTAAAAAAAGGAATTACTAGCTAGACTTTTAGAAAAACAACCAAACATGGTTTATTACAATTTGTCAAAAGATGGACAAAACCAATTAATTCCTCATCATACTCTTGTTTTACTAAGGCAAGTATTATCCTGAGTACCACAGGCTAGTCTGATACCAGTATGGAACTAGGGAGTCTTCAGTGCAGGTTTTTACTGATGAGCCTTGAGTTTACAGAACAGTCTGTCTGCTCAACTGAGCAACTTAAGATGCAAAATTCAAGCATTTGAACAGGGGCCAAAGTTATCCTATGTAATTTCAGTCCTTACGTGGGGATCCTAAGTGTAGTACTTCTGTGCAATATGTGATCTCTGTATCCCTGAGATGGGAGAACTATTGCATTCTCTTGGCTATAGGACATGCAAGGTTTGCCCAAGCTCACCTGAGGAATTGCAACCCCTGAAGGGGTCATTCTTGTGTCCTTTTGTCCTCCCATGTGCTGGTTGTTATGTGTGACCTTGTGGTGAACCACAGGCAATAGGAAATGAATCACTTTTAATGAGATTTGTTTTCTGATAGCTGAGTCCCATGAGCAATCCACCTGCAAGGTTAGGCAAAAACAAATGGCCGAAGAAGGAAAGGTAGACACAGCAAGTTCACAGGACACGGGAGCTGGGGCATTTGTGGTAATGAACTGTCAAGTGAACCTAGCTGTAATATTAGTCTGTGCTCTAATTTAAGTGCCTTAGTTTAGTGCCTAAAGATAGGTGTGATGAATTCTGGACAAATTGTCTTTAATTATAGGGAGCGCTATTTTGCAAAAATACCATGCTCCTTAGGTGTGTTGGCTATCCTGTTTGCTTGTGTTACTCCTGTTGTGAAGGCTCTGTGATACCTTACTGCTTTAATATACTGTATATCAGTAATAGCTTAAAAACTATTGAAATCTTCTGTAATGTTTTAGGCTCTTATGATACGTTTTCTGAAAATCTGAAGTTGGAAGGAAATGTCTTTGCACTTTTGTGAATACAGAAGCACAACCTCAAGGGGTCTAAAGAAGGGCCTTTGTGTCTGAAAGCTTATTTACTTTTTCTATATAGACATCGATTTAATGAGAGATATTTCCTACAAACTCTGTATTAAAAGAAAATAAATCCTTGACTGCCAAAGTTGGTAGAGTTCCCCTGACCTTATCGCTAGCTGAGTACCTTGGCTGTGTACTCTGGGCTGGGGAATCAAATTCGTGGTAAAATGCTGACTGGGGCTGGGGCTATATGGAGAAAAGGGAAAAAGTCCCATTGATGCCACCTTGTGGAAACTTGAAATAGCAGCGAAAGTAGTTTTGCAGAGTAGCATGAGGCACATGAGTTCAGGTCCTCACCGTGTGACCGATCTCACCTGACCCCTGTGCTGCTCCTGGGAGGTGAGAATGGTTTGTGAGCTCTGGGTGTTGTGCTGCCTGGCTCACTATTTCTCCTCTCATAACTGAGAATGTGTGTGCTAGCCCAGCTCTCCCAGCTGTCACAGACGTGGATGGATACTCTGCTTCCGTCTCTCACAAATAATTCAGAACACGTTGCAGGCTTCCTTTTATAGCACTCCTAGTACTTGGTCTTGTGGCATCTTTTGTGCAGGGTTAGGTGGTGGTCTCTTCAGCCGCCTGAACTTCGAAAGGTGGCTAGAGATTTGAAGGTAATCTTCACCTTGCTCCTCTGGTTTTGGAGCTTAAGAGTGGGTTTTCATTTGATCCTTTGATAGAAGTACTTGTTTGGGTTTTTTTAAATGTATATATTTTACAGTTTGCATTTTAATGTCAGTCACGCTTCGTGCAGGCTAAGGTGCGTGTAAAGGCAGATTCTGTCACGAGGATGTTTTGTTTTAATGAGAGGGAGCTGCACCAGGTCCTTAGAAATCGTAGTTTAGCACGGCTGTTAAAGACATGAGCATCCTTTCTTTTCACAAGTAGGCATTTTTACAACCTTGATAGAAGAGGTCCAAATTATATTGGGAAATAAGCTCTTATCAGTAGTGTAACATAAAGGATAGGCATACTGAAAAGGAATATTAACAAACAATGCTAGGGTGGTTTTTTTTCTCACAAACAGCCCACTATATTGTCCATGAAAAGTCTGTGTCAGTATACAGGATGAAGTTGTGTAAAATCAAATGTCATTTTTCTGTTTTCACTTTGGATAGAGCCTTGACTAGAGCAAACACAGACCCAGCTTTCCTGAGGCTCTGAGAGAGCTTCAATCCTCCCTTTTCCCACCATTTGTCTGTCTTCTCGGAGTTACTGAGTGTGTCGTGCCGGGGCCGTGAGTGCCAGCGTGGTGGGCAGCAGAGAGCTCCGATTTCCGAGGCTGCCGCCCCAGCCTTGCGCTGAGCTTTTCCAAGAATGCCGGGGCTCTAAGGAAGCACTGCTTCACCTGCCTTTGGGTTCCTTATTCCTTGAGTGCTCTTTTATCTGTGTTACTTGGTGGTGGGGAAGAATGAGGGTCTTTCAAAAGTGTTAAGGAATTACTGAAGAGGTGAACTGTATGTCTGAAAATGTGGTGGGCATATGGGTTTCTGGTTTATAGTGATTTATGTACATTGTCTTCTGTTTCTAAATATTTGTTTTGATGGTGTATATTTCATTATGGGGGAAGCCTAACTGTTTCTCAAATCTACAGAGTTTAGAAACACCAGCACTTCAACAAGTTTCATTTACTGTCAGACGAGGAGAATTACTGGCTGTGATTGGTCCTGTAGGAGCTGGAAAAGTAAGTCTTAATGTTTACCCCATTCCATGAGGCTTTTATGAGTCTGTTAAAGGTGAAAACTAGAAATTTGAAAGTGTGCAGTTGCTTTCTGTGTCTGTTAACACACTCACATCAAGATACTGGCATTCAAGAACGGACAATGTTCTTCTGGGTGTGAGGAGGAGATGGTTTGGAGTTAGTACTTTGTATGTTGCTTTTAGACTGCATGTAAAGGGTACTAGTGCTTTTCTACTGTTAGTAGTAGTTTGAGTGACAGGGTGAAATAGCCCATCATACCAGTAAACACTGCTCAGTCTCTATAATGTCTTAAATGCAACCAAACTTCGTATTTTTTTTACTCATTTTTTTTTAAAAAAATGTTTTCCAGTCTTCACTCTTAAGTGCCTTGCTTGGTGAGCTGCCTAAAGACAAAGGTTTGATAAATGTCACTGGAAGAATTGCCTATGTTTCTCAGCAGCCTTGGGTGTTTTCTGGCACTGTAAGAAGTAATATACTGTTTGACAAGGAATATGAGAAAGAAAAGTATGAGAAAGTTTTAAAAGTCTGTGCTCTTAAAAAGGTAAGGCTTTCTCTTTGTGCGTTTTATTTCCATGTTCGTTACTTTTATCTTACTGTTTTTCAGACTTGTGGTACATGCTGCAGTATGTAATATATAGAATTGATCATTATTAGTAGTGTGTGAAATAAGCCTTGTCGCTTAAGAGAAATAGGTGTCATTATTTTTGCCAACCCTCTGTAAGCACCTTCTTGTAATTCCTAAAACTTCCACTAGGGGGAGGTGTAGCTTATGTGACAGATTTGGGAAAAGGTGTTCCCTGTTATTTAATTTCATAATTATATTTTAGTCCTTTTCACGAGTATTATGGTAGGGGTGTGTGCAAATGCAATAAGAGGCAGAAAAAAATGATAAAGCTAACGTTATTTTTGACTTCCATTTTGTAAATATCCTATATGGATTTTTAAAAAATAAATGTCGTGCATTGTGTGTTATGTATTGCTAACAGCTATCAAAAGAACCCTAGGGCTATATATTGGAGAACTTGCTGAACCCAAGTAGTTTTATGAAAAAATATTTTTGAAAGGTCTGTGCACAAAGGAGTTTGTTACATGAGATATAGAAGAGGATTAAGCCAGATTTGTCAAGAAACAGACGTTTTGCTCGGCAGCTAAAAAGGTTTTATGCAGCATGTTACGATATTCTTGTCAGCAGCGACACAGGTGAAAAGCAGATGGTTACTGTAATGAACAGTTTTTGCAAGATTTTTACGCATGGCAGATAGTTTTAATATCTCCTGCTGTGATCAGTCATATGCTGTTGTCTAAACTTAAGGTTTTAATGACTTTAAAAGACAGCACACTGCATTAAAAGAGTTCGCACTTCAGATTTTATGGTAGATTTGCTTTCATGTTTTTCTTGCAAATTTATATATCTTATAAAAGCTGTGAATAAACTTTCAGAATATGTTTTATAGCTTAATATAAAACTTTTCTATTTCTTGAATGGGAAATGAAATAATTCGACATGGAATGTGATACAATTTTTTTGTCTTATTCATAGTCCCAAGCTCTGAAATTAACCAAGCCTGTCTGATAAATGTTGTTATTATTTCTCTTGAATACATTGCAGTAAGAATAAAAGTAAGGCAGTTTTTAAGGACATTGGCAATATAATTCACTGATAATAGTTCCGTTTTTATTGCTTGTGACAGCTCGTTTTGTTCTAGTAAAAAATAATTAATTTACTGTTAGACTTCTTGGCATTTTTTTGGTTTTCTGAGTTCCCCGGTAAATATTCCTCATAAGACTGGGAATAGTAGTGCACTTTCCTCTGGAAAAGTTGTACAAAATGTGAACTTTAAGATCTCCTCTATTTTTTCTGCTTTCTTAGTTACCTTTTGCTGAAAATACAGAGTCATAAAGTAATTGCAGATATTTCATTTAGCATGAAACCTTGTATTTTAACATGAGATGTTAATACTTTTCAAATAAGAAAATGTTATGTCGACACAGCTCTGTTGGCCTTTGAAGTTAAAATGATTTTTAAAAAACATTGTGTTCTTTCACATTTACAGGACTTGGAATTACTAGCAAATGGTGACCTAACAGTAATCGGAGATCGTGGAGCTACTCTGAGTGGGGGACAGAAGGCCCGTGTAAATCTGGCCAGGCTAGTGGTTTTTCTTGTTTCTAAAAATTGTCAGACTTCAGTGATTTAAGTAAAGTAATATAAGACTTTGTGATACTGACATTTCTTTATACCTTTTAGAGCTGTGTATCAAGATGCAGACATCTATCTTCTGGATGATCCACTGAGTGCAGTAGATGCTGAAGTTGGGAGGCATTTGTTTGAAAAGTATGTTACTGCTTTATTTTCACTTAAAAATGCAATTGTTATATTGTAATTCCTTAAAGGGTTTTTGTGGAGATGGGTATCTTCACAAAACTTAATACACATGCTTTCTGCATTTGTTTTTCCTCTGTTTTATGTAATTGAAAGATTTTTTTCCCCTCTGTGTGTCTTTGATTTTGTTCTTTCTTTTTAAAAGCCCTGTAAAAGTCTGTCCTGAAGTTACTATATGTAGAGTTATTCTTAAAGAAATATATGCCATTTTCTTGAGGAAAATGTCAGATTTCATACATGAAAGTATTGAGGCTTCTGAATAATAGGTTTTATTAATATTAGTACTGAGTGAAGAAGAATAATATGGGGTGGGATTTTAAATCACTTCTTAGTTTGTTACAGCTTTCTTTGCTAGTAATAAGCATTTGATTCAAGAAGATAAAGAAAAGGACAGAACGGTCCTAGATTCTTGAATAATCTTTCATTTTGGTTCTTGAGTGGTTGAAATTTCTCTTGGGTAGGTGAAACAGGGAACGTGGTGTGCAGAGTAGACTCTGGAGAGCAGAAATAGAGGAAAAGGGAGTGTGTAAGTTTACCATGTAGGAGAAGGATATTGGACTTCCCTCCATTCCCAAAGAAGTAGGAGAATGCTTATTAAATGTCAGTTTCCCTTCTCAATGAATTTCCTCTTCTCCATCTCTCTCTTTGAAGGTCTCTAGTCTATGGCACATAGTAAGTATGAGAAGGATCCAGTTAGTCCCAGACAGTGTTTTTTCCTTGCTTCTTCATAACTTGTAACTCTGTATTAAAAGGCATAATCTAGAATTTGCTGCAAGTAGAAGAAAAAACTTCCATTGATGGAATTCACCAGGCTTTGGTTGAGGCCTTCAATGAGAACGTTTTCTTGATCATACTTGCATCTTTTGAATTCCATGCTCCAAATATGTGAATTAATGTGGTTTTACTGTTGTTCCCTCCTGTCCACCCTTAGAGGTAATCATAAAACCTTATCTTGCAGAAATAGTCACAGAAATTGCATTGAGTAGCATGGGTATGTGTGTTCTTTAATACCCATAAGGGAAACCTTTTAGTATCTAAATTTGAAAACTGTACATCCTGTTTTCAGTTTCTGATCTGAACGCTCTGAAACCCCATCAGCATTTTGTTCTATTTTACTATTTTCTACAAATGGCTACTGTTTGTTTCCATCGGCTAGTATGGGCTAAGAGTTTTATGATGCATAGGCTTTACGTGCGTTTTTCACCTGCCGTGACTGATAGATGGAGTTCATTACTGCTCTAGTTCACATACACTATCCAATCCCTTTAATGCCTATTGAAGCTCTCTAGGCTTTAGCTGCTGCTTTTCTCTTTCTGCACAAGATCTCTCCACAACTCCAGCATTTGACTGTATCAGTGCCTGAGTTCTGAAAGTGCACCCACATGAGCTGTTAACCTGTCTCTCCCTGAAGTCTTAAGGTGTTTTCATGAAGAGGATAACAGGAAAGTACAGTGGTGCCTTGCAAAGGAGGTCAGGCTGCTTCTGCAACTTATTCTACATTTTATGTGAGCTGTGACACTGGCAGCATCTACATCCTACTGGAAGCTGGAAGCCATTGCTCTGTGAGCACAGTATGTGTTTTGCTGATAAACGTGTGGAGATGAGGAGGAATTAAGAGGTTATCTCAGAGGATTTGAAACTCAGAGAACTAGCTGGGGTTGTTCCTGTACTTTCTTTTAATCTCCCCAACTCTAGATCAGTTTGAGCAAAACACATAAAAGTAGAATGAAAGCATTTTTATAGAAAATGGATTGGGTGGAGTAGTAGTGGCAAGGAAAACTGAGCAATGCTTCCCTGTGCAAGATCTTAAGAGAAGGGTTTTATACAAACAAATTATCTTCTGAGGCCTTTGTGGAAGCTGTAAAAGGTGCTGGGGATAGTGGGGAGAGTGTTACGTTCAGTAGCTTGCTTTATAAAACAAAGCAGGGCATATTCTTTACTGTTTCCTGAATATTGCTAGAAGTGTGGAGAAGACAGAGACCACTTGGCCAAGAATGATTTCTTAGAACATGGTGCTGAGGACTGTCTGAGACACCATTTCATGCAGGCTACCCCTCAGGAGTCCAAACCACGAGGCTTAAAACAATGGATGAGATGGAAGAAATGGGATTTTTTTAATGAGAATCTGAAGTGGATAATCTTCAGTTCACTCACTCTTTTTTTTAACTTGTTATTATAATTTAATTTTTTTACAAGCTTCTAGTCTGTGTTTACATCAAAGATAGGTATGTTCCTAGTAATTCCCCAAAGCTATGGTCTGTGGGTGGCTGGTTCATTACATTTGCTGCTTTTTGCCATTCGGTTTGACTTCTGTATTAAACAGTTTAAAATATATAAATACTTTTCAATTGAGAAAGAATGTAAGTAGCACAGCTCCAGTGGGAAA
>JAWWEW010000001.1:76311127-76343538 GCA_035583185.1 Anabacerthia variegaticeps | reverse complement strand
TCTGTATTAAACAGTTTAAAATATATAAATACTTTTCAATTGAGAAAGAATGTAAGTAGCACAGCTCCAGTGGGAAAACAGTCCATGATATTGTTAATAAGGGATTGTGGCTCTTAAGAATTTCTTCATGATACAGACAAGTTGTTCTGTGGATGATGGAGCAGATAAAGCCAGTTTTTCGATGAATTCCTTTTTCCTGATCAAATTCCTTGGGGACTAGGAAGGTATAAACTGAAGAATTTCTATTTTCATGTTATTTGTAGCCTTTTTTCCTGTGATTTTTTTTTTGACAGTTAACTGTGGCATGCTTCAGCCTTTTTCCAGTGTGGGGATGCCAGTATAGTTTTATGGTTTTCCACATACTTGTAGCTGTGTATGAAAATATGCCTTTATTTCATATTTACACATATATAAATAGATAACAAATAAATATAATTATTTATATATAAGTAAAAATAGCTTTTAATTAACTTTTAAGAAATGTGGTATTTTGAGACTTCTGTTTTCAAAATGAGGGGCAGCCATCGTAGACACAGTAGCACATTTCCTTGTATGGTGAAGTTTGGAATAGCCTGTGATTTCTGAGAAAACCATTCAGTTGTACTTGGATCCCAAGAAATTTCCTACTCTCCCTGTTTGTCTTTATAAGCATATTTATACAGATTACATGGTTTCAGATCACCTTTAGATAGAAATTAAATTGTGTCCCATCAGCGATATTGACTCAAAAATCATGTTCTTAAGAGTGAGATTTATATTTCATTGTCTGTTGGGACATACTCTTTTGTAGGTATTGTTCCTTCTGTTGTATCTTTTCTGCTGACGGGAGCTGTGTGCTGGTCTCAGTTGATGATCAGCCTGATTTCTTTCTGTTCCTCCTCAGTGCTTCTGAGAGTAGGCAGAGTTACAGGACAGTTTGGGACTCCCTTAAGCCAGACCTAAAGTTGCGATGGTTCTCTGGAACTAGATAAAAGCTACAGAAGACGTCACTGCATTTATCACAACACAGTAATGCACGTAAGCATCTATTCAGGTGGAACACTGTGGTCCTAGGCAGTGGCCTTCAGTAGGAACTGAAGGAACATGCAAGTGGGCAGTGGGGCATGAGGGTAACCATATGTTGAGGCTGACTGGAGAGTCACCTGACAAGTTGACCAGATGTCCTGAAAGATAAAGTCTCTCTAATGCCTTCAGAGGTAACTGAGTGTTCCTCTTCAGGAGGGGGAAGGGAGCAGGCATGGTTTTGTAGCAAAGGTGTCCTTCATAGTTGCAGAAGGTGGTGATGAGGAATTGAACTGACAGCAAAGGAGAGCAGAGAATTCCATCGTGCAAAGTGCGTGGATTAAGAGATCCTGAATTCCTCATCACATTCTTACCTAAGCCCCAGAAGTGCTTGAGGGCAGGAGCAAAATGAAGTACTGAAAATGCGTAAAAGAATTTTTTTTCATTAGATGCATAGGTCTCAATATTTACGTGACGTGTTTAAAGTAATTTGATTTTTGGAACCCTTAGGAATCCATGAATGCTTCCAGTGTCCTATCTCTCTGTAAGTGGGGTGTGCTTGTAAATCTCATGTAACATTTGAACTTCGAGGAAAAAGTGCTGTTTTGTTGGTGTAGGTAATTAGAAGCAAGTGAAGCTCATCAGTCCTGTAAAACTAGCAGATAAAAGCTAGCATGTCTCATTTCTGTAGAGGGATTACAGACACAATCAGTGTGTCAGAGGAACCAAGCAATGATAGCCCTGGCATGTACTTGCCAGTGCTGTGTTTAAAGGCATATACATGTTACACACTTTGTCCGCTGATGACAAGCGTACAGGGGAGTTAAAGTTAAGGGTTTCACTCTGCCTCCTTTCAGGTAGGGTCTTGCTAAACCAAGGATATCTTTAAGACTTGTCACTGTGTGTTTCACACCTGCTCTATGCTCATTATTGTTTCTGATACCATTGCAGTGGTTACATCCCTAATGAGACGTCCTGGGTAAACTCGAATGCCTTGTACTTCTGTTTTTGTATTACAGGTGTTGCTCTTGAAAACATATGAGTAAAATCTTTCCATTTAGATGATAGAGTTGAAATTCCTTGAGCTTTGTAATGTTTTTGATAGGGAATATGTTTAAAATGTATGAATATGTTGTAATAATATTGGTTAAGATTTTGGGGGTTTGGTTTTGTTTGTTTTTTCATAGAAATTGAAAAGCATAAGTGTGACCTCTGTACATTGTATGTTTTCAAAAGACTTTAAAATTTTAGTTTTTAGTATCACAAAAATGCGTTGCTTTGTTTTAAACACACAATATGAAAAAAAAGCCGAAAAACACAACACTGGCAGAATGTCAGCGCAGTTGGTTGTTTTAGTGGTCTGTGGGTGCAGTTGCAAAACAGTATTATGAATCCTAAACCAGAAATGCTTTCAGGGGGGGATATGCAAATTTGTGTAGGAAAAGTTCATGAAGAGCTACTTAAATACCAAGATCTCTAGCTCAAAATGCTCCTAATAATGGACTTTGGAAGCTGGAAATGCCAGAGGAAGCATCACTCTATGTTTGCTTGTATGCTTTCTCCAGCCATCTGGTGCTACCTGGTGCCTGAAACAGGGCAGTAGATTTTGTGGGCCAGTTACACTTAAGTGTTAGTTCAGTGGAGGCTGGGATTTGTCATGAGATGGAGATAAATGGTTATCAAAGTGTGCATAGAAAAAGAAGCAGCATAGTAGAAATAGAGCCAGCATAGTAGAAGTAGATGTGTGGGGTTTTTGTCTCTGGCAAACATGTAAAACTTTTTTAACTTTTCTAAACTTTGAAATATACAAAAACAACTGGGGGATTGTTCTCCCCAGGCCACTGAATTATAAAGGGAAGGGAGAGGAAAGCAAATGTAGGAAGAAAATGAATATAACAAAGGCTTTATGCCTGTGAGCACTTTCTGCATGTGCTTTAATTTCATTTCAGTGGTTATTTTCATTGAAATGAATATAAGTATTAAGTTAAACTGGCATGTGAACTTCCAAAAAGGAGTGGGGAAAAGAATGGTAAGGAAGAAAGTAGAATCATTAAAGAAGAAACACTTTGCAGAGGTGAAAGAAAGCTGGTTCTTGGAGATAAAAACTTAAAAAAGATTCAAGAACAACTTGTCTCAAAGAAAAGCAAACCTGATAGGGAAGAAAGAACAAATGAAGATTTGAATGTGTGAAGACTGCCTTTGCACAGAGGAACACTGTGTTGTTGTAGGCCCCCTTCTTAGTGGCTCCTGCTTCGTGCTCTGTACTATCAAAGCTCAAGCTAATTTTTTTAATTTTATAGCAGTTTGCTGTCGAAGTGCAGAGGGTTTTTTAAAATGGGTGATAGTGTACTGTTACTTAGGTTTGTTACCTTATAGTATTGTTTGTCTGCTTGTTTGTTTTTGTTGAATTGGAAGAGTGCAATATCTGGAGAGATCTGATGATGTATGAAGGTCATTGGTGCAATATTTTTAGGTAATAGAAAACTGGGCAATGCTAAAGGCAGTTCTGGAGATGGACAGAGATTTGGGAACTCTTGGTTATGGGATGGGAATTGATAGATGTACCCATCAGGGAAACCTGCAGAGTGTTGAGTCCATGAACGCACAGTGAGCAGGGATCAGTAGTGTGGTAGTTTTATGGAAGAGGAGGTGTAGAGTGTGGTAAATGACAAATCCAATATGACTCAACATCATGCTCTTGTTAAGGAAACTGCTCCCTGAGATATATGGCCAGTAGTGTATCTGGTAGTACAAGTAAAGTAATTCTCCTGTTATGTTTTGTACATGTAAGGTCTCAGCTCAAATAATGTTTAAATTTTGTGCCCTTTCAATAAATGTGGACTAACTTCACACACCAGTGCAGGCAGTCAAGAACGTTCAGGTGTCCAGGGCAGGGAGGAATAAAAGAAAAAAAACCTCAGGAAACTATTTGTCACTTAAAAGAAAAAACGGTATTTGAAGGACTTTTTTTTCTGATTTTTTTCTTTCTTGCCTGGGGGGGAATGACTTAATGTATGAAGGGACTGTGTACACAGTAGTAAACTGGTCTACTGACCTTTGGGAAGTCGTGGATTGAAATTGCACCAAGGATGCAAACTTGGACTTCAGAGTACAGTTTTGTAATGGCAAAGATAGCTTACTGCTGGAATACGTCTTCAAGGATGTTGAAATTTCTGTTGAGCTTAAACATGCAGAGCAACCCATTTAACATCTGCCAGGAATACTTTTGAGTTTAAATTGCTTCATACTCGGGGAAGAGAATGCAACTTTCATAGTCCCTTGCTCTCCCTTTTTCTTGCACTCAGGAAAGGCTGAAGAACCTTTAGGTCTTCTCTGTCTGGATCTTCTGGGACTGTGTGCACATGTGTGTGTGTGCTCGTGTGTTTAATAAAGTTGGCAGTGGTGACTGGAGTTTGGGCAGTAATTTTTCCTGTTGTTACGTGTTAAATGTGCTCACAGAGTAACTAACAGAGTATACCTCTTGGGAGTGATGGAGAAGCATAAGGAAGGGGAACTTTGTGGGCTTTTAAACAGCAAGTAAAAAGGTGATAGCAGTTCTGGGCGTGCTCCAGCAGATGTCTGAAGCCTTGGACCAGTTATGTCACCTGCTAAGGCAGGCTTTCCCTGGATTCTCACATCAACAGTGAGAAAGGGAGACACTGTCAGATAGTCACTCACCTAGAATTGGGTTTTTCACCTACACTTGATGGTTGGTTGTCTTCAGCTATAAGAGCAGGATTTCTAAAGTAGATGGATGATGAAACTAAGCCTTAGTGAATCAGTTAGAAAAATAAACACTTATGGTCTGTTTTGCAGTGGGGTTTTTTCAGTTCTAAGACAGTACCAAATTTTCACTAATAAGGAGTTCAGCGAACTCTGATTTTTGTGCCATCCCTTTTATGACATTCGGTTTTGCTGAGCCTCTCTTAACTTTGGGTTCGAACTCTGACTTTAGTCTTCCCTGGTAGCTGAGGCACTGTACAAATTTAATGCTCGTGCTAAGCTGCAGAGTGAATGTTGTTGAATAGGAGACAGAATATTGAAAAAAAAAAAACTGCTTTGAACATAAACCCCAAGTTGTTTGATGTTTTGAAACAGATGTTAAGTGTTTACTTAGTGTTTTACTAGTTTCTCAACTTCTGTGCTTCATGATGACACAGTATATTAATTGGCAAAATTTTCTAGTGAGCTGTCTGAGCAGTGAGTTGTTTAATAGATCTAAGTATACACTCTTTGTTGTGATTTTTCCTGCCTGTGCTCCTGCCAGTGAATTGTGGCAAGTTTTTCTACTTACCTGTTACCAACAAACTATTCGGCTAGCTTATTTCTACCCAGACAGACATGAAATCGAGAGCTGACTTACTTTAAAATTCTCAATTGAGTGAACTGATATATCAGTGGAAATATGAATTTCCACAGAGGTTATATTTTGCCTACTCTCCTGAGATCAAGATCACCCAGGATGCTGTGCTGACAGCTCTCAGTGTTCTAATTGGTTTGCTCTGATGCTGTGATAACCCACTTGTTTCCCTCTTCTTCCCCACACCCCCTTCAAATGCAAACTTAAAAGTCCTGTGACTCAGGATCGAGATTTCAAGGTTTTGAGCCATCGGATTTTCTAGTGGCTAGATTGTCCCAGTAAGCTGTTAGACATACACCTGGTGCACAGACAATTCACTGATCGCAGTGGTATACAGGTTGTGGGATTTAGGGAAGGGAAATACGGAGCTCTTCACAGTGAATACCTGATATGTTCTCTTTGGGCAACTTTCCTCCTAGGCCTTTCCTGTAGCCTCTCTGATGTTTGTCCAGTTCTCTGTATAGGTTATGTGAAAGATTATGTTTTGTTGGATGTCTTCAGCTGGTGTTCTAGTTACCTTGTGGCTTGTTTCAGGGACTGCTCAGAGGGTGGGCAGTAACCACACCAGAGTAATGCTCCCATGAAGAGTTTGGTCTATAAATAATTGTAACTGCTCAAGTAGTCATGCTGCTGTAGATACATTGATTATTTGTTATCTTGGCCACCTAAGAATATTGTCATTTTATAGTTGCTTCTTGAATGCTGCATATCAAGCATATAACTTCCTCAGGAATAGTGTTGCTTTTAAATTAATTTTACTGACTCGTTTATTTGGAAAACTGTAGTATACTTTCTGCACGTAATTATGCTAAAAGTAGTATTAACTATCTACTTCCTGCAGTCTTTGTAGGAGTGATAAAATAGATGTAAAAAGCTGCGTGGGGAGTTAACTGAATGCATGACACACAGTAAGCAATGTGATATCATTGCTGTTAAGGTCTTGTTCTTTTTCTGCTTTACTCCCTTACTGCTTATTTGTACTTCTGCATTGAATTTTTACTATTGAATTGCTGTAGTTTTGGTTGGGGTTTTTGTTGTTTTTGTGGATTTTTTTTGAGCATAGGAAGAGAGAATTTGAGTGTGTGCACACTTCGGTTTGTTTTTCATTTGTGTTAAGTACCACGCTCACGTGTCAAGTTAGAAAATGGGAATTAGTACATTAGCAGAAATGAGCCAACAGGAGTGGATCCGTGGAGAAAAATGTGTGGTGCCAAGGTCCCCATGCAGTTCAGAAGGTTTCATGCTTCAGCTGCTGAATATTGATGAGGGGTGCTATCAAAGGGGTGCTGTCTTCCTGCTTGATTTTGTCTAGGAACCCAGTTCATGGGTGCCCGTACCACTCAATGAACAACATCACGAACAACAGCAGATTGAGACAACTCAGTGGAGTCTCCTGCACTGGAGATACTCAAGAACTGTCTGGATTCAATCCTGTGCCATGTGCTCCATGACAGCTCTGCTTGGGCAGGGATGTTGGACCAGATGGCCCACTGTCATCCCTTCCAACCTTACCCATTCTGTGATTCTTTAAACTGGAAGATGATCTTCAAAAAGTCAGTCATGACACAAAGATGGTAATGTGTCACTGAACACTTCACTTCTAGACAAAATCAGTTTTCCTTGTTTTCTTAAGATAGTGAGTAGTTGAGAAGGTGATGTGTGCTCAAAGGGTTTGTCTCCCTGTGTTCCTAATCTGAGGATGAAAGCATTGAGGGATTGGTAGTGTTGGGTCTCAGTTGTGCCTGTGCTGTCCCCGTTGTACATAAACAATGTGCTTACATACCTCTGCACTTGTAAACCATTGCTCTACGGCTGTATTTTTGTGTTTCGTTTTTATTTTGTGGCTCTGGTGTCCTTTCAAGGCTCTGCTGAAAAGATAGCAGTTATGTATTCTACTAAAACTGTATGGGTTTCACCTGCACTTGCTGACAGTTCTAGAGTGCCTGGTCCCTTCATTTCTCTCTCCAAATCCCAAACTGTTGTTGAGGTACTGGATAGGAAGGTAACCTCTAAATCCATGAGAAAAGGTCAGAGATGGCTCAAGAATCTCAGTTCTCTACCTCAGTACATACCTGGATATAGCTTAAATGAGTAGTACTGTTTAGTTCTCCAGAACTCTCTGTGGCTCAGTGTTACAGCTGCTCTGAAAGCTCCTCTCGAAGAAGTTACTTTTATTGTATTTGTATCTTTTTTTATTGTATTTGTATTGTTTTTGTATCTTACCCTGCTTTATCCTGCCTTTAGTTTATTTTTAAAATACTCTCTTTACAATCTTGGTTATGACACGTACATTTATTGTGAGAATGTTTAAGACAGTTTTAATGAAAGGTCTTATTTCCTTCTCTTTTTTTCCAGATCCGAAATATAAAATTTCTTCTCCCTACCTTGAAAACTTTAAAACTTATACTTCAAAAACATGTTTCTTATTTAACTTTTATAAATATAACAAGCATGGTCGTCTTCTTATTTTTAAAACTTTGTAGTTCAATAGAAGTGGTTTTTCAGAAAAAATAAAAATCTATTAGGACATTTAATTTTTTAATGAATTTTTCCATCTCTTTGCAGATGTGTTTGTCAGGCCTTACATCAGAAGATCTCTGTTTTGGTCACTCACCAGTTGCAGTATCTCCGTGCTGCAAATCAAATTCTAATTTTAAAAGATGTAAGTGATTTCATTGTCTGTACTTATACTTTGTAATTATCCTTTTTAATCTAAGAATTTTTAGTCAAATTTTTAGTTTGTAAATATATTTTCTCTCTATTAATGGCTATATATTTTTTTAAGTTCTATAGTTATTCATGAAATAAGTTGATTTTTCTTGAAACGTCTTCCCTGAAAAATCTATTTCTGAATTTTTTAATGCATAAAAATAACCTTACGTACTGATTGTTATGGGAATTAAAAACTCTTATTTCTTCAAACATTTTGTCTGCTTTTGAAATAAAGTTTTGATTTCCTTTGCTTCAAATTCAATATACTGTGAGAGATTTTGAGATTGTGTTAATGCTTTGCTTTTGTTCTTGTTTCCTACACTTAAGTGTGAATTAAGGACTATGTTAATTTTGCAACAAATCCATTTTTAAATTAAGGCTGAGAAATGGTCCCAGATGCCTTTAAGAATGGCAGGTCTTCTGTGCCACTAGTTCCTTCCAAACTTTGTTGTACCAGATATTCAGAGGTAGAGGGGAAATGCAAGAGCTGCAGCTGGGGGTTTTTTCCCTGGTTTTTTTTTTTTTTTAAGGTTGGTAATGAAATATGTGAAATTAATTTTGGTGCATCACAAAAGTGCAATAAAGGACACTATCCATCTTTTTCCTCCCATTCAGATCTCTGTAAAATGTACAGTAGCTCTTTGGAAATGAGTTAGTGGTAGAGCTGTAAGAAGTGTGGAAATGGTCTGTGTTGTGCCTTCTAGGACTCTGTGAGGACCAGGAAATGGGAATGCAACAGCATTACCCTTAGCCTGGAGTAATATGAAAAGGCTGATGGTTATGTATATAGTTCAACAGATTGTCCTAAAGCTGCATGGCTTGGCTGTCACCCACAGTTTCACCAAGGAGGTGATTCTCCCCTGACTGTAGCTGGAGCTTTTGTCATCCTGTTTATGTGCTCCTTGGCCTTGTTCGCTTCTGGGAGGGGACTGGTTAGAGTGTAAAGAGGTTGTTTCTGCTCCTCTGAGGAATCAGTGGAGTCTTCAGCTCAGTTACTGCAGTGGACATGTGCTCAGCAGCTGCAGAACCCCAGAGACAGCGAGGAGGGATAGGAAGAATTGTCCTTTACAGAAAGTGTATCATGAAGATAATCAAAGTTTATATTAATTGTAGGGTAAAATGGTGGGGAAAGGTACATATGCAGAGTTCCTGAGATCTGGCATCGACTTTGCTTCCCTTTTGAAAAAAGATGAGGAGGTAGAACAGCCGTCAGTTCCAGGAACTCCCAACCTGAAGTCTTCCCGGAACCGAACCTTCTCGGAGTCCTCTGTCTGGTCCCAGGATTCATCTGTCCACTCACAGAAAGATGGAGCCGTGGAACAACCACCTGTGAGTGCTCAAAGGATGGACGTGTCTCAATTCTTGTCTGCGTGGTTTTTAACTTAAACTTTGGTGTGGGCTTTCCCTGCAGCATTGGAATTTCAGGGATGATTGAATAGTGTTATCAGGTGAGAGCTTGCCCGTGGTGGACCTGCCCAGCTGTGCTTGGCTGGCAGTCCACAACTCTGCACCGTTCTGATCAAACCCAGCAGAGTCAGTTTGTGCAGTTCATCAGCTCTGCTGGATGCCAGAACCATTCCCTATAGGTGTCCACACCACACTGGGCTTCCTTCAGCCTCTCCTCTGACAGAGGTGCTTTAAAGGGCCAGTCCTACGGTGTTGGGTGGATTCTGTGTGTTTGTGCAGTGTTGAACTGAAATTAACACTTTCCTTGAAATCCTGAGCTCTGGGAAGTGCATGTGGAAGCCCTGGCTTTATGCAAAGTGTACATTTGCATGGCTGGCATTAACATACCCATAAACATTCCCACATGACCTTGAGCTGGCCCTGAGGGGGGGTAACCCTGGGACACCCCTGCCTTGCTCTCCCCAGCCCTTTTGTTGGTGAAAACACAAGACTTTGTGTGGTGCCACTGTGACTTCCAGGTGCCTTGTTATCTCTTGGTCTGCACAGTGCAAAAGCAGCCCTAAAGTTTCTGTACCAGAGGTGGCCTCCTGCTTGTGTGTTTGCATTCACATAAAACAGTGCAGGACCCCTGTAACCCTGCTAGGCTTGTTCTAGCACTGCATGCATGGGACGGGTAATCCCTCTATGCCTTGATGATTGTCACCTTTATGCTGTGGCTATATATTATTTCTTCTCTATAATGAAAAGCAGTGAGATTTAAAACAAACAAAAAAAAGCTACAGGCTTTTTCGTACTCTTTGGAGGAATGGTTTTATGCTCAAAAGCATTAAACTTACCCGGTGTTATTAATGTTCCAGTGGCAACTCCACTCTTAAATTCACAAAGGTCTACCAGAATTTTTAGCAGTGTTAGAACTGTTAGGTGGGGGCAGGGGAAAGTGGGAAGGTGGAGTGGCTGGAGATACAAAAAAAACCAAAAAACAAACAAGATAGACTTCTCACGTTTCATGGGCAAGTAGGTGGAATCTCTCTTTCCACATCTGATTCTGGTCTGTTGATTCCACTGCTCATTGTCCCCCATCCATTGTTTGCTTAGTATGAGTTCTTGTTTGTCATTTTACTTGCTTTCCCTGTTAACAGATGCTTTATTGGTACTTACAAGGAGGTGATTAGAACTTTATGGGTAATATGTCAGTTTGGGCATAGGTTGATTGATCTTGGTACATATTTGCAGAAGAGTATTTATTTTAAATACTTTTTTGGAAAGGAAAGATTGCACCACCTGCATTCTGAAAACAGAATCTTCCCCAAGTAAAAGGCCTCAGTTTCTGAAGCTATTGTGAGTGAAGGTAGTAAATAAGAAGAACCTGGCTTAGTGGTTAGAATACATGTTTCTGGCTATATATGAAATTTTGTTATATTTGGTGATGCAGTGGCAGATAAAATCCTCACAGTGTCGCTTTGCAGAGTAGATTTTTCAGTATTACTGCACTGAGACAAGTTTTTTGTCAAGCTACACTTCAGTATTTAAAGTTTTTATGTGCATAATCACTTCATCTCCTTATTTAATTGTTTGCTAATTGTGAACCATGACTTTCAAGTGGCTTAGTCTGAATCTGTAACTGCAAGGTTGATGAGTTTTATTCTGAGTTGTTTTCTTTTTTTTCAGGGTGAAAATGCAGTGGCTGCAGTGCCAGAGGAGAGTCGCCATGAGGGAAAAATTGGCTTTAAAGTTTACAGAAAATATTTCTCTGCAGGAGCAAACTACTTCGTGATTTTTATACTCTTACTATTCAATATTTTGGCACAGGTAAGTTGTTGGGAGTCACGAATAATATTAAGTGTAGCCTGCGTTTGCCTTTTTCCTCCCCTTTTTTCTTTTATTTTCTTTTTCACATAGTGGATACTTGTGATGTTTCATTTAAAATGTTTGGGAGTGTGGTGTTCTTTAATAATTTTGGAGTGTACTCAGTCAAATTTTATGTGTCAGCATGGAATTTTGGTACAGGATTGAGAGGTCTTGCACTGATTCTTATTTCAGCAATTTTAGTACTTCAGTAAAATAATTATTTTGATGACAACATGGCACAGAAATTACAAGCCAGTCTAATTTTTTGAGACAGAGAAGAAAATAGTAAGGTATATGAAGTAGTGTTTAGCAAACCTGAACACTCATAATGTTTTCAGTTGAGGAGGGTAAAGAGGTTTATTTCATATAGGAGTACAGAATCTGACAGAAGCATTCAAAGAACAGCTTGTCTGCTGGTAAGTGCAGGTTATGAGAAGAGCTAGAGGGAGAGTCATTGTTTAGTAGAATAAGAAAGTGAGGAAGAGAACAGGCAAATATTTTGTGCAATGCAGACTGGAGAAGGTTTGTAAAATAATTTTTTAACAGAGAAAATTATTTTGATACTTACTGAAAGAAATGGTGAGTTGAGGAAGCTGTGTGAAGATACCGTATTGCCTTTTTCTTTTTCTTTGTTTCCTGCTGAGAAAAGCTCAAGTTCATTTAATGGAAATGATTTGGCTGGGCTGTAAAAAAACGGTCTATATTTTTTAACAAGTTACCGAATTTTTGCTTGTCATTGAGTTGAGTCTGTTGGAAAGATAGCAAAACGATCAAATCTCTGTAGTAGAATGCCCACAATTTCAAATTCATGTGGACAGAGGTGTATTTTGAGATAAATAACCGTTTTAGAAGTTTGTAGTCACCTCTTGTCAGAGAAGAAAAGTGGCAGTAGGAGTTTTTCTCTTCCTCCTCTCTCATCCTCCTTCAACCCTGTTTCTTGTAATTATCTCCCGTAAACACAAATTTCTGGACTGGTAACATCAGAAAGTTTGTTAATCAAAAAGCATTTTGGAATATCTCTAGTAACAAATTTAGGAACTGAAAAAATGAGTTCTTTAATGTGCAATTAACATATGTTAGGAAGAGCTACTATATTTTGTTTGTTAAAGTGTATTGCTTTCCTTTAGTTCGCTATCATGTAAGGTAATTTAAGGTAACTTCTTTCTTTGTAGAGCACCTTCTAATGTGCTTGGAAAATTGCTGCTGGTCTTGAAAGACTGGATGGCATACTTTCTTGAATATGTGATGTTTTCCCAGGGAGCTTGAAAGAATTGCGCAGAAATTTAATTTTCTAATTTTTTTTTTCATTTTGTAAGATGATTCTTGTATTTGTCTTTTGCTCAAGGTGGCCTATGTGCTCCAGGACTGGTGGCTTTCCTACTGGTAAGTTGCTGATAATACCTGGCCAGTCATTTCTGCCAGTCAGGTGCTGTTTGTTTAATAGGAATCAGTGTTGTATAGGTTTCTGTGGTAAGGGAACCTGTTCTAGGAAACTTTAAAGTACGCTTGATCTTCCTCTTTAGCTTTCCACTTGTTTTGGTGGGGGGTGGAAATGAAACTTTCTGTTAAGTGTAGACTGTGATTGCGTCTACTCGTGTTGTGATGCATGACAGCATCGATACATGAGGCCTTTTGAATGAAAGGTTTCAGCAGAGCTGAATCTAGAAACAGCTAACGTACTTTCTTGATGATGGTTATCTTCTGTATGCATTTCCACAGGGCAAATCATCAAGAAAAGTTGAATCTCACAACAAATGGAAATAATGGAACAAATGAGACCGAACATCTAGACCTTAACTTTTATTTGGGAATTTATGCAGGTATTTACACGTGTGTGTGTGTCTAAGAACTGTTTCTTGTGTGATTTGTCATAATAGAGAGTTTTGAGAGGTGTGAAGCAATGGCATTATGGGGAAATGTGAATTCTATTAGCAACTGAGCAAAATGTTAGATTAGGAGCCTGAATTTTGCTTTCTGATTAAATTAATTGCAATAAATACAGTTAAAAATGCTAACAGAAGAAATAGTTTGAATGCAGACTCTTAATTTGCTTTGCCTGGATTTTGGAAATTAAACTAGGAACTGAGTATGCAAAAAGTCATTCACCATAAGATTGTGGTGGTTGTCTATACTAATAAGTCATTGAGGTAAATATTCAGTCATTATGTGGATGGACAAGAGGGATTAGAAATGTATCTTCATTCTGTGCTGTTGTAAAACTTGGCATGTCTGCATTCCTTCTGAAGTGCCACAGCAAAAGAACCAGTTTTTAAAACGCACTCTGGATGGGTATGCAAAGCAGGTTGTTAAAAAACATTTCAATGTATTTCAATAGGTAGCCATATATGCCTCTGAATATTCAGAAAAGGGTATTGATCCTTGTATTCAACATCTTGAAATACTGCTCTGAGATATAGTGAGAATTGCCACAGAAAAATCATGTGCATGCTCTGAGATTCTGCTGTTTAGCACTCCTGGTGATGTATGGTTTTGTACAGCATGGTAATTTCTTGAGGGAGATGTAAATGATTGGTGTGAGAAACAGGTGGAATGCCTGAAGGATACGTGTTGAGTGTATTCAGAAACATCTCCATGGGTGAGAGAATATGTGGAGGATTTTTTGTTTGGTTTGTTTTCTGGAATCCATGTGATCTGAGTGCTCGACAGAAAACACTGTGCTTGGCCTGGGAAGCAACAATTCAGGAGCCAGATAAAACTTGGCACTTATTTTCTCTGTGTAATGTCTTATTTCGTGAACTGTTCCGGTGGACCACACAGTATGATTGAATGTGGCAAATGTGGGTTTCTCTGGCCATATAGTCTAAACCACATTATGGAAAATTTTATCCTTAAGACATGTTTTGTTCTAGATAGTAGAACAACAAAAGTTACCTTTGTATTGAAATGTTCAGGTGACTTTGATAATTTGCAATAGTGGAACAGATGGCATCGACTGACACAAAATTGTCAGTGAAGTTGACAGTTATAAAAAGATAGTACATTTCACATGAAGGACATAATAATCCAACTCACCTTTCTCTTTAACTTCTGTAACAGTATAAAATAATGTGCATTTTTATTTCTGATTCTCAGTGTTTGAGAAAAGGAAAAAATGACCACGGTAGTTCCTTCCTAGTCCTTGTTGTTTCAATGAGACAAAGATTTAGAAGAGAAAAATTTCCATAAATATGAAACCCTGTTGGCAAGAACTGAGCTATCAGTTCTATATCTTTTTTATAAAGCAAATGTTCAGAGGGCCTTAGTCTCTCTCCTACTGAGATTCTGAGCTCATAAGCTGGGAAAGCAAAAACTTTTGCCTTCAGACAGACCAGGTGAAGAACTTGAAAGTATGTTTCGTTCTTCCTTCTTCTTCCCATCCATTAGGTCTGTTCAGATGTCTTCTTTCATGAGTGTCATACCAACAGCTTCCAGCAGCTTCCACGCCTGAGTTAAGTTGTACAGAAATGTGGGGTTCCCAGGATATGTTCCCTTCCTCGCATTGCTCCCACGGACTGCTGTTAGGAATGGGGTGTGCCACAGCCTTCTGCTTAGTACCCTTCTTGATCCCTTTTTGCATGACCCAACTTTCCTGTTTGGGTACCGACTTTTGGAAAAATTGTATTCTTTTACTAGAATACAGAAGTCGGGACAAGGCAAGATGCCTCTTGTTTCAGCCACGTGCTTTTGTTCCTAAAAACAGCACCTTAGAGATTGTAAGCAATAAACTGCAAGCAGACGAATGAAATAGTGATACTCTTTTTTTGTGCTCCCTGGGAGGATGCAGGACGAAGCAGGATGGAATAACTTAACCACATCACATAATTTAAAACTTCCCTCTTTCCCACTGTTCCTATAGGTGTTCCTGAATTGTGTCCACTTTTAACCTGCCCTTAGAACAGGAAATGTTTTCTGTTGATGGGGTCTAACTTCAGGGTGTCCTGAAGGCCTGAGCATCTAGGCTTGTGGTAGCTATGCTTCTTTTCTGAAGCAGATCACATGGAGCCTGGAAGCACTGCCAAATATAAGGTTAACACCTTCACTGTTCGCCTTTATTGACAGGGATTTTGTGCAGCCACACTGGAGATTATGCACAGCAAACACAGCAGCAGCAGTTTCATTCTTTGTTTCCATTTTTTTGCCGTGTAGCACCACTGTCTTGTAAGTGGAGTTGTGCCCAGAAGAGAGTCTGCAGTCCAGTTCCCTGGAAGGGCTCTATTTCACATGACATAAGGAATGCGTCTTATAAAACGTTAAAGAAATACACATAATTTAAATGAATTGGTGTGGTTTACAAGAGGAAGCATGGCATGAGTGGTTTGGGCTGACTGGAAGTAACTCAAGGTTGTCTCTAAATAGCCATGTATATATTACTTGGTTAATACCTGCTGGCAAATGTTGAATCTTCACAGTGACCTCTGCAAGCCACAATTATACACGGCACTGTGAAATGAATTTCTTAGTAAGGCTGTTATGCAGAAGGTTTTAATACAGATTTATTTCATGGGTTAGCAGATATTCTATAAAGTACCAATTCTTTCAAATGGAATAAGAGAAATTGATTAAATTGATTCTGTGATACTAACTGAAGCTAGTGACAAATATGTCTATGTTCTGCACTCAGTCTGAGTCCCCCTAGGCTTAAGTTGGGTTCTTGCTGTATGCAGAAGTCAGGAGAATTTGGTTTAATTCAGTTTTATGTTTGTTGGTTTTTTTCCTTCTGAAAGATTCATATCTTTGTGTATGCTCTGTGTTTTTTTTAATTTTAGGTTTAACAGTGGCTACAATACTATTTGGCATAATAAGGAGTCTTCTGGTGTTTCAAGTCCTTGTCAATTCTGGTCAAAATTTGCACAACAAAATGTTTCAATCCATTTTGAAAGCTCCTGTCCTGTTTTTTGACAGAAACCCTATAGGTAAGTTTAATAGTAAAAAATACCTCTATATTTAATGTAGCCCTTGATTGCTTTAACTATACCATTTCTGAGCAATGACAGTTTGATAGTGTTTTCATGCATCTGTGCAGTTCTTTTTCTTCTTTTCTTAAACTCTTTAAATTTTTACTTAAACACTTTAAATTTAACAGTGTAGTCTTTTTAAATTTAAAGGTTAGACTGCATGTTAATGGTTCACCTTACTGTCTCGTAATGCAGCGTACAGAACAATGAATTATCTGCAGCTTTGGTGTTGTACATTGACCTGTATTTTCATTGCTGCTCTGGTTCGGGTGTCTTCCGTATGCTGAATGTGTATGCATGCGTTTTTTGGGGATACCTTTCTTGTGCTTTTCTTTGAAAGCTTAACCCCATGAATTATGTGCCCTTTTAAAAAATAATTTTAAGCATGTATGGTAATGTAGAGTTTTGAGAAACTGCCTAGTTTACTGTCCTTTCAGAATGCACAAAATAAAACATGCAATATAAAACTAATCTAGATCCTTATGCTCCTTAAAAGAAATGAGAGAGGAGCTGGAACAGAGTGAAGAGAGTGGGGAAGTGAGGTGGTACTGGTTGATCTAGCCACTGGTTTCTGTTCTACATGAGAAACAGAAACCTGATGCTCTTCACTCCTTGGGGAAAAAAAAGGGACATAGGCTTGTTCTCATACTCCAGGAGTCATTTAATGATTGTAAAGGTACATAAGGATGACTATATTGTTCCAGAGAAATTAGTAATATTTAAGGGAAAAAAGTACTCCTGGAGGAAAAAGTTCATGACAATGATATGATAAATGAAACATATACAATTTAGTATTAAAAAAGCCCCTACAACTGCAGAAGTTTAAGGCTGTGTAATAAGGCCTACTTCCACTGGGAGTCTGTGGCAATGTACATTCCTGGTCATTGCAGAGGATTAGAAGGGAAGCCATAAGCTCAAGAAACGGGTTAGTGGAGAGCTAGCGAGAGCATATATAATGAGAGCATATACATCAGAAGAAGTCAGAGTGCTGATGTGGGCTGTTGTCAGATAGGCAAGGGTTTTCCTCTTCTCTCTCCTGTGTATGTGTGCGCAGCCTATGCAGTAACTGTATTTTTGAAGGAATAATCATCTTGTAAGAATGCCCATAAACCTGGCTCATGATAACAAAGTAAGAACTAGAGAGTAAACATCAGCAACAAAGTAGAGTAATAGCAGTTTGCTTTGCAACATACTGTGAAGCTCAAATTAGCAGTGCATTGTGAAACTAATATTCGTAAAACCTGCCTATTGCTGGTATTCACACACTGTCGTGACTTACAGATGTGTGTTTCTATTAATCAGCAGATGTTTTATAATAGAAGATTAACTTCAGGATGCATATATTTCTTTCCCTTCATCTTTCTTTTGGTCTTGGTCTCTTGCGAAGGTGCTGCTCTTCTGATCTATGCATCTTTTGAAAAAGGAGAAAAATAAAAGGGAAAAGATGACATGTGAGACGATGCTCTTGTTCAAAACTGCAGCATGTAGCAATTCTGAAATCCTGTTTCTAACGTGTATTTCATTGTCTGATTAACATGGTTTTTCTACTGTGTATTTATAATTTAGAGCTTCACACACTATTTTTTGTGTTGAGATGGGATGTATTTTTTGGTGTTTTTTCCCTGTCTTGTTTTCATATGTCTGACTATGAAAGATAGGCTAAAAAGAAATTGAAATTATTAAATGCTCCTTTTTCTAGGGTTGTGGTTGTAATAGCCAAGCCAAACTATTAGTTTTCATATCCCATGTTAACAATGCTGATATTGCAATGTCAGATCTATCATTTAAGCATCCACTGTGTTCTCAGTATTTGTGTGAGGTCTCTAAGACCTTACCAAAAGCAATTACTTCTTATTTTATTTATCAGAAAATAATCAGCAATTAAAAAATGCCATGTCTAATATTTTGAATACATGGTGATCTGTGTTCCAAAGTCGAGGAAGAAAACTTAAATAAATAGACATGCCAAGCTCTTGGTAGTTCTTCCTGGGGAAACAGGGTAATGAGCAGCACCAGGGAGTCAACATTAGGAAATGGAAATACGTGGTGAATCATGACATGTGTGTCAGCTCCCAACAGTGTAGATCCAGTCAGTCTTGATGAATAAATGAGGTGACTTATTTCTAAAAAAACTGTGCTTTGTGATTCAGTTTAGGCACGAGCCCAAGATCTCTCTTTACAGATTGCATTAGCAATATATAGGATGGGGGAAGGTTATAAATGGAATAGTTACAATCATATTAGCCAGATGATAGAAGAATTTCAATATAGTTTTGGAACCTGGATTGCATAGCAGAGAGAGAGTGAACAGCAATATGAGGATCACTCTTCTTTCTCCCTTTCCACCCAAAAATATTTGTGTGTGCACAGATTTCACCTTTCTGTAATTTGGCATGACTCTAAAAATAGTTAAACATTACTGTATGTCTTGCATCAGAAGAACCTTATTAATAAATGACTATCTGTCTCTTTCTTTCTTAAGCATTTAACCTAACCCTATTGAGCTGATAATCCTACGTGACTAAAGTGTATTTTCTTACCCAGCATTCAGAAAAAAATTACCAGGTATTTCTGACTGAAATTCAAATGTATCAGCAAATATCTGTACATTATCAGCTGTAGTGAAAAACGGCTAAAGCTGTAAGTGAAAGCTTGATGAGTAGTTAGAGATTGTGTTAGTATTTTGGGTTTTATCACATCTGACTCGTCCGCATTTGCTGACAGAACTTATTTTTTTGAGTGTAGAATCTGGCTCTCTTGAAACTTCTTTGCTCTTCTCTCCATATCCCAGTAAGGGAGTGGCATGCTTGTCAAAATATCTGTAAGGTAGGAAAATGTGGACGTTTTCTATTTCACAGTCAACGCTTTATATATTCCTCTTCACATGTCTCTTGCAGGAATAAAGAGGTTGATGTCTGTGCACGTCTAAGCACAAGAGGGCAGCATGATCTGTTTTATCCCAGTCGAGCATTACAACGGCTTGTTAGAAGGATAATGAAATTCATGTTATGTTCTTAGAGATGGTATTTGAGGGGTGAATTTTCAACCTCTCCACTGAGCAATAGTAATGTAGTTCAATTCAGTTGTCTTTATTATTTGCAAGTATAGTATTTTCTTCCAATCTTTGACACAATAAGCTTTTCAGCTTCATGTAGTGCAGAGCTCAAGAACTTCAATGTTTTTTGTAATTAGTGGCTAAAACTCAGATAACCCTGTAGAGTCCAATGAGTCCCATCAGGGAGACCTTCTTCAGCTATTAATCAGGGAGAAATTTTCAGCCATTATTCCTTTTAGTTTCTCTTTCAAGGTTTTCGTAACATTTCAAAATAAATTTGTTATAAAGCTGGTAAAAGGGGCTAGGATTTCAGCAGCGATTACTTGGTTTGGGACTTCCCTCTTTTGAAATTAGTTTCTTCCTGATGGTTTAGGAGGTCCTATTTTTGACAAGCTTCAGCTTTTGATTCAAGATTAATTACTCATCTTGTAAATCAGTTGTTCTTTTCTGGGATTTAGGGACAGAGATTAGAAGAAGGCGTTCTAATGGGTAACTGTATCACTTTCAGTAATGGTAGTTTTAGTGGAGATGGTGTGTAATTTTGAATTGCACTGAGTTTAGGAAGCCGAAACCTGCTGTTGCTCTGCCGATGGGTGCTGTAAGAAGTAATGAATGAAATGCATTAATTTGTTCAGATAAAATAGGAATCTCTTCCCCTTACACAGACCTGTCTAAAATTTAAATTGAACCAGAATCACTAGAAAAATAGATATGAAAATACAGATTTTTTTTTTTATTTTTTTAAAATTATATCACTCCAAACTCTTAGTTCTGACAGTTCATAGGAGGAAGAGAAATATTTTGGCAGACTTTACAGCATTTCTGGCCTTCTTAGTAATGAGAAGCACTGAATTGTGTGATGGTTGTTCTCCACCTGTTAAATTAACAGATTTTTTTCCCCCCACAAATGCTTTGTGGAAGCTTTAAATAAACATGGATCCCTTTGGATGCTTACCTAGACTTGGAGACTTGACCAGGTTATAAAGAGAAATGTTCTTTTTTGGTTTTGGCAGCCAGAAATGACATACTGAACTGATAGCTAATAGCAGCACATGAAAGCAAACTCCAAATATAGAAAGATAAATATGTGAAAGAAAGCTGTTGTTATAATGAAGAGTTTGTTTTTCTTTAAGGCATAAGGATTTTAATTATGGTGTTCATAAATCAAGTGTTGAAATGCCTATAATTTGACAGAGAAAGTTTCTTTATAGGATTAAAAGCAGGTTCATCAATGCACAAGTGCCTATCTGCATTTTATCTGACAGAATTGTCAAATGGGCAATGTTGTTAAAGTGTTTCAACCATATAATATTTGCAACGAATATGATATTTCAGCAGTCTGAAAATTACAATGCTGATAATGAGGTTGTTAAATTATACTTTATCAGTTGGATAGTGAAACTGTGCTAGTTAGTCTACATTAATGTATGCTTGTTCACACAAGTGATTCTGCTGAACAAGTAGCATGTTTAAACAAGAAATACTGGTCTTAAACCGTGTGATTTACAGTAGGTGGTGTTTTGGCATATCATGCAGTTAACAAGGCAAAGCTTCATGTTAAGATATTTCGTTTGTAGTCCCATTCGTCACTGATATAAATATTCAGTAGCAATGCCAGGAAGTGTATTGTATTCCTATTTGACTCAATGACTCGATTGCTTGCCTTTTTTTTTTTGGAAACAAGATCTCTGCTATCTTTCTGATGCAGTTTTCAGATACATCCTTGTGGTCAAGATGAATTCTGCAGGATTGTGAAAAACTATACCAGCTCTTTTGACAGCTTTCATGTTCTCTTAAGCTAATACAAAAAAAATACATTGTCCTTAAAGCAGCAGAGGCTTTGTTTTTCACTCTCTGTGCCAAGCTCTAAAGCACGTTCACATATGCACAGGTTTGTTAGTTTATGTTGAAAAGAAGTCCCTATAGGACAGCCTTTTGTTGTAAAATAAAAACACAGATTCTCTCTTCCGTGTTGGTAATCACTTGCATTTGTTGTTATTAAGATGGCAACACAATGGGTTCCATCAATCATCAAGATCCTTAACAACCACACAGCATTGTAAATATTATGTTTGGGTGTTTGAGTGGAACAGCTCGTCACTGAAGTAGGTGTGGTAATTAAAACCTGTTAGGTTGCTACATGTGTTAAAGAAAAAAACCTTGAATGTTTTTTTTTCATGTAACAATGGCGATATGTACTTTAAATCTTATCAGGGTGTGATTATTAAATGATATTTTGTGGGAGTTGCTCATTTACTGTTAGTATTATCATGGCTTTGTTAAGAGTTTAAATAGCTTTATGCTTCCATGTGTTTTATCACCATTATGATTCTGTCAAGAGCATTATAAAGTTGATTGCTATAGGAGTAGTCTTTAAAGTTAGTAAATAGCACTCTGGAGTTATGTTTACATTTAGTATCTATTAGCATAATTCAACTCTCTCCTATTCTTTTCTGCAATAATAATTGAATGAAACTTGGCCGTAAACTTATGAGACCAGCCCATTACATTTTCAGTTCATCGAGTCAGTGTTCACCCTATTTATGCTTAATATGGGAGATAAAATTAAAAGGTTTACAGAAAAGCTGTTTGTAGGAGGGGACGGGACATTTGATAGCGAAATAGCATGAAGCTTGTACTGACAGCCACTTCAAGTGCAGTCTCCTTCTTTCCTGGCACAAGATTTCACATCCCTTCACAGAGATTTTTCTATCTTCTTCACATTAAGATTCCCTGGTGGGGAAAATGGCCTGCTGTGAAACTCATTTCTGACCATATGCTGACCTGCCCAGATACTGGAAAGTCTAGTGTTTTCATTTGCTAAATCAACTACAGAGAGAGCTGCTCTTACCCCACCTCAGCTGAGCAAAAAGGAGGCATGGAATGTCGACAAAGACAGAGAAGCCTAATTAAAAATACTGGCTTTAGAAAACTGCATAGAAGCTGTTCAGAGACATCTCTTTCCTGCAAGTGTAGTGAGAAAATAAAATGGAAATTTTGCTTTAGTTGTTCCTAGATGGCAGGCTGTTTTGTTGAGATTTTTTGGCAAAGAGGAAGGAAATGTTGGTTGGAGACACTTGAAAACAGAGGGAGAGACTGCTGTAATGTTGATGGAAAACTGCAAGGGGCTTAAAAAGAGGGCCTGCCTGAGGTGATGCAGCTACGAAGAAGCTTTTAGAGATAATCCAAAACTGAGTATTTTTTTTGTTTGTTTTGATAATAACTACTTTAAATATTTACTTTTTTTGCTGTTTATAATTTACTTAAAATTGTGGGATGCTGCTATGACTGCTGTGGGTAGTGGGGATTGGATGTGCCACAAGTATAGAATCTGCTGTCTTGCTCTTCATGGATGCCTGTTCTGGATGGGAAAGGAACAGTTTGGAGAAATAAGGAAAAACTTAGCAAAACTCACTTCCATTCTATCTTGAAACAAGGCACAAGCATTTCCAAAAAAAAAAAAAAAAAAAATTTCAAGAAGAGCAGGATAGGGATAATAAGTAGTCAGGTGGTGAGACTATGTATGTGGACCGTGGGGAAGGCAGCCCAGATCTTCTCCCTCTCTGATTTAATACAGGCATTGAACATGTGGCTCCCCCATCCCAGCTGAAAGCTGTACACATCAGGCTCTTGGCTCTCCTGGGCTTTTTGCTGTGCCCTGACCTTTCACTGCTGTGCCTTATGCGCACAGAGATGCAGTGAGATGACTATGGTGTTTGCAGAGAAACCAACCCGTTTTGGTGGGGTATTTTGTTTCTTTTTTTTTTGTTTTGTCTGAGTTGCTGAAAATTAAAATAAAACAAATCCTATCACAGTGCAAACTCATTTCATTAGCACTGTTCTGCTTTATACTGCACAGAATTCTTTCTCCCAGATGATCCTAGATAATCTGCACGGCAGCATCTGGGTGAATTAATTACTTAGGGTTTGGGCTTTTTTTCAGATTGCCAGCATCTTGCAGATTATGCAACAAGTGAAGATTAGTTTGTGCCTGTGGTGATCTTGTAGAGTGTTTGGAAACAAAAGGCACTTCTCGATCCAAAATTAAAGTTTTAGTGTAGAAAAGAATGGATGTTGTATGTGAATCTGCCTGCTTTGGCAATCCAGAATAAAAAGAATAGAAATAACAGCGAAAGCAAAGATACTGAATCGAACACAATTGTCAGTGTGCTGTTCAGTTTAAAAAATACAAACTCAATAGAATTCATTACTGAAGTTATCTACAAACAGTATGATGCAGCATTACTTGCTTGCTTCCACCCTGCCTTCACCAGGTATTATTTTTTTTCTGTGTAAAAATCATCAGGTACTTTGTCAGAGCTTTTCTTTATGTATTCAGGTGAACACATATGCAGGACCCCCTTCAGGTTTTGATTTTTTATGTCATTTTATGGAAGATAATGTTATATTTGGGGGAGGCAGCATTATGACAAGTTGAGTATGTTGACAGCTACCATCTGAAGAGCCCTTTTCAGGGTGTTTTAAAATAGCATCCAGGATATGAAGAACACTTTATTTTGTTTGTTTTATTAGTTTCTGGACAATAGTCCTGTAATTAGAGTGGCAGTATGTAATGGACATTAATTATTGCTTGTGGCAATACCAGCCTTGAGGTAGGTAGCTTGAAACTGGAAACTGCAGATTGGTGGAGGTTTGTTTTAATGTTTATTTAAATTTGAGCTCTTGTTGAATATTTTCCTAGGTGATTCTTATTTGCATATTTTTCTTGCCACAGCTTTTGATTTTGGCTTGAGCGGGATATTTAGTTGTGATGATCCCAAAAGTATGCTATGGAGTGAGGAGGTTTCTGGAAAGTCTGGAGATGCTGAAGCTCCTTTAGTTATTACTCACCTAATGTTGGGTAGGAAATTGTATTCACAGAGCCAGCATGCAAAGAAGGCTGTCTGCTGTAGGGCAGAAGGTTGTCAAAGTCTTCATTCTCAGCCATTTCATTCAGAGTAGAAGTACCTTTTTTGCTCAGGAGGTGATTTTGGTTTTGTGTTGGACTTTGCACTGTTACAGAAGTCTAATGAATGACTGTTGACTTGTTTGTCTTCTAGTTGTAAGGTTCCTTCATCCTTTGTCATTTACCAGTTAAAAAAGAAAGAGTATAAAGGTCACTAATATTTCTCAAAGTTCAGCTTTTATGGTGTGCTACTTGTGCAACATTTATGATATTTATAATCTTAGAGTAAGTTTAAAGTTAAACTGCTCATGATTTCATGGTTTTTCTGTCCACTGGCATAGTCCTTGCCAGGTTTCGTCCACTGTGTACCTGAATTCATCCTCTGCTTTCTGTGACTGGGAAAGGTGCTTTTCCTCTCTTCTTCACAGTGTCTTACACATATATCCTGCCCTCTTTCAAGCATAAATCTTTACTAGCCTGAGTTAGCATTGGGGCAGAGTGCAGAATAATCTGAAGGTGCTTGGAAAACTGAGAAGATAAAGATTTGGAAAATGGGCATTCTTGCTGGCAATTATAAGATATAATAGATGGAGGATAGATGGCCTAACTCTTCCTCAGTTTTCTTTTTATCAGATGTGATGAGATTTCTCTGTGTGTGTGTGTGGTAAAGCTCTTACTTCTTAATGAAGTTATTGTCTGTTTAATATGCAAATGGTGCAATGCAGAATATGGCTAATTCGTGTGTAGGCAAGAAAAAACCCTCTGCTTTGTGGTAAGCTTCCCTTCAGTGGGAATACGTGTTCCTTTGTCCCTGCATGTATTCATTTCTCAGCATAATTTCACGTTCATGTGTTTGAATGTTCGCAACCCCAAATAAATACACTGAAGTCTAAATTTTAGGCAGAATTCCTACATCTGTTCTTAAGATGTCATAATTAGTTTCTCATACAGAAATACTGTTTCTGCCCCATCCTTTCTCGGACATGCCCAGAGGACAGTAAGTGATTAGATGTCAGGGGCATTGGCTTAGTGTTGGGTTTTTTTCTCATCTCTCCTTTTCAGTGTGAACAATTAAAGCTGTAGACTTTACACTATCTCATTCATCTCTTCTTCCACAGCACTTACTTTTTGTTTAGAATCTGTCATGCTGCTTTTTAGAGAAAAAATGGTGTCTGTCTTCACTTAGAGATACTTGGTTTAGAATGTTAAATGTTTTATATGCAGCAATCTTCTCATTACACAGGATAATAAACAGTTTCAGAAGAGAAGTACCGTTGCTGTCCATCACTGGTGTTTGCTTTTCCCTTCCCTCTCAGTGAAATAGGGGAATGTATCCTTAGTGCTGGGCAACTTAGTGAAGAACCTTCTGGTTTTGGTATGACCTATAGACATGAGTGAATCTGTGCATCACCTGATGGGATAGGAGCCTAGCTTGTTTTGAGTTTACAGTAGGAAAAACTAAAAGCAGAATGAAGTGCTGGAATTCCCGTCCCTGTTCAGATCAGATTTGTTGTATGATGCTTACTTGGTTAATTTGTTGTCAGGTATAAAACACAAATGGCATCTTTCTTATGGTAAGATTACCTTGTCAGTAATAGAGGCTAATGGTTCAGTGAGAAAGATATACGGTTTTCTGGCATGAAATAATAGTACTTCTTCAAATCCATGATTATTTCTATTTTCTAGTCATTTAGTTTGATGAGCATGTCTAATGAGGAATGACCAGGCAAAGAATGCTATTCACAAAGGTTAACATTAGCCTAGGCTTACCAGGCATGTGATAAGAGAGGTAAACTCTTCCAGGACATTATTTAGAACACCAGTGTTAGTTTTCCTTCCTCTGAATCTTGCTGGAAAAGATCTGTCTTTCCTACCCACTGTAGTGTGGGGGTTCAGGGTACCTAGCTATCTGTGTGCTTAAGGATGGGTATCTTAAAATCTATGAGATTTTAAATACCATTAAATTTAAGAGAAAGAAATAAACCATGTCTTTAGTATTTATTTATGTATGTATACACACAAATATATATGAAAAATATGTATTATACACACCCATATGCTATGCTGGAGGTTAGTATAATGTTTCTTTCTTTTCTCCCTTCCTTCATTCCCAGTCTCCTCTGAGAACAGTTCTCCTCCCTTCTGTCTAAATGACCAGTCAGAAGTAGTCAATTACTGTCAGCTTTCCAGAATATTTCTGGTTTTTCCTGACTGAAAAATGGTAAAACAGTTTAAGGAAGAGTTGGTAGTAGTTAGCTTTAGTCAGCTAATGTTCCCTTACCATTGGAGAAAAAAAATAATTATTTGATGTTCATTTAGGACAAAAGATACTTGCAAAAATTTCAGCACACTGAAAGCCCCAAAACTGTGAAACATAGATGGCTTTAGCTTAAGAAGTGTCATCTTTTTTTCTATTAAGCTAAAAATATAGAGAACATTTTTTTCTTCAATATTTTCAACAGAAAACTAGTTATGCTAGACTTATTCTAATATTAAGAAATCTTATCTAAGGACTGCTTGCAAAATAAAGCCAAATTTGAGAGAAAAAAGTGCCTTGAGGTTTTTATGAAACTGACAAGTTTTAATATTCCAAATGTGTAGTGACAATGATCTTTTTTCATAATTAAGCTACGAGTATGGTTTAATATTGAATTCAAAGCCATTCACTAAATGCTGCTTACATTTAAACCCTCAAAAATCCCCAAAAGAAAAAATGAAAAAACAATCCCAACATTTTTTTTTTAAATTCAGATAAGAAAAAAATAAACTCTGCTGCACCTCAATTTAATAACCAGTGTTGCTCAGCTAGTACTGAAGGCTTAAGGACAGTGTTTAGAAGTGATTGTTCAGAAATAAGTGTTTCTCAAAGATTATGAGGGCTTATACAGATGATTCTGTTCACCTGCTGAGTGTTCAAGAGTGGAAATGTCCAATCTGGCGCTTTCCAGAAGTGTTTGTTTGCTTGAAAAATAGAAACATTCCTGTGGAAAAATAGGATTTAATTAATTGTTGTCCCATTTTAGCTACGTAATAAAGCAATATTGTTATGTCCTTTTAATAGAGACACAAATGCTTAGCAAAATGCAAAATCCCAAGTTTGTGAAATTATGTGTTTTCAGCTTAAAATCTAGTGCTGTGAGCACTGCTTAATTTGTAAATGCATTCGTGTTCTGCTTCTGTTGTTTATATTCTCATGAGATGCAAGATGGTCAAATGCTTATTGAATGCTTGTTATTAGTTTTTAAATAGTCATGGAGGTGTTTTGAATAGAAATCCTTAATTAAATGGGCAGAAGGAGAACAAGTTAGTACAACTGAAAGACAGTAGATTTAGATTAGATATTAGGAAAAGCATTCTTTGCTGTGAGGGTGGTGAAGCAGTGGAACAGGTTGCACAGAAAGGCTGTGGATGCCCCATCTCTGGAAGTGTTCAAGGCCAGGTTGGACAGGGCTTTGAGCAAGCTGGTCTAGTGGAAGGTGTCCCTGCCCATGGCAGCAGGGTTGGAACTTGATGGTCTTTAAAGTCCCTTCCAACCCAGGCCATTCCATGTTTCTGTGGTTCTTGGGTCTTGGAAAAACAGAATACATTCATTCTTTGCCTCTATGAGGAGGAGATGCAAAAGTACCATTCCAGCTGGTGACCTGCAGCACACTGCAAACGTTAGGTTGTATCTGAATTACTACGAAGTAAATGTGATGACTTTCAGGATGGAAGAAAAAGACTTTGAAGACCTTTGAAACATCTCGGGTTTTTTATAAAGCAGGGATTTCTACTTGACTTTCGTCTCATCTTTATGAAATGGTGGTTCTTCATAATGGAACTTGACCAGCAGGATAGACCAAGTATGCTGTTGGTGTAAGAGGAAGTATGTTGGGTATAGGACTTGCTCCTTAGACCAAATTTTCCTCTTACAGTATGCCTTTCTGCTGTAATATCAAAGCAATTCAGAGAGGCACAGCAAGGAAGGCAGTTATTTTAATTAGTGAATTTTATCCTCAAAGGCTCTTCGATCTAATTCGGTCTTCTGATTTTCTGTTGATTCTTCCAAATGCTTCAGACTTACTCAGACAAAAGCCTTTTTCTTCACAATTGTCAAATTTCATTGAATCTCAAGTCTTGGTGATAGAGCTTAATTGTCAGCAAAATAAGTCTTGGTTTCTGTAAATTGTTTGATCCTCAACTAGTTTAGAAGTGACAATATACTTTCATTTACAGGGTTTAAATACTGTTTCCATCTGGCATATGGAGCAAAGATGGACCAACTGAAGACATTATTTCAGTTGTTTTTTGTCAGGAAGGCTTAGACAAAGAGCTTAGTCTCAGATCCTTTAAAGTTCAAGCATCTGCCACTAGGGGCAAAAATTATTTTCCTGTAGGCATTTGTCTTTTATTGTAGATTTACTGTGCTGCTTCACTTGGTTGATAATCTAATTTAAACCTCGGAGATGAGTCATACATGCTCAAGGGGATTCACAGCTAGTTTAAATTCTCTGATGTCAGAACCTTTCAGTTCTTCTAGGATCTTTTTTCTGAACTTAATGGTCCTTGGGGTGTCAGAATGCACTCAGGAGGAAAAAATATTACCCATGCAAGTAGTAACACTTAAGGGGTACAGTTTTACAACATACCTCGCATTTCTAGTTCAGGTAATTTGTGATGTCTTGACTTAATTTGGGTCCTAATCGTGCCAAGTGGTCCATTGTGGACAGATATCTGCAGGTATGAGCATGGTACCCTGTTGAAGTAAGGAACCCTTTGGAAGGTAGAATAGATTATGTGCTGTACTAGAGACTTCTGTTTCATGAGACCAGCGTTTTGTATACCAGCTGCAGTATGACAGTTTTCCAGAAAAACACTGCATTATGAAAGGTTACAAAACCTTGATGTCAAGAGGCATTTCAGTCACCTTTCTTCAGAAAATGAAAAGAAACAAACAAAACAAACCCTCAATTGTCCAGAAGGTCCTAAAAGGTTTTAGAGTGTTCCAAACACTTAAACTTCTTGGTGACCTCTTTCTGAAAGCATGACCACTGTATAGTTGACCGCTAAGAGCTTTAGGAATTGAATGTTCATATTTGGAATGTGAATTGCTATATAAGGACTTCGTTGGAGTCAGGGAAGGACAAAATAGACATTCATAAAACTAAGAGGCATTGTAAATACCATTCAGCTGTGATGAAAAGTTTATTGAATGCTTTACATATGCATTCTAAAGTTAAGCTACATTTTGAAAACTGTCAGAGCCAGCATTTTTTTCTCTCAACTATTGTAATTAAATAACTACAATGCTAAGTTGTTACTAATTAATACTCTATAATATTAATAGTGGTTGATTTATTGACAGTTTTGCCTCTACTGGTCTTTTTGCTTGGAGGTATACTTTTGTTTCATTTGTTTTAATGATGTTTCTGCAAATTGATCCAGAATCAAGCTCTGCGCTCATGCTGTTTTGTGAGGAGGGAAGCAAAAACACAAGATATTTTTCTCTCATTTGCTTTCATTATTATATGTGTATTTTTCCATTTTAATCCTGCTGTATCACAAATTTCATTAATGTCTTTTTCAACACAGAATAATGGCAAAACAGTTGTTTTAAAATGACCTTTCCCAAAATGTCTGGAGTCAGACTGTGATCAGTGATTATTTGCGAAACTTGTAGCGCTTACCACAAAATATAACTTGTGCTTTCGGTCCGTGAGAAGATTTAATAGTGGTTTATATATTGAATATGGATACTTGAGTGATAGGTATTTTTGTCATATTCTTTACATGGCTCCTTAGCTGTCCAGTTCATTGCAGTCTTTTCATCCTAATGCATCCTTTCATCCTAATCCTAGTTGCAGTATCTTTCGTCCTAAAGTGTCTGATGTAGTTTCAGCAGAGAAGCTGCTAGTTTAAAAAAGCAACAAAACCAAATTGTCGTGAAAATGAGTATCAGGAAAATCAAATGAATGCATAAATAATTGAACTATTAGGACTTCACGGTAGACATGTTTATTTTGAAGGAAGAAAACAGAACTTTCACAGGTAATTTCTTAACCTGAAATCTTACTTGGTCTTGTGAAATCTTTAGACACCCTGTGAGTGAAATTAAGCAAACCTTCTGTTCTCACTTGCTTTGTCTCCAACTCTTCCACACTCCTAGCCTATGCCTCACTCTGATGGGCTTCATGCCTTGGTTATGCATGGGATGATGTTGTCTTCTCAAGTGTACTTATTTGCAACAAGAGCTTGTGCAGTCCCATGGTGAAGGGGACTGGAATAAGCAACTTTGAAGGAAAAGGGAGGAGAGAAAACAGAGGGTGGATATGCAGTGAATGAAGCTGAGGGTGAAGGAGAGGACACATGCAAGCAGCCAGTCTGCACAGGGCAAAAATTCAAGTCAGTATGTACACAAAGCTCTCTCAGTATCCAAACATCCCAAGCTCTGCAAATTCTGTGACTATTACTACCAGCCTCTTGACAGTTCCGTCTTGCAGCTCCTCCCCATGGCCAGATGGGGAGAAGATTTTTTTTCATGATTTTATGGCCCCAGTGTACTGTGAGGGAGTTTAACAGGAGTCGTGGAGAGGAGTGTGACTTGGTTTGAGCGTTAACCCTCTTGCCATGCAAAGCCTTTACTATTTCTGCACCTGGTAACTGGAACTGTTGGCACATTCCAGTGTTTTTAACTCCCTTTCTCATCGCTTTGCTTGCTTATCTTTCATGCTTACATCTTTGTAACTTCCTGCTCTCTGTGCAGTAAAGTTCATCCACAAGCTGGCTCTTCATCTTAAAATCATCCCTCAAGATACATCGGTATCGTTGTTACCGCAGTATATACACTGACAGTAGTTAAACTTTGGGTGGAGAAACTCATTAATTCTGTGACCCCTTTGTGTTCCTGTACTTCACAAAAAAAAAAAAAAAAAGGCAAGCAAAAAGGCACACATCTTGTCCTGCAACTTTCTGTTCCAGCTTAATGTTCCGTCTTCCCTTTGCTCGTTGTTCCTTTTATAGTCAATAGTGTTGGTTTCTCTTAACTGACACAACAGACTCTTCAGGGCAGGGCTACGTGATGGTCCAGCGTGCATCCCAGTGAGGCTCTGCCTCCCACTTCACATACATTAATCCTCTTTTGGGTGTTCAAGTCATGCAAATAACAAATGGCAGCATTCTCAGGAGTCCGTGTTGTGAGTGGCACTCTTCTATTTTAGCCTGTTTATTTATTGAGGAGTTCATAGTGCTGGACAGCTGTAAATCAGAGCTTCACAGTGAAGTCTGTCTTTGAACTGAACAAAGACAAAAGGGTTTGTTAATTGTATTCACTTTTGCTTGAATGACTGTTCAGTGAAGTAATTTTTTTCCTCCTGGATGTGTGTGTATTTTTTCCTGTTTATAGAGAAGTGAAGAAATGTTGCTGTTAACTTATTTATTATTCTGTGTTTCTTATTATTTAGGAGCCATGAAATATTAGAAAATTTTAGGTTTTTTTCTGTAATTTTAAGTGACATAAATGTAATCATATGTTATTAAAATAATTTAACCTCTAGCATTCAGCTGTCACTAAATCTAGGGGGATGAATTTACAGTATATTTATAAATGAGCATTAAATGTTCTTTAGTTTTGTTCTGTGCACTGCTAATGTTTTAGTATGATTCCTAATATATTTTTATTTTTTGTTCTTGAGATTAAACCTTCTAATAGTTGTCCGGTAGAGGAGTACAGCAGAGTTGTAGGCAGTGCAATATAACTTTACAAAATGCTTAGCATTTAATAGTTGAATTATTAAAATGTGTTTCTCTTAGTGTAGTGAGTAGAATATACAGAAGCAAAGCGGTCATATTTTGTTTTTTTTCTCATTTGATTTCATTTCAGTGTTGTTAATTATAGTTTAGGCTGTAAAGAAGTTTATAGTAGAGATATTTTTCCCCCAGAAGCTGATGGCACAAAAAAATGCATTGTCAGGCTATATCTCTATTCTTTTGGACAACACTCCTTGGTAGAATAAAACACCTGGGATGTGGTTGCCTTCAGCTTTTCTGAGGCAAAAGGTTTTTGATTGTTTCTCAGGCAAGAGTTGCAAGTGGAATTTGGTGCCAATCACAAAACAGAAGAGGAGGTGAAGTCATCCCTCCTTATACCCTACAGCTTGCTCCACTGGAAAGGATCCATTCCATGCTTTA
>JAWWEW010000001.1:76194109-76311027 GCA_035583185.1 Anabacerthia variegaticeps | reverse complement strand
ATGTTTTAAATTCCCCCCCCCCCCCCCCCCCCCCAAAAAAAAAAAAAAGAAGGATTTGATTCCAGCTGTAGTCCCTCCCATGCTGATTGCTGTAGCCTTCAGGCACTCACTCATTTATCCTTCTTCCTGTGCCATACTTATTTACTGATTCATACAAAGGGTGAGCAGCTTCAAGAGTGGGGATTGAAGGAGGCCTACAGCAGAAATACCTCTAGTACAGCAAGTGATACACTCACTTGGGAGGTGGATGAGCCCGCTTCAGTGTGCTCTCCATGACTGATAAAAATAGCACATTCCCTTACATCTCTGCCCAGCCTTTGCCTCTCATGTAAGTGCCTTGTCCCCTGGGCTTGGCTGGCTGTACCTTTATAAACAGGGTGCCAGGTTTCCCAGTATCTTTTTCTTTTGTGGTTTTGTCAATGGGACCTAAGTTGTGAATGTAATTGGTTCCAAATATTATGTGACTTTCCTCTAACATGTGGTTTAAAATGTCCTAGATTGAAGTGAAATTTTTATTTTCATGGGGGATGGGATGTGTCTTTAACACACAGCAAATTTTCCAAGCAAATGCTTTGATTATTTGAGCAGACTAAATGGGACTTCTAGTTTTCTGATAGCTATACCAGAATTTCTTTTGAGTTCTGAAGTAATGACATTTCATGTGACACAGGAAAAAAATCTCTTGAAAATTATCCAGGGTTATCCACTGTGAATTCTAGATAGCCAAACCCAGGTTGCAGTGGCTTTTTTATACTAGAAGTAGTTGAAAAGGAAAAGATGTTTCAGGAATCATTACACGGGTAAATAATGAATAAAGTTTAGAGAGAGTCTCTCCTTTCCAAACAATTCACATTTTCCAGAAGAGGAGAGAAAGGAAAAGAAACTGAAGCTAAAGAAAAATGACTGATCAAACCAAAGGAACATGCCAAGCAGAAGACGAGGGTTTACAAGGTCAGATGAAGACATGAAATGCCTCTGCTGTTTGGTGTGTCCAGAGGCTTTATCCTCGGAATGGATGGGGTAGGTAAAGGCCAAAAGTCTTGGCTTGGCTTTCACAGCAACAGTCTCTAAAGAATTCCCTTTCAAGGTTTCAAAAAAGGGAAGAAGGTGGAAGGACTACATCAGAATCATTCTCTTCTGTATGCAGAAGGGAATCTGAAAATATATGATTGGCAAAATACAGGATAATATTTGGGTTTGGAATGATAACTGTATTGGTGAGATAGCAATATCAGCTAAGATTTCAGGAGTCAAATAGTTTATATTCAGTAATGTCTTACTTGGACATTGACAGTTTTGACTGGAGTGATGATTGAGCCCTTCTAACTTCAGCAACAGTAAAAAAAGTGAGGGAGAGAAAAACACTGAAAAGAAGCAAATTAAGATTCATACATGAATTATCTTTAGGAGATAGAATGGTAAGAAAAATGACAGATATGAGCAGATTTGCAAGAACTAGGTGAGATTCCCCCAGTATTTTCTGAAATGCAGCATTTAAAGCCTATTCTGAATCTCGTCTTGATGGTATAAATAGCACAGGAAAACTTCTTTCTGTTGTTGGAAAAATGTTACCAGAAAGGTGACATATATTTGCATTTTTATTTTAATTCTTGCATTGATGTATATTTATATATAGCCCCCAAATATGAAAATAGCTCTGAAAGCTGTTTTTCTCCTCTCATGTAAAGAATTCCAGCGACAAAATACTCTTCAGATATTTCAGTTCATCCTGATTTGTAGTATTGAAGTTAATTCCTTGTAAGCCCCTCCTCCAGCAAAACAGCACTTGGGACATATTTTCAGCTCAAATTGGATTTGTAGCAGAAAGGAAAACTAGACTGCAGAAATGGTCTTTCAGAAGTGGATGCATTTGTGGCTGAATTTTTTAGCGAAGAATTAAATTCATAATCTTGCTAGTAAAATGTCAATATAGAACCACATTTTTTAGATAATGTTTCAGGTTTCTATTTTAGTGATGCTTTGTATTGTGAGAAGCTGAAATTGGCAACTTTACATCTGAAATAGAAAAAAAAGGTGGTGTAAATCAACAGAAAATTCTGTCAGTAGTATATGACTTGACATCTTTTTAAAGGTCAATTGATAAGAAGTTGCAAGTGGCTACCATTTTTAATTTCTTTTTTTCCTCCTTCAGGAAGGGGAAAGAGATCAGTAGTTACTCTTCGTTGTACCTGCCTCCTGTGTAGAAACATGTTTTAGTTATTTTGTTCATTTGGACCGTCCCCCTTAAAAATGTCATGTTGCTTATGGTGTAGTCTACAGCAGAAATTATGTTCTGCTGTATTTTGGCAGTACATTAGATTTAGTGGTTTTCTTTGGGTTTTTCTGTGTCAGTATGTTTAAATGTAGAATTTATTCCTTAAACTTAAGATAACTTCATATAGCTTGAGTGAAAAAAGCTGAGTTTAAAAAGAAGCAGAGAGGATATCCAGAGCTTAACTTCTGGAATTGTTAGAACTTTTTTAAGGCAATCATCATCATAGGATTACATACAGAAAGTTTAATGTTACTTCAGGGGTTGAGGGGTGCATATGTCTTCTCCCATTGTCATTCTAATTATGAAGCAGAGGTGTAGCTTTGGACTCAGGTTATAGGATAAAACTTTTATATATTGCCAGAAGTTTGTGCTTTTGAATGATTTTAAAATTTCCTTTCATAATAAATTGCAAAAGAAAAAAATCTGTGAATATTAATTATTGGGATGGGAATATAATTGGAGGGATCAATAATTTAAAAGTTGATAATTAATATACTGTCCCTGCACTAGCATGCCTTTTTAAAAAGAGATCATTTTGTTAGCAAGTATAATACAGCACCAAAGTTAAATTCTGTTTGGCAAATCCTGTTACAGCTGGAATTGTAACCAACTTGGTAAATTGGTAATGAGATACAGTATGAATGGCAGTCAAAATGCAAAAGGTATTTTGAGATTTGTAATGAAAGCAATTTCAGAAAGAAGGAAAGTGATATTCCGCCCCTCTCCCCCCCGACCCTGCACAATCAAGAGGTTTTTCCTTTGTGTGCTGCTGTTTTTAATGGAGACTTTATATATGATTTCTGCATTGTATCTTCAGTGAGGAGACTTTGGTGATAACTGATGTTAGTACACGTGCTCTTTTGAGCACACTCGGGAAAAAAAACAAATCAACTGTACCACATAAATTAGGAAAGGGATAAGTAAAATTGTATGGACCATTGACCTATTTTGATCTTCTACAGCAGGGTAATTCTAATCTGTAGGCAATTAAAATACTGTATGTATGGACTAGAAAGCTCAAGAAATACCTGTACAGTTAGGTTCAACATATTCATACTAGGCAATGTAGACGTCTCCATCAGCAGTAAAAATAGAAATTCATTTCCGAAGAAGCCTGTTTTCCATTCTTATCTTTATCATAGTTATCCTCCTTTCTTTAAATCCTACACTTAAAAATAAGATCAAACACAATGTTCACGTTTTCTTCTCGTTTTCTAACTGTTTTCTTGTTTGACAGCATTTGTGTAAAAAGTCCTTTTCAAGTAGTAAATTAATTTGGATAGAAGGCATCCCACCTGAATTCATTACATGCTGGCAGTTTAGATAAATGGATATTATGATCTCAGCATATTTTGGCCCAGCAACACTGTGCCTATTTGCAAATGTCTAAGAAAGTGATAATATTCCTATCAGTTTCAGACTGCTAAAGAAAAAAAAATGGGGCAGATTTTCTTATTTATATTTATAGGATGCCTGTGGGGAAGACAGCAATGCTCTATATGGCAGTTTGTGTGGACATGTGGTGCTAAACATATATTAAAAAAAGATAACAGACCTTTTGGTGTTTCTTTGTAGAAATACGGAAGAAAACCCAGAGTAGATCAGTAATTGACAGCTATGCAGGAGATGCATTTCCAGATTTCTTTCTGAAGAAATATTTCACAAACTTACAGTTCCTTTCAAAGTCAGTAATCCATCTTTAATTATTTTGTTGATTTCATAGTTGTATTTTACAAGGTTGATGTAATGTCTGCTTCCTGCCAACATTTGATATGGACAATCCATTTTGTCATTGCTTTGATGAAACTGCAGACTGCTTGTAGTTGCAGTACCTTTTTTTTTTTTTCAGCATATGTGTGTGAACTGAGCAAGAGTAAAGGCTTATCAGTTGCTGAATGCCATAGCTTAACAGCAAGATATGTGGGGAGCTGCCAATTTGTACCACTGACAGAATGGGAAGTGCGTTCAATGTAGTTAAATTGGTGGGCGTTGAAACGTGCCCAGTTCTGCGCAGCTGTTTCTTTCATTCCTACCTTTTGAGTAGGCTTTTGTTACCACACATACACTGAGAGCATTATTTTACACTTTGGTTTTGCAAGCTGCAGTTTGGGCTGTGGAGTGCCTGGTTTCTCTCTTCAGGGTAAGCTAGCACAAGCTGTACCTTGGTCTTGCAGGGCATAAGCGTGGCAATGACATTCCCCTGTGGTGAGCAGCCGCCCTTGCACCCGTGCTCTGCCCCCTTTGCTCAGGTGGTGCCACGGTGCATGGTGTCCAGAGGGGGGGATGCATGGGAGGCTTCTACTCGCTGAGCACACTCAGTGACTCTGAGGTATTTGTGCTTTGGGCTGTCTAACGTGGATCCATCTGTATTAAAGTTGTCCTAGCCTGGATGAGCATCTCTGTGGCAGGACTGCCTTCAAGCATATGTGCAATCCCGCTTGGGGTTGCTTATGTTCAGTTACACGAAGAATCATGGAATATTCTGAGTTGGAAGGGATCCACAGGAATCGAGTCCAGCTGTTTAAGTGAATGGCCCATGCAGGGATTGAACCCCATCTTCTTAGCATCATACTCTAACCAACTGAGCTAATCTCAGAGTATCATACATGACTAAGTACCTTCTTGAATCCTTTCCTAGCACTATAGATTGCCTTGAGACAGATTTCTACCACTTTGTAGTGAGGAGTGGGAGATAATAGTGCTTAATTTGTTACTTTTTCTTTTTGGATCCTGAGCAGTGGGGAGCGTTCTGGCTTCACTGTTTCAAAGTAGATAAAGATATTGTGATGATTTTTTTCCCCTGCTAAATGCAGTACCTGGAAGTTGATATTTAGGTCTATTGCTGTGGTGGAGTTTAGGTTACTATGCAAAGCAGTATTGATTAATAACACTTGCATATTGAACTAAAAAGTGTGATGCAGTTAAAATTCCCTGCATTGAGGACTAGCCTGACCTCTGAGAGGGGGGATAAAATTCCAAGAGTGTGCACCCGTGCACACATATGCACACACAAGGGTCGAAGTCTTTCTGTCTGCAGAAGGTCCTTCTCTTAAACCATTTTGGTTTTCCAAAGAGGCAAATCGGTGAACTGGAGGAGTAGTGACAAAGTATTTTTGCAATGTGTGATGAAGCAAGTGGGTATAAAGGTTTTATAAACTCTTTGCAAGGTATAGAAAGTCAATCTGCCTACTCTGTTGTGTTACACAAAAGTATTTCAGTGAATGCCCTGGCCAACAAAATATACTAGAAATGCCGAACACATTTAGAAACAATGTACTGCTGCTCTTAGGGTCCTTGGAATTTAGGTTGCACAACACTGAATGATATGGGTGGCATTTGAGTGTTCCAATGCAGGATCCTAGCTTCTCATTTAAAAAAAGAAATCCTTTTCTGGTGTTTACATCTTTACTGTTGATTTAGTTTGGATTATATTTCTTTCATGATAAAGTATGTATAAACATTTTAAGTAGGTGTGGCACACTGTCAAGTGTTTTCATTATTTGGATGATAGGTTTGAACATCTATTCCAAAGTATCAGTAGGCACCTGCAGAAGCAAAGTGGGTATGTAGCACCTGAACACATTCCTATTCGTGCAATTAAAGCAGTTTACAGAGTGAGAAAGAAAAGAATATCACATACTGAGGTTTGATGTCTTTTTCATGGAGAACAAAAGCGGTTTGATTCTTTCACTTCAAGTTTAGCCTAACTATTGTGTAGGGGAGGAGGTTTAATGAATCATTGTTTAACTTTGATACTTCCAAGTATTTGACCATTAAATAGCCTGAAATGTGTACATAGCACTTTGGTGACAGACCCTTATTTAACTGTGATTAATTGGCATTGAATAGTTATTTAATTACTTTGGAAGAAATCTAACAACAGTGTGTGTTCTGATTAAGTTATTTGATGTAAAAACAAACATAGGACTGCTGAAGAGAGCACGTCCCCTTTTGCAGCTTGCTACTGACACTGCACAGCATATGGAAACCTGAGTGATTGAAATAGCAGACACTATTCACCAATTTGGATGCTGTTGTAACACTGGCGTACTTAGTTATTGATTTTGTAAGAGACTTCTTTTTGTTAGTGGTTTCGTGAAATTTCCTTCGACTTAAAAGATTTAGTATTTTCTTTTTTTCTTTTGAAGCTCAGACTGAGACTCACTGGGATAAGTAAAGGGTATAGGTATTACATGAATTAAAAATTTTTGTGAATTGAAAATACTGGACTAGATCTAAGAATTACTGTTTCGTGGCACGTGTCTGTATCTCAGATGATTACTTAAGGAATTTGGGGTTTTTGGAAATGTGAAGTATTGTGGGAAGGTGATACTGGTAGTCTGTAAGTTTAGAAGAGAAGGATATTTAAAGTTTTGGAGAGAAAAATAAGTTTTGGGATGAGGGGGCAGGTAAATTGTGCAGCTTCTGCCCTTCTTGAATAGCAGGTACAACAGTTTCTGTAGTCTGAAGAACCATCCTTAAAAGTTAGGTTTGCAAATGCTAGCAGAAACTGTAGTCATAACTGTAAGCATTTTGAGTCCTGACTTTCGTACCTGGGATGTTTTCTCTTGCATGCTTAATAATACTCTAGCAAGCCACTGATTTACTGTGTTTCCAGTAAGTGGAGACAGTTGTTTCTCCATACCTTGCAACACAGACCTCATGTACTTGTAGACATCCTTATAACAACTGCTTTGGATGCCATACCATAATGGCTATGGGGCATTTTGTGGATATTTCCAAAGCACAGCAGATTTCCTTGGAGGTGCATTGCTGTCTCTGCTATATGGTGAAGGAACTTCCTTGCTTCCTTCTGTGTACAACATGCTGAGTAAAATGCCAGTTCAGTTATATCCGTGGGAACAGGATCTGGAATATATCTCCAGACTTGTGTTTTCTCTTATACTGTCATGAGGTAATAGAATTGAAAACCAGCAATGACAAAATTAGAACTAAGGCTTTTAGCTTTGTCGCTTTCTTTTAGCTGTAGAAAAGCATTGATGGTAACTGGATAAACATTACAGAAGAAGTAGACCTGTTAGCAAGAGGTGAAGTATTTCCTAGCCTTAATGACTTCAGGTGTCATTTTCCAGAATTTCTATGTGCAAACACTAAATAGACTAGTTTTTCAGTAACTTGAAAATTAAAAAAAAATCACATTCCGCTGCCAGAGATTCACTTGCATGTTTATTTGGGAAGCAGCTGATTCATGTTACCACTGTTTAAATTGCTTTAATTATGTAAGGTGGACAGTTTTCAAGGTTTGTCTTTTTCATATACCGTTTCTGTTGCTCACTCAAATTTTAGTCAATGTCATTTTACAGAATTGCTGTATTTACATTTTAAAGAGGATTAGGCAGATTAAAAGATGTTTTCATGTTTTATTGATAACATCAGATTAATTTCCACTTTTCTGGTGGCAGCTTGCAGCTCCGTCAAAACAGAGGCTGTAGAAACACTGTTATGCTTAACAATTTCATAGGGCAATTGCAAAAAAATATGGTTTTGGTAATTAATTAGCAGCATGATTACCAATGGGAACTGGAGCAGTTGGTGGTTAGCGGATAGACGGAAGAGATAGTAAAATCAGGGATTACTGAGGACAGCTTGGGTGGGCTATGTTTTCTTTCATGACCATGTTCCTGAAGAACTTCACTGGAAGGAATAGTACTGTGGAGGAGAACATTGCCACAGTCACTCTTAGTGTGCAGTTGGAAGGCAAGTGTTCTACAGCTCTCATTTATCTCTGTGCTACCTTTGGGGGTTAGATAGTACCAGGACAGATCTGTATCATACTTGCAGCTCTGCCTATTGCAACACTGAAACTTTCTCAAGAAATGGTTGGAGTTGTCACAGCCTTCTGCTGATCTCTTCTCCCTGGTATCCAGGATAGGGAATGGTTCAGAGCTGCACCAGGGGAGGTTCAGACTGGACACTAGGAAGCATTTCTTTACCAAGATGGTGGTCAGACATTGGAACAGGCTTCCTAGAGAGGTAGTCAATACCCCAAGCCTGTGAGCATTTAAGAGGCATTTGGACAATGCCCTTAGTAACATGCTGTTATTTTCGGTCCACCCTGAAGTGGCCAGGCAGTTGGACTAGACAATCGATGTAGGACTCTTCCAGCTGAAATACTGTATTGTGTTCTATTCTACCAACTGCTGCAAAAATCGAGAACCAAAGCCCAGACTCAAAATCTGCCAATTCCTCTGTAAGCAACTTCAACAGGTGAACCTTCAATAGAAGTCATGGGGGAGGAAAATGACTGCGGAACTCCAAGATACTGCTGGAACTGAAATGACTGAAGAGTTAAATCTCTTTGAATAGCAAGCATTTTGTAGTGACATGTCTCCTCTAGCTCTTTAAGACCTCGTCCATGTTGTGCAAAATGAGAGTAAGGCTAGCACTTTTCCAGAAAGTTTGGAGGCACTCTTCCACTTGTGGGTTGAGGGAGGTGGTGAAGGCTTTGCTTGATTCCTGGAGGTGCTAGCATTGGCCTGACCTGTGCTATGGCCATGGAAAGTAGCCAGTCTGAGTGACCTTGCTGCCTCCTGCCAGTGTCACATGGGATGGCCTTTGCGCCATAGTTTCTTATATAAGTCTGAAATGACTACAAATAAAACTTAGTTGGGGTTAAGAGGCAAAGGGTGATTCCCAGGCTGAATTAAGGTGAGGTTTGCTTCCTATGGTAATAATCCTTTGCCCTTGTCATTGGTTGGACTCACAGCTTTTCGTGGAGGGGCTTAACACTGTCACCTTACTGTGCTCCTTGCTCTGCAAAATAAAGTCAAGTCACTCAGAAGGCAAGTGACAAAGCCATGAATAGATTTCTAATACCATGAGCCCAATCTGTTATGCCATCTAGTTTCCTTTATCTGCCCATCCTGGACAGGCTGCTAAGAAAAACCCTGTCAGAAGGTAGCATTTAACCTCTTTGAATTATTTTCTTTTTGCCAGTGAGGTATTGGTTCATTTGAAAATAACCTGGCTTGTTATACTTAAAGATATTAAGAAGTCTCAGCTACAGCATGTATGCCGTGTATGCTAGATCGCTCTTCTGTGGCCAGTCTCCATATAGGGGAATCATGGGAAAAAAGAAGCTTTAAAAAAAGATTTGCCTTTGACTTCCTTCTGATATATCTACCCCGATACGCAGTAAGTGAAAGGGATCCATCCCCACATGCCATTCCCAGTAGAAACAGATGAAAGAGCTTTGTCTGAGTCTTGTGCTGCTGTATACCCTTCCTCTCTGTCTAGAAAGCTTAAAAATAGGATGAATTCTGCTGCTGTCTGCCTTAAGTAACTGCTTTTGGTAGTAAAGTACTGCAGAAGAACCTGTTTGCCTCCAGTATCTCGCCTTGGACTCTTGTCCCAGACCTGAGGAGAGGATTTTTTGCATATTGTTTGGTGTAGAACAGAAATTCCCTTAGAAAAGGAATGCTGTGCATTGAAATTCGTAATTCCAATAGGACCGTGAGCAGAAAACTAGCATGATGGTTGCTGCAGAAGTGACTTCAGTATCTCTTATCTCTAAATTACATCTCCAGCACACTCCATGGAAACTTCAAACTTAACTGCTTTCAGTTTAATGAGCTCCTTTGAAAAGGAAAAAAAAAGTCTTTTGTTGCCTGTGCAGTGAATGTGTTTGTACCAGTTGGAAGTAATAATTGAATCAAGATATATGCAGATAAAAAAGCAATGTGAATACATGCATGGGCATTACACACCTTAGAAAAGGCCAGATTCCCATCCTTGGCTTAGTTTCTTTCCTAGTGAGTAGAAATATTGATTAATAGAGAAAGATACTAATCCACTTACGGGTGGTGGCATTGTGACTTGAATTATTAAAGAAGTCTTGATATAGCTGATTTTTTTATTTCAAGTAGGACTTTGGAAAATAGAGAAATATAAATGCTTCACTGACAGCAGTTTAAAAAGCATTTTATTAGCTTGAATAAAGATCAGTATTGTCAAGGTTTTGAATAAATATAAATGTAAGGCTGCATAAATGCAACTCTGTCTCACATTTTATTTTAGAAATGCCTGCAATTTGAATCCACGTATAATGGTTGAGGGATGAGAACAGAAATGCTGAAAAAGATCAGTTAGGTCAACTACGGTCTGTCTGAGATGTGCATGCACTAGCGAGTTTCATTCAAGGATAGGAGCAGATTCTGACTGATGTTACTTGATGAAACTTGCATTGTTGTCTTAACTGTGAACTTTCACCTGTACATGTTGAGCATATAAAAAACGTGGGTTTCACCTGTTAAGTTGCGGTGATATCTTATCTTCAAAGTCCATTTTCATTTTTGTCTAGCTGTTTAGTAAGTAAAGGTTTTATATTTGGGTAAAAGGCATTTGCAAAAAAGTATTCTTCAGAATATGTTGAAGTGGTTGTAAAAGGTTCCCTTCATGGTGGTTTCAAAATTGTCTTTTATCTTCAGACTCCAGCTGTTTTCTTTTAACTCTTTCTGAAATGGTAAAACATGGTACATTTAAGGTATTTTGATCTTTTCAGGATTACATTTATGTTCCTTTTTTCTCCCCCCCCTTCTCCTACCCTGTTTCTATAGGAAGAATCTTAAATCGTTTCTCCAAAGATATTGGTCACCTGGATGACTTGCTACCGTTGACGTTTTTGGACTTCGTGCAGGTAATTCAGTTGCTTATGTCAAGGACTTCTGCACAGCATTGAGTTTAGATGCCTGTATGCTTTGGTGAATATCAGCTATTTGTCACAGTTGTAGCCGAGTTGAATGAAAGTACTTGTTTGTGGAAGAAAGGTGCGGTTGAAATTTAACATGTCAGTAAAAAGCTAACATGAGTAATAACTGGCAGGTAGGAGTGGCTATACACAGCTTGCTATTATGTCAAGATTTCAGTTCATAGTAGCTACATGCTTGGTAAATTGCTCCTGATTTGCCTCCAAGCAATCTGGCAAGCTTATTGCTGTTATAAGAAATATGTCCATAGTAAAGAAGCAATCAGCTCACTTGAAAAGATAGCACAGATTAACCTAATTACATGTCTACTTCCACAAAGAATCAAATGCTTACCACACCATTTTGGATTAAAATAGGTGTGGCTATTTACAAAGAAAAGATTAGTAGTAATAGGGTGAATATAATAGCCTTAATAAGAACAAGTAAAATAAGTTGCTGCAGAAAAGAACGATGGACAAAGCATTGAGATTTTGATGATGGTGAAATGATAAAGGATTATATATGACATCGAGGTAATTTTTCTGTTGCAGTTGCTATTAATCCTTGTAAAAAAATTGCAGAAGGATAAATCTGAAAAAAAAGATCATATTGTATGAAAATAATACGTATCACAATACACAGAATCGTGGAGACTAGATATTAAAAAAACGATAGTAGATTATCTGGATGCACTTAGTGGATCACATCTGTCATGCTCAAGTCAGAAATGTTTCTTAAGGTGCTATTGCTAACTTTGCTTCATCTCTTAGAGATCTTATTCAGGATCTAAACCTTGTTTTGACTTCTTTAAAAATAAACCAAAGACATTTCAGCTTGAGCAGTTTAATCATGTTCTTCTTGCTGAACTCTTGAAAACAGGGGAAAGAAAATGTTCCAAGGAGTTAGTAAAAATACTTACAGTAAAGTGTTTTCTGTAGTTTAACAAAGTTGTTGAAATTGACGTGTGTGTTTGTTTTTCAAAGCATTACATGCCCCATGTCATTTTGAGGAAGAAGGGAATGTGATGTATTTTACCTATCAATTAACACAATTGGAGGTTTTTTGTGAGTTAAGGAGTTGTTTAGAGTGAATAATAAGATTTTTAATTCATGGATATTTAAGGCTATGACAAATTCTTCCTGAAAGAGCCATATAAACATTTTTCTATAAAAACTACTATTTTTTTACTGTTTGTACAGATTTCAAGTTTTCTTCAGTCTCATTAACTGTGTTATTAGACAGAATATCTTACTTTATTTCAGCTCTCTTGAGACTATACATATGTGCCTTTCTTTTTGACTGGAAACTCAAGTTGTCCTGCAATCCTTATCCTCTTCTCTTAGTGTAGGGTTTACATCTGCAACTTAGAATAGTGTTTGCGTTCATGAAGTCAAACCCATCTCTTCTGCATAGTGTACTCACCCATTGGATCAGTGGTATTTGTATGTGCATAGGTTTGTCCCCTTTGCAGCAGACTCACTGTGTGTGTTCGTACTGCATACTACTCACGACCAGAGTGTACTCTGGGTCACGTGATCTTGAGATAAAATTATTAACTTTTTTCTTTAGTTCAGTGCATTTACAATAGTGTGAGAGTTGTGTTGCAAGACGACTTGCATGATGTTTTTATAGCAAGAAACTGAGTGGGTGTTTTGCGTGCCCTGGCATGTGGTTTAAAGGCATGTGGGGTTGTCTGAGGATGCAAAATTTCCAGAAGTCTGCAAAAGCTGAGAGAGCCAAAGTTGTTGTGATCTTGTCCATACTTCCTTTTGGGAGCAGACCCTGAAGCAAAGTGTCTTGAGAACTGTGCTGTCTTATTTTTGACAGAACAAACTGATTTGTTTCAAAAGGAAGCTCTGAAAGTATCTAACCTGTATGCACCTCACATACAGAGGACCAAATCTCCTTCTAGCAGTTTGCAAAACCTAGTTATTTTACCAGTGTATAGATGCTTCAGACACCATGTGCTTTCCAAACCTTGACTGGTGTGGAATGAAAGAGTGAAGGCTGTTTCTCAAGGTGTGATTGTTTTCCTCTTTCAAGCTCCTACTGTAAACCACATTTTGTAAACATTTTCCTTCGTGTTGATTAATTCATGCATTTCTTTTAAACTGGCTATTAAATTCTTTGATAAATTCTGAAGTTTTAAGTGAAAAATTTTCCTTTTTCAAAAAACAGTTTTACAAGTCCAGTATGCTATTAAAAAGATATCATGTTTTAAAGCTTGCTTGTTCTATTTGGTATCAGAAAAGAAAATTTAGGATCCTTCTATTGATTAATAATGTACTGCTAACCATAAGAAAAAAGCATTTCCTTCTTGGCAGGTTTCTAAAACTTAGTATTCTTGACCAGCAGGCTTGTTGGTTAGTGGAGGTCCTTTGAAATTCAATAGCAAAGGTATATTTATTTCTGAGAAAGCACAGATTTTTACAAAGGATAACTGTTATCAATTATGATAGAGATCTTTTGTCACTTGTGTTGTTTGCAGGTGTCTTTTATAAGACTTCTTATAATCCCTTCAGGAAGAAATATTTTCTCCTTTCTAAAAAAAGTATTAGCTGAATATAAAAGCTCTGATCCCATCCATTATTGTTGATTCTTTGAGAGACATTTCCCAACATTCATTGTTTAAACGGTTGTCAGGAGGAATCAAGTGAAACTTAATAAACAATGCAGTAACTGGTTCATCTTACTTTGTGTATAGAGGCTTTTCTTGAGCGGATTTGCATTGAAGTAGTCGTTTTCAGAGTTACTGCTAGGATCATTGTGAAGCATTCCACCCTTTTACTGTATTGGCAAGTCAGTGTATAATTTCAGCACAAATAAACACAATGTGATTGGACATCCAAAAACTATAAGTATGAGCCCTTTTAAATACCAATAAATAAATAATAAAATACATTCCACTAGTTTCAAGAATTCTGTAATTACTCTGAGTACAGATTTTTAAGTAATGCTAAAAATTGGTAATATTCTTTTTAGAGTGCCTAATAAGATTTATATACTGTACTACAGCCATAATGAGCATTATTGGTCTAGACAGCTGTACTGGATGAAAATTAATTCCTTGAACTGAAAGAGTTGAATTTTTTTCCAACTTCCATTGAGTCAAGGGGAAGAAAGAGTCAGTTTTCTTCAAGGCATTGGATAGTCACTGTACATGTATTTGTTAAAGCAAAAATAAAAGGTATGTGGCAAGCACAAAAGCACATCATAGACCTTGTGTATTCTTTTGAAAACCTGGCTTAGACTTTACAAAACTGTTGCTTTGCAATACCTCCTGAGGTAGCAACTCCCATTGCATTTAAAGTTTCCTGCCATCTTTTCTTTCTTTGGTTTGAAGTGCACCAAAATATAGCACACCTGTCTTGAGACTGGAAGCAGGAGGGGCAGTCCTCACTAGGAGACAGCAATTTTTTTCGTCTTAGGAAATTTAACAGCATATGAGACATTTCAGTTGACTGTCTTTTTTTTTTTTTTTTTAATTTTTGCTGTATCCATGAGGTTTATAAATAAAAATTAAGTCTCCTATATAAGAACATATTTAGCTAAGTTTGACTACATGGCTGTTGAACAGAACTCTCTGGGTAGATGTGAAATATAGAAGCTGAAAAGAAACCAAAGGTTCAGCCATCAAGGTATTTTTATTTTATATGTACAGACCAGTTCACAGCTCATTAAAGTAAAAAATAAACTTTACAGTCTGCAAGCTAAGCCTGAGCCTTATCTTCTGCAGTGTGTTCTGACTGACCATAAGGCTCCATACCTGCTCTCCTAATAAATAAAACAGAAAGCAATGCTATATTCACTATGACGCTTGTTATTTCTACCAAGTATGGCACTAAATAAGTTTGTAAAATCAAGCAGTAATTAATGTCTCTAGGTTGATCAAGACAGTCAAAAAGCTGAATGAACTTGTTTGGTGAAGGTGGTGTTGTGGGGGTTTTTTGTGAGCTTGCACAGTTTTAATTACTGTTAGCCTCAGTTTTGCATCTTGTTTTTGTTTTCTTAACCCAAATTATGTGGTTCTGGCAGGTGCTTTCCAACCAAGTTACAATCTCCTCAGGTAAAGGATGACTTGCGTGAAGGCTATTATGGTGCTTAAAAACATCCAAGGAGAGTTTAAACATCTTCTTTTAGATGTATATGCTTTATTTATTTGTTAGGTGAATCCATGGCTGGCCTGACAGGACCCTCAAAGAGCTAACCAAATGCAAATATTTGCATAAATGTTTTCTTTGGTTGATACAATCTTGATCATCCTATGACCAAGTCAAAAGGGACTTAAGGAAGTTAGGTGCCATTTAGGATCACTTGGATTTTGTTACTTAATTTTCTCAGTCTCCTCTGAAAATACCAGCAGATTTTCACAGTGTTATAAGCAACTGGTGTTCCTCCTTCTGCCTCTGCCTTAAACACTATGGGATTACAAGGTTCTGTTGATGTGGACTTCACTGATAGGTGTGGGTTTGTAGTTTAAAATCATAGAATGGTTTGGGTTGGAAGGGACCTTAAAACCCATCCAGTTCTAACCCTGCTGCCACGGGCAGGGACACCTTCCACTAGATCAGGTTGCTCAAAGCCTCATCCAACCTGGTCTTGAACACTCACTAGGATGGGACATCCACAACTTTTCTGGGCAAAAAATGTCATCATTAAAGTGCACAGCAATGTTTAGCTCAATGCAGCACTAATAAAACACAATGTACTAGTTGGGGGAAAGGTCAGCCAAGGAATAGAATAGAACAATTTAATGATGGCATATTAGGGCTTAAAAATCCAATATATTTAATAGTGTTTTATGTACATTAGCCCAGATATTCCTAAGTGGCTAGTATTTTGGATGCTGTATTTTTGAGAGCTCATCAGAGGCTTCTTTTTCAGTACCTGAATCTCAGTTTGACTTGAGACAGATCTGCTGAGGCTTAACATCTTGAAACTGTGGTCTCAGGTGATGCAGGATGGGTACCGAAACTGAAAAACTAGTGCTTGAAAATTGATGTATAAGCTGATTGAATAAGTAGAGTGATGAAATATATTTCAGACATTCTTCTGGTTTTATAAATTTTTCTGGTGGATTTTAAAGAGGTGGTTTTCTCTGTAGTTTCTTGTCTTTTTAATTCTTGTGTGATCTTATTACTTGTTAACAGAGTTGATTTTCTGCTTTAGTTTCTGATGAATTTGAGTAATTAATGTGATGGCCCCTTCATTTTGATTTCTTGCCCTATGTTAGATTGAGGGCGGGTAAAAAAAAATCATGATCTGTTTTGTTTTTGGAGAACACTGTGAACATGTGAACTATCTGCAGCTGCCCTTGAAAAAGGGCAGTGATTTATTGAGGAAAACTGAATTGCAAAACCTTTTCCTCCCCAAAATCAACAGCTTGACTGAGTTTAAATAACTGACTTTTCGTATCCTTTCATCACACACAAAGACCTAATCCTGAGACTACTTGAGCCACCAATGTAGGCTGCGGCTGAGACCACCACCGAATGTGCCATTCCCTTCTCACTACACACAAAACACATTGACTGCAGCTTTATGAAGTGAAAATACTGAAGAATAGGAAAATGTGAAGGAGGTGTCCACAGTCATTTCTTTAAAAAAAGGGAAAAAAAGAAAGGGAAAAAAAAAGCTGCTGCATCTGGATATTAGGAACAAAAAGTGCCTCAGACTGGAATAATAGCTTGGGTCACTTGCTTTCGTATGTGCACAAGAGTGGAACTGCCGTTCCTTGTTTCAGTACCACTGACCCCTGCATTTTATTGTGTGAAGATGTCAGGGAGAGTGTGTAGAAGGAATTCCAGGATCTTTTAGTTTAACAATGACATTGTTATTTTGTGCTTTCTGTGAGAGGTGGGATTCCTGAGGGGTTTGTTTTGTTTTTTCCAGTTTGGCCAAGTTTTCGATGTGTGCATGTGTGAGTTTTAAGAGACATTTTTATTAATTAAAGGATAGTTCTTTCTGTGTGTTTGCATATGTGTATTTAAAATATGAACATAAATACAAAGTGAGAAAATAACTAGTGATGGGATCTATGTTAAATGTTAACATATTCTCTTTAGCCTGGTATATAGGGCAAATTTGTGTCTTGGATGCATCTTTTGGTTTCCCTTCTGCTGAATCATGGTAGTTTTGCTGTGCTGAGGTTTAAATTAAAAATAAATAAATTAAAGAAACCCCAAACAGTTGCCTGGTGACACGTTGGCTACTGAAACCTTAGAGAACTTTTTCTCTGTGGAACTGATGTTCTAACCATACCTTCCCAAGTACTGCATACTATAGTGCATCTGGCTAGTGCATAATGAAAGTCCATTTAAAACCTAAAGAAAAATAATAGGAGTATATATTTTCTCATTGGTTACTTTTGAGCTCTAATTTCAGAAAAGGTTAAAACGATCATTACAATAAAACCCCAATTTTGCTATGGTCATGTGATACTTGTATGTACTTTCAGGTTTGCAATTTTCTTTGAAATAAACCCCACTGTGTAGTTAAAAACAAAGAAGCAAACAAACAAAAAAAAAGGGTGGGAGGTAGTGGAGGAAGAGGAGGCTTGGGTTGCATTTGTGTCTCAAAGACTAACATGCAGGAGCTGTGAGTTTAGCACAGACACTTGTCTAAATAATGCAGTTTTTTTATTGACCTTTCATTCCCCTGTCCTTGAATGCCTTGATTGTTAAATCTCAGTAGCCAATTAGTCTTGTTGATGGTGACCAGCAGTGGGAGATAATCTATGCCAAAGCTATTGCCGTTCTTTACTTTGATGGAGGCAGATTGAGTCTGAGTGGTAGTTGTTCTTGCAGTATTTTGCTATGTTGAACTGAAACCTGTAAATAAAAAATTGCAATCAGGTTTAAATCATTTTTTCTCCAAATTGGCTTCTCTGTTTTCTTTATCGAGTTACTTTCAAAACATTTTAAGCTGCTTAAAAGCAGGATAGTTATATGGAAGTCCACTGATGTGAGCCCTGTTTTGTGTGGTTTGGAAATTTCCCCACTTTTGGTTAAGGTGGAACTTGTAAAAGTTCTGAAAAGAGATTCTGTTCATCTGAGGCAATTTATATATTTTGGAAGGTATTTTCTTGTTTGCTTTTCTTACCTTGAGGGAGGGTAAAGAAGTACTCTGATGTAAGTGAACTTAAGTTCTGCAGTTTTCTTATTTTCTTTTTTGTCCCTCTTTATATGTATGTACTGCTGCTGTTTTTACTCTCAAAGTGAGAACTTTTATTATTATTGCTTATAGGTATTTCCCTGCCTTTTTAAGCATTATTGCAACCTTTCACATTTGTAGCTGAAGTCGATGATTAGTTTTAGGACTTTTGAAGATCATTAACATTTCTAACACTTCACAGTAACTAGGAATATTTTAATTCTGCTGTCAGTCATAGAGTGTAACAATCCTGTTCTAAATGGTGATAAGTACAAATCTTCTAGATTGCCTTAAACTACTGATATACTATAGATAGGACAGTGTCTGCTTACAAATGCATTATGATTTCACTGTTCGGCAAAAGGACTGAAGATTTCACTTTTGATTCAAGGAGGATGGGGCGACTTGGAGGTAATTTGAATTACTAAGCCATATAGCTGATGTGTGTGTGTGTTAAGTCATTATGCATATTTATGCCCAAACAAACATGTGGGACAAGGAATTATCTTTGGCAAAAAAAAAAACAACTGCATCTCACAGAAATGTGCTGCCAGGGTTATGTGTGCATCTGCACAATATAAGAACTTTTTCTTGCTGAGGCTGTACTGCAGCTGATCTGAAAACTCCAGACAATTCTGTTTATCAAAAGATAGAGACTGTGGTGTGGGCAGTTTTATACAGCAAAAGATGGGAATTCATCTGGTAACTGAATGTCATGTGTCTTTGGGAAGCTTATACTTCTTTGTGTTACATCTATGTTACAGGACATTTTTGTATCATTTTAAAAAATTGATTCATTTGCATTGCACTCTTAGAATACAAAAGTCGGTGTATTATGAAAGACTCTGTCAAGGCTTAATAATACCTGTTCCTGCACTGTAGAACAATAGGATGCTGAGTGATTGCATTTTCTTCCACAATCACGTCCCTAATTCTTTTTCTTGCTGTTTTTCTTAATGGGTTTTGGAATCGTTCTAATGTATAAACAAGCAGAGCTCTCTTACTGTGAAAGTTACTCATATGCTAAAATAGTGGGTTGAGATTCTTCCCTTCTAAAACTGCTGGCTTTGGTACCTAATTTAGTTTTCCACCCTTCTGCCAAACATAACATAATACTTAGAAAAATAATTTTTCATTTTTCTCACTGATAGAAAGTCTGGATTTTGGGATCAGATGTGATATCAGTTACTTCCATTAGTAAGTGTGCCTTTGTTGATGGTTTGTGATAAATAAACTTTTGACAAGTCTTCCTGATGGTTTGCTGTGTATTTGCAACAAATTAGGAATGAGCAGACATTTACCACAGTAAATAATGTTTATTATGTGTCAGGGAAGTTTCTTTTTACTCACTGGGTTTTGTACATGCAGAGAATGACTGAACTGGGGGAAACCTGGTGATGGTGGTGAGATGCTGATTAGTTAAAGTACAGTTGCTGAAAGCATGAGACCACTGTTAAGTTTCCTGGAGCTGAGTGATCACTGGGCATAATGTAATACTGAAAAATAACGTGTCAAGAGTTTAGTTTGAATAGGAAAGTAGTGTTTTATAGCCCCATCAGAGTGACAAAGCTCTGGGGAAGTTAGGAAGACTAAAACAAGGACAGGTTAAAAAGCATTTTTTTGTATCTGGTACGGATGAGTGTGACCAGAAAGAAAGAGAAGAAGGTAGTTTTATTCCTTAGGGTAGCTGATGCTGTGGTCCTTGATATTTTTCATAGTTTTCATGGGGCCGTTGGGCTGTGGTGTTTACAGAAACAGTAGTAGTACTTCATTCCACCTAAAAATAAATACATGAATTAGCGTTTTTTAAAAATAGCAAGAACAGTAAGATGCTTAAAAGCTTGTACTTGCTGTAAGGCTGAAGAGCTGTGATACTGAAGAATTGATACTCTCTTTAACAGAAGAGCCCACAGTTCAAATGCAGCACAAAGCTTTTAAAATTTGAAAGACCCAGAACTGAATTCTGGTGAAACAATTCAACTCGGATGAGCAGAAAAGGTCATGCAATTGAAAATTAGGTATTCTTGGGGAGGGTGCTCTGGCATTATGGCCATGAGGTATAAGAGACTTGAGCCAGGAGAGTACAAGTTGCTCAGAGTTTGCAAAATCGTGACATATGGGGCAGCCACATCTGTGGTAAGGAAAATTTTGTTAGAGATTTAGAAGAACTGCAAAAAAATGTGCACAGCATGGGTGAAGAGGTGATAACATTGTCATTGGCTCAGAGGAATTCCTCACAGGAACAGTAGAGACTAGTTTAGCAAACAAATTAATGGACTAGACCTTAAGAACACAAAATAACGCTATGCAGGGTCACAGAAGAAGTCTATTTAGGCCAGAGGTCTTTCTCCATTCAGAGAGAGCTTGAGAACCTGTGTGCAGGTGATACAATAAGATATCTGTTGATTTTTAAATATTGTCCTATATATATGTTGTCCACAATTACCACTGAAATAAAATCTGCTTTTAGAACGGTTGGAAGTGGGATAAGACTGACAACAAATGTTGAGGTCAGCCTCTGCTGATAAAGCACTAAACATGTGAGCAAAGAACAAAGTAGGAAATAGACCATTTGTAGCAGTACCAAAGAGAAAAATACCCATTGTTGAATCATGTTTTGATTTCATAAGGCTCAGTGCTCAGCGGGCTGTCTTGGGCTTATATAGCTGGGGGAGCATTGTGGAAATTATTTCTATGAGGTAGGATGGGAGAAGAAATTGTCAAGGCGTTCTTTATTTTCCTTTAAAAATATCAGTTATTTGACAACAAGGTCTGATAGAGGAGATAGAAGAATGCATTGCTCTGGGAATCTTGAAGCTAGCGGAGCAGACAAGAAAGTAACCACAGGTGGCAGTGGTGATGGTATTTATTGGAGTCACAACCCACCTAAATTAATATGATGGAAAAGGGATGCTTTCTGCTACCCAAGGAGTAACTCAGAGAGTGTTGGATGATGCCAGACATTTTTCTGTAGTGTTTCAGGCAGGTTCTGGCAAGAGCTGTCAAGAAAGCAAAGCATGTGTGTATGCTTGTTCTACACTCGCTGATTAATGCTGTTTCCTCAAGCTACCATGTAAAATAGTGCTCGGCATCTGAGGTGTTCCACAGGAACATATTTGTCATGGTACAAAGATGACTGTCGTTCACGTGAATAGTTTTTGTGTGTGTGCCTTTGTTTCCTTGGGAAGAGTGTTAGAGTGTAGCCAGGGACTATTTAAAGGAGAAGCACACTGATGAATAGCAAAACATACAGACTCCTTATATTATTTGTATAGGGAGATCACAGTAAAGTTATAACTCCCTGTAAGTTCAGGAAGAAGACCTCTCACTTTTATATAGATCCTCGTTGCAAAGTTGTACCTTGCTTTCTGAGTCAGTGAGAACACTTCTTTGCAGAAGTACCTAGGGGGCACAAGGTGTAATAGAGGAAGAGCGCTTGAGAAAATCAGTCTTTACTCATGTCTTTGCTGCTTATAAATAGAAAAATACATTGTCCATGGCCATTTACAAGAATGGGTGTTGTCATTTTGTGTGTGATAGTTTCCACGTGCAGTGGGTATGAACTGAAGCTGCATGTAGAGATGCATAAGTAGCAGCTGTAGTTTTGACTCTGATAAAATCTTATTTTTTCGTGGAAAGCCTGTACTAGCCAGGAAAACCTGTATTAGCTGGAAGTAACTTATTATTGTGGCTGAAGGCCCCTGGCAACTAACTTCTTACCTGAGTGAAGATCATTTATTATTAAAAGGAAAATAACCTCTCTATGTTGTAGGAATGTAAGATGGAGTTTTAAAGGATGAGTATTTTGAGTGTCTGTCCGAAGCACCAACTCCAGAGCTTGATTATGTGTCTGTTTCTGAGGCATCAATATCTTGAAGTCTTAGACAACGTATGAACTGTGATTTTTGAAAACTGCTATTGGGATCAAGTTCTGCATAAGATAGTTAAGCCTCTTGGCCAAGCGTGCCCAGAGAGCCTATTTCTATCCCTTGTTGTAGGCTAAGAGATTACTGATGATAGGATGCTGTGAAGTACAACAGAATGATGTTAGTGCCAATGTATTAAAGAAAACACCCTTTTTATTATAAGGTCACTTGTTACAGAACAATTGCACACAGTTCGCCATGACCTCAAACAAATATTAAAGCTTCTCACTTAATGACAAAGTGCATGCCAAGTCAAATGAATGAGCATGTTGGTGGCACAGAAAACATTTGCCCCGAGGAGCTAAGTATATGCTTTTTTACTTGGAAAAACAACGATCCAGAAAGACTATCTTACAGAGATGAGAACAGATAGAAGGTGCTAGCAGTAAGGATGTGATTAGAAATTTTGAATACATTTCTTATATATCTGACAGATGTATTCAGCCCATTTGCAGTGACATACTGATTTAGTGAGGTTGACTCTTGTCGACTAATTGCAAATAACAGGATTCAGAGGAGAAAAGACTGTCTTGCAGAAGATGAGCTTACTGTTTTTGAAGCTTTTAGAGCTGGCAGTATTTAGTTCCTACTTTTTTCTTTCACTCAGTTTATCTGAAATTACAATTTTCATTTCTTCTCCAGCTGTGCCTTTTTTTCCCTTTCCAGTGAATTGGTTGTCTTGTCTGTAAATTCCTAATTTTCAAATGGATGCACAATTTCCTAAAGTCGAATTAACACTGATTGAGGGCTGTCATTCCTGTCAAAGATTGCTGTCCTGGATTGCTTCAGAAAAGGACAACAGCTGAGATATCTTTTAAATATTGTATGTGCCACATTTTCTCTCCTGTACTCGTAAGTCTTCATTGCATTTTTGCTGAAGACAAACGTGTTCATGACAATTTGAAGCAAACGATAGCATAGACTGCTATGTACCTTTTTTAACCAGTTCCAAAAGAAACCCCATAAATTTTAATTTGAAAGTAGTTTGGAGACAAGACTACTTACCTCAACTCAGCTGCTTTAAGTGAGTAAAATGAAGTACAGTTGTTTATGTACTAGGATTACTGTATAAAGGGTTTATCTTTGGTTGTTTCCTCTGTTGTTTGTTTTTTTTTTAATAGAGGAGCAAAACTGCAGAAAATCTACAGTGTGGTTCGATATGCTCCTCTGGGTGGAGCTAGCCTGAGTGAAGTGTTTATTGCTCTGATCTTCTCATGGCAATGTCATCTTCCCCAGGGAAGTTTGTCCTCTGGTGTGTCGGTGTGACCAGCCACCTGTGCAGTTGTGCTTTAACAGAGCTGCAGGACAGTCAGTCCAGACAGTCTGGTTTGAAAAAGTGGGTTAAAGGAAAAAGCATTCAAGGGTAAAGAATATGTCAGAATTGGATTAGGGATTGGTTGTGCATGCAGTTTTTTACCAGACTCAATGAGAAAATAATTTTAGTCAGGCGTAAGAAGTCAGGAGGAGTAAGGGTGATGCCAAGCAAGTATGAACAGATTAGGGTTTTGTATTTTCTTGACCTGGCTTTGCTTCAGAGGGCATAGCCTGAGAGTGGCCTGAGTTAATGCGGTGAAGGTTTAAACTTGAAATCCAAGACATGCACCATTGCTATTATTACATTAATATGGCTTCATGGCAGTTCCATGGGCTAATATAACCCTTGGGACTGCATATTGGGGTCCATGGAGTAGCAGTTGGGAATGGGGGTTGCGTAGCTGTATTTGACTTCTGATTAAATGTTGGTAAAACCCATCCTGGAACACTCCAGTTCTTGAGTGGGATTTGACTGCAGATTCGGTCATCAAAATTTAGATACCTGCTTGATGAGGTTAGATGCTTACTTTGCTGTAGTCAGAGGGCATCTAGTAAATAGCTAGTGGAATGTAGAGAAATATTCAGCTGTATCATCGTTAGGTATACACTTACAGGTTAGATGAAGTCACCATCCCTGGAGGTATTTAAAAGATGTGTGGATGCGATGCTTAAGGACATGGTTTGTGATGGACTTGATGGCTCTGTTAGTGGTTGGGCTCAATGACCTTAAGAGGTCTTTTCCAGTCTAAACAATCTTATTACTCTGTTCATTACTTTTTAAACTTCTAGACTAGGAGAGAAATTTCACTATGTATGTCGCATGTAGACTCCCCCATTCAGGTTTCCAAGTCTCAAATCCCATCGCTTGGGCTCCACGCACTCATTAGAGATCCTACCAGATCGGCAGCTGCAAGTGGCGAATAGTGTGGTTCCTATGGTAGTATGTCCTGTGCCATAACCATCAAACCCCTGTGGATGACTTGGCATTGAAAGTCAGACTAGGAATTTAAACAGACACACAAGTGCATGGTACTCCTTATTTTTGTATTATGGAAGATTTCAAAAATCTGGCACTTTTGAGCTTGTTAGAAGGCAGAGAGGTGTTTTATAGTTGCTTTCAAGAGAAGATAAAGGACTCGTAAGTACGCACTGGAGCAAAGTGCCAGCAGACCTGAGGGGTTCAAAAACGTGGTTCTACATGAAGGCTTGATGCTTTTTTCAAAGAAGTACTTAAGCCAAACTTGAAATATTGATCTCAGGATATAACTGATACCAACAAGCAATGATCTGTGGGGTGGAAAGACAGGCATTTTTTTGAGACATCTTGAACTCTAAATTTTGCTTTGCATTTTTGCTCTGTCAGCTTTACTAAATTACTTTGAATGGCTTACAATTTGTCCAAAGATTTCTAACCTTATATAAGTTGTATAATTCCAGTAACAAAGGATAAAACTTGTATGATGTATGTATGGCTTATGGCTTGTAATTACCCTTTTTTCCCCCAGATTTTTAGGGGGTTTTTCTTACAGTTTCTTTATCTGTCATTAAATACTTTCCTGTTCTGTGACTGTGGTACAGAAATACCTGTTATTCCTAGATCAAGACCTGTCTGAGATAGAAACTCCAGGATATCACTCTCAGCACCTGTAAGAATTAGGAATATGTAGGTTGTCAGATGATGAAGGGAAAGCATGTTTTGCAAGTGAATGTGCTGATCAGAACATTAATTTCCCCAGAGGGTTCTAGAAGGGTATGCTTGTTCCAGTAAAAGAGGAGATTTTTAAGGAAAAATAAGCCACAGTAAATGCAGTGACTGACCAAAGCATGAGGGAAATCCCTCAGGACCCTTGCAAGAGCATAACTCCATCAGAAGCAGCACATGCTGCTCTGTATTCTAGGGATAGACTATGTGCATACTGTATGTGGGAGATTGATCTTTCTCCAGGGAAACGGAAGTAAATTTGAAGGTGGGCATTGGACAATATGTCTCCATTTGGAAGCCATGGTCTTTTCGTGGAAGCATCCAGGCCTTTTTAGTGGTGGTAACCTGTGTGTCTGTTGTCTTTTGTGCAAGGTGGCCTTGTTTCAAATACTGTGCAGATAGCTGTAAAATGTAATTCATCAGCTCCTGGTTGTGTTTTTTGGTTGTTCTTTTTTTTTGGACTGTTATTTTTCTGCACGGTCATTACATTTTGAATGCTAAAATTAAGAAATACAGTAAAAGATGCCAGTTTTGTTGGCCATATTTCTTTTATGTAGGACAATCTTGCCTGCTTAGGCTTTTGGTGCAATTGTCAATTGTAAGGTGATTCTGCTGGGTGAAGTCTACATACACAGTCCCTGAGCGTTTCTTGCTGCACAAACTGAATACCTACTTCACGGCTTGTTGCCAGAGAGGAGAGGTATCAGACTACTCGTGTTATCATTACTGTCAGCCTGGTGATTATCTCGGGTCCTCCAGCCTGCATGCAGTGAATCTCCTAGAAGTTGGGGCAGTCTCCAGCCACAGAGGTTGGTTGTCTCTTGTGAAACTCAGGAGCTAGAACCTTTGCCTCACCTCACGCAGTAACTACATGATTACAGTCTGCAAATGGTTGTGTCTGGCTTTCAGGCTACTTCATTAAGAGTTAATTTATATGCAAGTTTGGTTTAAAAAAAAAAAAAAACCAACAAAAAAACCCAACACACAGGACTGATCCACCCTATCATAAATTTTTATAATGATAAGGTGGTGCAGGCTCATCTAAAATTCCTTCCAAAGGCGGTGTCAGATTTTTACTTTAGTCATCCTAACCATCTTTTCCTTCCCTGTATTTTTGCCGTAGCAAGGCTTTGTTTACATGAGCTGGATCTTAATAGTTTTACTCCCACTCCCACCCCTACTGGCACTTTGTAACATACTGTAGATTATCATCACTAAAACTTCTGTTTGGCTTTTTTATTTTTTTATTAAGAATCATTTATTTTCCTCAGAATTCTTTTCCTTGAAGTAGTTTTCCTCAACATTTCACTTCAGATTTGCAGCTGATGGCATGAGGAGACTACGTACTTCAGAAACAGCATTTTTGTGACTGTCTAGGAAGTGATGGAGGGAGAAGGGAAAGGCAGCAGGTGTATAAAGCAGATTTGGGAGTGAGTTTTTCAGAAGGAAGGAATGGAATTCAGCCTCTGCTGATAAGGATGGAGGTGAGGGAGCCTTTAGAAATGAGCCGGCATGTGGATGGCTGACAGATTTGGCAGAGATAATGAGCAGTATGGAGGAAAATGGGGATCTAGACAGGAGCAAATTTGTAGGAGGTCCAGAACCTTTATTTCCTTTCTCCTAACCGCACAATAAAAAGGAAATATGTTTACAGGGTTCTAAAGAATGCCAGAGAAGTAGAAGGTAGAGGAGGGCTGATGGCAGTGCTGGTGAGGAGTCAGGGTGCTTGGTTTTGCTTTGTGCTAACAGCAATGTGCATTATTGATCTAGGTGAAATACCATGCACTCTCATTGCCACCTTACCTCCTCCTGATGAAATCCACGTAAAATGTTTGTGATCTACTGTATGTATCTAGAAGGTCAAACAATGTAATGCTGTCAACACCTTAACTCACAGATGAGCGGTGTAGTGGTAATGCAGCTTCCTTCAGAGCTCCTACCCTCTAGCTATTTTCCTTAATAGAGTTATGAGACCCTAAATTGTGTTTCAGGATCTACGAGATGCAAGGCTGTTACACTCATAAGTCATCTATCACAAGCTAAGACCTTGCCTAGAGCTGAAGTTAAATTGTGCTGACTCATAGAGTCATAATGTGTGAGGTGTATGGGTTTGCTGTTTGGTCAGGTGAAATTAGGGTAAAGTCAGAGAAGCCTGAAGAGAAAAAAAAATAAATTTAGGGGTAAAGGTTATGCTCAGTTTTGGCTTCAGAGTGTGTGTGTGTGGGCTACCAGAAGTGCAACAAGAAATGCAATATTTCATAGGCATTTCCATTGAAAGTGTTTGAAAACCCAGTTAGCTCTGTGGTATCTGAGCTCAGCTGATGTGTTGTTTAGCTTTTCCAACTCAGTGCACAGATAAAGGGATGGAAGCATTTTTGCTGCAAGACATGCATTTTTGGCACCCAGTAGTCACCCATGCATTTTTGGGATCCAAAAACCAGGCAGCTACAAAATTCCGCTGGAATCCCCTTGTGCGTTGTATCTGATAATGAAGAAGGTGGCTCCTCTACAGTCCACAAAATGAAAAATTTCTTATAAAATATTTCTAATTAATTTGTTAATGAGAATAATACAGGAATTTAGTCCTGAGATAGGATTTCAGTTGTCTGGTTTTTGTACAGGGCAGGTTTATTTTTATATGGGTTGGGGTGTTTTCCCCTCTTTTTAAGGATCAAATTGGCAAACCTTAATTACAGTATACAAGGACCCTGACATACATAGATGCACAGCTTGTGTTCTGAAAGAAATTTGCTTGCAGATGATGGTTTTGATTCTGTATTCAGACTGAAAGTTTGATGAAGGATGTGAAGGGGTCTGCAGGAAGTAGGGGATTGAATTCAGTCGGGCCAGGATCCACTGTCATAAGCAACAAAGCCTCTTTTCACATTATATCTAGTTTTCTAAGAGTGCAGTCAGGTTTACCCCCAGCTATTCACATTATACTCTTTAGTAAACCTGGTAAAACTAGCCTTTAATAACACTTTCTGCAGTGTGTAACGTTTTCTTCTTATTTGTAGTGTTTCCCAATGCAATCCTTTGAGAAGAGAAAGCTCACTTGCTCTGATACTGGGTTTTCTTTCTAAGTGGGACAAAGTTGTTTTTAGGAAAACATTGCAAGCCTGTGTTGAAAGTTGATCTTCCAGCTGTCAAGTCTTTCTTCTGAAGCTGAAAATCAGTCTTTCACAATTTCTTTTTACCAGGAGTGAAAAAACACATCCTTGATTCACCACATAACTTGGGTCCATTAAAGATCAGTTGTCTATTACATTAATCATCTATTACTTTGTTATAGCAGTCACAAAATAATCTACAAAGAAAGACAGTAATGTTCAGTTTTGTAAAGACATTTCTTAAAGAACAAGTAATGCAGAAGAAAACCTTAAACTGCACAATTAGACAATTCAGGTATTACTGTAAATTTTCCAAGTTGCTTAAAAATAGATCTTGTTCATGTTATACAATGCATCTGCTCTTGAATTTGGTAGTTATGTTTAAATATTTAAGTGTTTCAGTAGTGTGTTAAATAGTTTTGTACTTGTTCTAAATTAAATTCTTCTGGCAAAGAGTTTTTTATTTTGTTTCTATTGTGCTGCAGACTCTCCTACAGATTTTTGGTGTGGTGGCTGTGGCTGTGGCAGTGATTCCTTGGATACTCATCCCCTTAATTCCACTATTTATTCTTTTCATTTTTCTTCGACGATATTTCTTAGACACTTCAAGAGATATTAAACGTCTAGAATCCACAAGTATGTAGTTTGGCGGGACTTAATGTTAGTTTGAACCCTGCTTATTTTTTTGTGAAATGCTAGTATTTTATAGACAGTCCATCAAAGATTTTTTTTTTTCTTCAGCTATGCAAATAACTTCCTTATTGCTTTGGTTCTCAACTGTGAATTACATGCTTAACTCCAGTTTTGCATAATGATAAACCTTGTGTATGTCAGTGTAACTATTTGGAAATAGAACTTAGTTAAGAACACGCTAAGCTGCTGGTCTTTGGGACCTTGCATGCACATACTAATGGTATTTCTGACCTTATCTGACTCTTGTGCTTGACTTTAGCTTCAGTATAATATGAATTATTAAGCATTATGAATAACAAACATGGGTGCCTAATGTCATTAATAAAGCTCAAAGAATTTTTTCAGTGACAGCTATTGTTAAAAATGTAAGGCATTTTTGTATAAATTAATCTGCCTGGCTGTCTGACTGATTCTAATTGAGTAAGAGGACATTAGTTAAAGATATTGCATATTTATTCTAAAAGGATGCAGTAGAGTAACTTGTATGGTTAAACATAAAGTAGTAGGATTAAAGATTAGCGAGGTACAAGAAGAATTAAATGTTGTCCTTCAGCTGTTGTTAAGTTACTCTCATTTCCCTTTATAGCTCGAAGTCCAGTGTTTTCCCACTTGTCGTCATCCCTCCAGGGTCTTTGGACTATTCGGGCTTTGAAAGCAGAGGAAAGATTTCAAAAATTATTTGATGCACACCAAGACCTCCACTCAGGTTTGTGATGAATTGACATGAAAAATCAAGTACTTTGCACTGTAGGAGGGAAATATCTTATGCCCTTAGCGACATGTATATAATGTGCATTAAAATCAGTAGGAGCTGTGCATTTGTCTCTCTAGGGTAAAATTTCTCTGTTAGAACAAAAACATTATTATCTGTCTAGATTTAGAGAGTTTACTTCGGGCTGTAATGTAATTTGAGATACCCACACATATGTTTTAATAGTGTATAAGACAAACATTTGAAAGTAAGCCTGATAAGAATACTTAAAGAATAATTTTAAATGTTTTCCTGCATTCTGTCTTTGAAAAGAAGGGGGGGATGAAACAAGCGTTATTAAGGAGCATTTAATGTTAAGTACTGCTAGGAGGGGGCAGAGATTATTAATATAAATCATCTTGCAAAAGTTTCATAAATCTCACTTATTTTTTACTTTGAGCAGTTTTCAGGGCTTAAATCTAATATATGGTATTAACATGACCAGAAGGTGTAAAATATTAGTATTCTGCAAGCATAAGTAATATAATTCAGGCTTGCGCTGTGATTCTTTACCTTCTGTCAATTAAATGTTCTCTATTACGATGTTTTTCAAGATGCAGCACAATGCAAGTTTGCAATTTTGTAATTTGTTAGGTAAGATTGTGGATTTTCCCTGTCATAAGATATACAAGTGTATTCTGTGGCTTTTTTGTAGCTTATAAACTTAAAAGGTAAGACTGCTTTTCTAAAGTAGTTTATCACAGGTTGCAGAATTGTGCACACCAACCTTCTTGTTGAGCCCCATAACTTGTGACTGGCATAATACATCTTCCAGGGAGGCATGTCTAGATTTGATTTTCCCATTTCTTAATATTTTTGAGTTGCTAGTTGACTTACCAAATCAATGTAACAGTAGCTGATAGTGAGGGAAGACAAAGTTGGTTTTTAGCTTTGCATTAAAACAATCTTTAGTCAATAAACTGTATATAAAAGTTTAACTGTATGAAGAGGACCATGACCTTTACAAGAAATATTTTCTTATATTTTGAGGTCAGATTTAAGGAACCATAAGCATACTATTTTCCAGTCAATTTTATGCATCTCTCTATCAAAACTGTCAGGAACATCCCTCCTGGGCAGATGAGAAACCTGCTTTTGACATCAAACTTCAGTGCATGAAATCACACTCTTGTATACCCACACGCTTCATCTTTGTGTCTTTCTAACGGGAGTATTTGAGGTACACCATGTTGCTTAGTGTGTATGTGTGGGTTTTGGTCCTCATAGGGAATACGAGCCAGCAACGTGTCTGGGAGGCAAAGAAGGCCAACAACATCTGTGCTGTATTAACAAGGAGCATAGCCAGTGGAAGCAGGGAAGTCATTATTGCCCCTGGCACTTGTTAGCCCACACTGGGAGTAGTGCATCCAGTTTTGGACCCCCAGATTTGGGGAACATTCTACCAGAGTTCGCTCAGTGGAGGGGCCACTAAGATAGTGTACTAACAGAAGTGCCCTGTGCCCTGTGGGGCGAGGCTGGGGAAACTGGGCTTGTTCAGCTCGCAGAAGAGACATCTTACAGAGGATTTAATAGCTGCCCTCCAGTATCTGCAAGGGTGTCAACAAAAAGATAGGCTCCTCACCGTGGTACATAGTGGTAGGAGCAAGAGAATGGATATAAGTTGTAGCATGAGAGGTTTAACCTGAATACAAAAAAAACTTTTTCACTATGAGCACAGGCAGGCAGTGGAACGGGTTGCCCAGAGGTGTTGTGCAGGCTCCATCTGTGTCGATTTTCAAGACTCAAGCTGCATAAAGCATGGAGCAATGTGGTCTGACCTTAGAGCTGACTGTGCTTGAGCAGGAGGTTGAACCTGAGATCTCCTGAAGTTGCTTTCACACCCTGGGTGGGTCTTTGATACTAAATGTGAGCAAACAGTAGCTGATGTAAGAGGATACCCTTCATATCAGCTCACAAAGTTGAAGTCCTGGGTTTTGAATTCTCCTAAAGAGCTTTTTATTCTTTCCTGAATTGCAGAAGTCTGTCCCAGCCAGCAGTGGTTTAGTTTAACACTTGTGGCTCTTCTCTGTTTGGGCTTGAGCCTAGGACACAGGACACTTGCTTTGAATCCTTTTCATGGATGCCTGTGAATTTAGTATTAAATAAATTTTAGACAAAAAACATTTAAAAGGCATGCTGAGATTTGATCAAACCCAGGTTTCCTTCCTGCCAGTGTCCATCTCGGTAAGAAAGCTCACGAATCATCAGAAGTTATACCATGATGAGTCTTTGTTAGTCCCCATATTGTCATATTCCTTCCGTTATGCAGTGACCCCACTTACACAGGGAGGTTGCAAAATGACCCATCGCAATCTGGCAGTTTAGGGCACCTTCCCAGACAACAGGATCAGTGGAGCAAAACCTTGGAGATGAAAATTCTACAACCCAAGCATCCCATTTCCTGGTCTTAAAAGTACACTGTTGAGCCAAAAATTACCTTTAATGTCACCAGGAAGCATCTGTGGATTGTTTCCCAGGCCACTTGGCATCTGGGTTTCGGAGGGGTAACTAAATTACCATGGTAAATTCAGTTTCTGGAACTAGGTTTGTGACTTGGTGCAGCACTCCCTCCTGCCTGTGTCATTCTGTGTGCCCAGGTATATGACCATAATGAAAGTCTTGTTTAATGCAACCAGCTGCTAAACATGTGGTCAGGCATGTGCATGTAGGGTTGATGTAAAAAGGACTAAGAAGTTGCCAGCTCTGTACCTTACCTGCATGCCTCTTGTCATCCTCACTCTGACCCTCTGCTGCCCTCCAGATGTTACATGAAAGTTTCTATTGGCTGAATTGATTCGTAATCTGGCTGTCCAAGATGATCAGGCTTAAAACCAGACTTGCCTCCTCTCTTTTATAAAAGGGAGATTTTTTAGTTTCAGTCTTGCCCAGCACTAGGCTAAGGAACATTGAAACAATTGAAACTGCATTTGTCTTTAACATGGAGTAATGACAAGCAATGCAGAAAGATTTGGAGTGGTTACCTTCTGCTGTGACTTGGTAGCAGCTGGAACAATTCATCTGACTGCAGCCTCAGCAATGAATAGTGCCATACTGCATTATGGCTACTTGACTTCTGGTTTTGGCCCTGAATGCAAACACTTTGCCTTCTGTGTTGCAATGTCTTTTCCTCTGTCTCCTGTATCTTGTACTGTAGCGTATCTATCTGGGATGGAATTTAGCACCCAGTTGTGAACACCTGCATGTGAGTGCCCAGTGGAGATGTCCACCAGTGAGCTTCCCCAAAAGTAAATATGTGCATGTAGTCATTGGAATAGCTCTGTAGCTACACTGGCTGTATTGAGTAGCTCTTACAGGAGCTTAACCAACTGCAGCTGCCTTCTAAAGTCTTGGCTCTGACAGTTGTGTTGTGATATGTTCTAGTTAAAAGCCTGTAGAATCTAATCCAGCTACAGTAAGTGTAGTTGTACTTCTGTACCCTAAGACTCCTGAGTCCACTAGAGTTCAGAAGAGGCTTCCATTTTAAATAAATGGACTGTGCTTGATCATGACTTAGCACCTTGACTGTTCTTCTTTCTCTTCCAATTACTGTATGTTATACTAGCTGTGTTTGCCATTGTGTTTGTTATTGGTGTGAAAACAAAGTTAGACCATTTCAGGAAAATTGGTCAATATCCCGATCATCATCAATCCATACAGACACACACTTGAACTTGAATGCTGTTTTTTTAGCAACTTATAATATTATCATGAAGTGATTTAGTAATGATTGTACTGCTTAGTTTTCTAATAATCCACTGTTCTTCTGTCTTTGTAAAATACACTTTAGAGGCCTGGTTTCTATTTCTGACGACCTCAAGGTGGTTTGCTGTGCGTCTGGATGCCATCTGTGCCATTTTTGTTATAGTGGTTGCTTTTGGTTCCCTGATTCTCGCCAAGAGTAAGTAGATATGTTAGAAAAAGTTCACCCAGTAATTACCATGTATAGTAATGTCTAATTCTTTCTCATAGATTTCTGTTTCTAAGTGTTTAAAGGATGTAATTAAGTTAAATGTTTCTTTCAAGATCATGATCTCTTCCTCAGTCTAGGGCATGGGGGCTGTATCTGCTTTCCTGCAAATACTGGAGGCGGTTCAGACATCTTCTGGGCTGAGGCATGCACCTATCATCATCCCCAAATGTGCAAACAAACTGGGAGATCTCTAGTCTTCACTTTTGAGGTTCTGGCTTTCAGAGCAATAACAACAAATAAATCTTCCTCATTTTCCCCACCTTTGTATTTCTTTTTTGGGCCTACAGGGCTTTGCTTTTCATACTGAAACACCCACGGAGCTGCCTCTTAACAACCTTTTTCCTTTCTACACATGACACAGTAGGTCAAAAGGCAAGCTAAAGTTCCTAGGGATGCTCTTCTCCTATCTTGGATCAGTGGGATAGGCCAGTTCCAGAGAGAAAATTGCCTTGTAATAATATATTTTATATTCACTGTCACTCATGAACTGTCATTAGTGTATGCATCATCTAGGATGTAATTGGGTTAGATGTACTAAAATGAGATAGTCATCTAAAACATGAAGGAAGAAGTAATTATCTTGGACATAAAAATTAGTGCTAATTTGCTGGTTTTGTTTCTTTTCTTTTTTCTTTGAATAAGTTCTGTATGTGCACGTGTGTTTTAAAATTTGAATGCTCCATGCTGCACAGCACTGCAAATTTTGAGCTAGGTTTGATGTTAGTAGAATGCAAAAAGACAAGTCAAAACAATGGTCCTGAATCTTTCCTTGCCTCTGGATAAGGAATAGCTCTCTTGAAGTCAATAGAACTATGTTAGGATAAAGTTCAAGTAAGACAGAGGGCAGTCATGCTTAATAGTGTGGCAGACAGAATTCATATTGTGCTCTGTTACTTTATCTGATAGCTTACAAGAGTGCCAAATCGATGTAAAATGTTTGTAACTACATTTGAAATAATTTTTTGATAATTTTTTTGCTTACGGTTATGGGCTTGTCTAATTTCCTAAGAAAAAAGGTGAAGAGTTAACTAATGCTCACCCAGATAGGGATAGCCCTAACAAGCTATATAAGTATGGTCTTGAGACTGAACCTCAGATAAAATGCCAGGCTAAGGAGAATTGGCATTATTTTCTCAAATAGACAGTTTCCAAAATGAACCAAAAAAATGCAGCAAGTAGCTGTTCTGCCGGGAGCTACTCATTGTGCAGATAGCAAGTACTGCATAACCAAATAAAACTCTGGCTGTAGTGCTTCCATCATGTAAGGAACCTCATGAAAGTAACTTAACTAGGATTTTGGGTAGTTACCAGTATACCTGTTTGAGTCTCTTTTCCTCTCTTCTGCAGCTCTGAATGCGGGGCAGGTTGGTTTGGCACTATCCTATGCAATCACCCTCATGGGAACATTCCAGTGGGGCGTTAGACAAAGTGCTGAAGTTGAAAACCTGGTAATGTTTATTAATTCCTTTTCCCGTCTTGGTTTCTTTTTGTCCTTGTGACGTGAAGCTTAAGGATGAGAGTCTTCGTATTTAACTTAGGATAATACCTTAGCAAACAATTGAGGTGCTACTGTACAGTCCATCAAGAAAAATAGCTTATTCTAACATATAATTTGTCTGACTGATTTTGAATATTTGTTGAGAAGAATGGTGTCCTGAGACTGTCCTTCTCCATTCATAGTAAGGGAGGCTTTATAACCTCCCTTTACAGTAGAAAGAAGACTGTCTAGTTACAGTGTACACAATTGCATTGCAATTTGCTAAAATTACAAGAAACAAATACCTCTCTGTAAGGAAGATTTCTAATTTTTTTTCATATTTGCTATTTTTAATTTATTATTATTGTTGTATTTTAAAATTTTATTTATATCCCTCATGGCATTTTTAGGGTCCTGTTATTTTGTTGTAAAGGCTTTTATCTTCTTAATTTGTTCTAAGTTAACGCATATTTGTGAGTATTCGTTTGTATTCAGCTGAGAAGGTTGTGTGTTTTCCAAAATATGTAACATGAAACACCTTCTACCAAATCACAATATTTGCTAGCATGTTCTAGTTTGCCTATTTACTTTCTTAAGTTAATATATAAGAAAAATAGACTGTTAAAAGAACATGCTAAGCATAAACCTGAAATTTTTTTCTGTGTTGTTGACAACTGGAGGTTATTTATAATTACAATTTGCTGTCCATAGTCTAGGAAATATGTGTAGTCCTTCTGTAGAACTTAAAAAGCCAAGTTTAATAACAAAAGTAATAATAATGTTAGGATTTTTTTTTTTTTTTGCTAGCAAATTGCTTCTTCAACACATTTTTCACACATGAATAAACTAGTAGTGACAGACTGGGAAAATGGGAAGAAAGCTTTCACGTTTTTTGAGACTGTCTTACTTACAGTTGCTCTCTTGGAGGCTGTGATTCAGAAATACTTTGGAGGAGAAAGGTTTGCCATTCACTAAACTGACTTTGAAGTGGAATGGTGATCATTTTATGGAGTTATGATTAGCATCAACTTCTTTGACAGGTGGACATCCACCAAAAATCCGTTGTTATTTACACCTGGGGGACACAAGAACATTTCCTCTCTATTCTGTTGCAAGCCAGTCAAGGGAAGTGATTGCCCCACTGTACTCTGTGATAGTGCACCCTCACCTTGAGTTCTGTGTGCAGTTTGGGGCACCACAAGATAAGAAAGATACTAAGTTGTTAGACAGTGTCCAAAGGAGGGCAGTGAAGATGGTGAAGGGCCTTGAGGGGAAGCCGTGTGAGGAGTTGCTGAGGACACTTGGTCTGTTCAGGCTGGAGAAGAGGAGACTGAGGGGAGACCTCACTGCAGTTACAACTTTCTTTGTGGGAGGAGGAGGAAGGGCAAGCACTGATCTCTTCACTATGGTGACCAGTGACAGAACTTGAGGGAATGGCGTAAAGTTGTTTTAGGGGAGGTTTAGATTGGATATTAGAACAGGTTCTTGACCTAGAGAGTGGTCAAGCACAGGAACAGGCTCCCCAGGGAAGTGGTCACAGCACAAAACCTGGCAGCTCAAGAAGTGTTTGGACAATGGTCTCACGTATTTAGATTTGTAATTAATCCCACTGATTAGAAATGAATGCTTATATATGGCTTTATGTATCATGATAGATTTGGATCTGTAGTACGACATGAGATGCATTCTTTCCACTTTTTCAATTGTGTAAAGAGAGCATAGAATGGCACCAGATACTCTTATCTGTATTTAAAAGAAAAACTGGAATAATTTGCATTGAATCTTTATAGTCAAAATACCCACACTTATATGCATGCAATGTATGCAAAAGGATGAAGTTCATGTGCATATGTCTTCTTTCCTCTCCTATAGATGATATCAGTAGAACGAGTAATGGAATACACAGAACTTGAAAAAGAAGCTCCTTGGGAGACCAACAAACATCCACCACCGGAATGGCCTAACCAAGGAATGATAGCATTTGAAAATGTTAACTTCACTTACAGTCTAGATGGACCTTTGGTCTTAAGACATTTGTCTGTTTTAATTAAACCAAGAGAAAAGGTATGTATATGGCTGTCTTTAGATATTCACAGAAATTAAGCAAAGATGATAAATTGACAAGAAGCTCTGTGCTAGAAATACATTATAAAAGATATGGATGTTAGGAAAATAGTAAGTGTTCTGTTAAAAAATAAGCTTTAGTCATATTTAATAATTTATTTAATATAAATTTAATAATTTAAAGCTTGTTGGTTTCCTGTAAGTATAGCATAAATACATCTGGGAACATGATATTTCTGTGTGTCAAAACAAAGGATTAAGCATAGCTGATAATTTTCTAAGAAAAATCTGGGATTCTTCAGAAAGTGATGGGCATTACAAAATACCAGCTGAGCACAAAGTGTTTGTTCAAATCCAAAGCACATGGAGCTGCACTGGGAAATTGGGGATTCAGTAAAGGGTACATAATTTGAATGAACAGACAAGGTGAGCAAAAACAATTGAATAAGGAGTGTACATGCCCTTGCCCTGAGCCCCAAATGGAATAGAGAAGAAATACAAATCAGTTGCATAACTTTAGAACTTGGGATTTTATTTCAGTTCCTTTCGGCTACCAATCCAATTAACTGTTGCCGTTAATTAGATTGTTAGCCAAAAGAAGGATAGAAATAAAACTCTTCCTCTTCTGCAAATTTGACTCTTCCTCCCCAATTTTGACACTATCCCACTTGAAAGAGTGCTACAGGGAAGGTGTCCCCCACAGACAACATTAAATTAGAGCCCTGCAGTGTTAATTTGTGCTTTGCTGCGTTTCAAATGTACGTGTACTTTTGTGATTAGGATGTCTTCCCTAGGAGGCTGGTTCAACTCTACAGTCATTGCCCTGGCCTCATTTGTAACAGGCTTTGTCATTCAAACCCAACCACGTTTCTTTCTTCAAGTGGACCCTTTTAATAACATGCATGTTGAAAATATTCAAGCCAACTTTTCCACATGGAGATGATATCACGGAATTAAGTGTGAGTGAGTTAAAAATGGTCTCTGAGCAGGGCCATATGGGCTGTCTCCTTAGCTGTTACATGTCATTCCAGTGTAATAGCAGACAAGAAATTTTACATTTCTCGGTGAGAGACAGAAATAAAATAAAAAATGAAAGCAAGAGGTGTTAGCAATATATGACTTAATCCTTGGTGGGAGCGGGAGAGGGAAGGATGACTGGGGGTATTTATTTTTGCTGAGCAGTTATGCTGTGGTTTTGTCATCCTAAAGTGAATTTGCCCAGCTTGAAACTATTGCCAAGAACTTTGTGTTTGTGTTCTATGATGTTTTGCACAATACTGCAGTAGACTGCCACTGTGTAAAATAAATCGCCCACACGTCTCTCCGCCTTATATTGATTTTAATTATGGAGAAGCATCTTCCTCAGAAACAGGTTTCCAGATCTGCTAGGAGTTCTGCCGGTGTGACTGTCAGTGAGAACTTTTATGGCTGTTCAGGCCCCTGGCTTACAGAGAATTCTGGTGGTTGCAATGCTAGTGACAGGATGAATGACTTTAAGATTCTGTTGTGATTGTAGTTTTTCTTGTTGACACCCCGGTGCCCAGTTTGGGAAGCTGTAGGTACAGTAGGAATGAAGGAGATGATTGCTAGCAGATCATTCATGGGTTAAGGTCTCCTGATCTGGTTATCTCAGCATTCAGTACTTCCCTACAGTCAGAGCAGGCTAGGAAGCACCTTCTGTTTTAACCATCTTTGCTAATGTAGTGTAGTCTGACAGACCGGGGACATGTGAAGAGCTGTGCCAACAGCTGGCAGTGATTCACCTCTTCTACTATAGCTGCAGCAGCAGAAGGTCAGCATGTGTAACACTGGGTTTTAAACACCTCTGTCTTTGTTTCAGGGTGCCTATGAATGCTTATTGGCTACTATATTGTTAAATGTACCTTTACGTGACAGATCCTAATTCTGGGGGTTGCATGAAAAAGTTAGGAGGGTGAGGGTCTAGATTTACAGCATGGCAGCTGCTCATGTAAATACTCTCACAGCGTAGCACGAAAGGGAGATTGCCTGAGGGATAAGAAAGACATGGGCAGTTTCAGTGGAGTAGCTGACATGCTGTAAATCTCACTTTTTTTTTGCAGCTCTGCTTTGAAGTACAAGTGACACTTGAGTATTGATGAGCCCAGCCTAGCAGGTGTACTCCTGTGTATGCACATGGCTTGTGTCAGGCTGGCCATGTGCTTCCTACTAGGTGGCCTGGACTTCCATTTGCAGACTGTTGGTGTATTTGCACTGGCTGTGAACATGGGCATTTGAAGACTAAAATGTTTTAAAAAATAAACAAATGTGTATACTGAGATCTGTTTCAAATTCATGTCAATTTTCAGCAGCCTGTAGTCAGTTGGACCAAAGATACAAATAGATTCTTCTAAACACTGAAGAGCATAGTCCTTTCATTTGGTGCCAAACTGAAAGTGGGATTTTGACAATATGCAGAGCAGCTGCATTTTTATTTTAAGTATCGATGTATTTTTTATGGGTTTTTCTCTTTATATTCTTAATACAATACTTTATATCACTGACATTTGCAGAGAAACAATTGAACTTTTGTTTTCACAACTCTGATTGTCTGTGTTCTTCATTCAGCATTTTCTTTCTGAGCTGTAGTTTATCTGTTCAGAACTATTTTTCTATTGTTTCACTGATATAATTTAGAATACTAGGCATTTTATCATTTATTGTAACAGATTTGCTTAAATTAGTCTGTTTCTTTAATAATAAGCACTGTAGAAATGTTAATTAGTTTATATACAATAGTACAATAACGAATGGCTGGCTGAAATTGTTGACTAGGAGTATAGAAGTAGAAAATGCCTTTTATATTATGCAGCATAAGTTGCTCCTTGAAGCACACTTTTTTGGTGTCTTGTGTATTTTTTATCAAATGTGGGCACTGCTGTTTTGTCTGAACTTAGTGTCTCTGACTGTTTGAAAGTTTCTTCTTGCTCTTTGCAGTTTCGTGTGCTTAATTTATTTCAGCAGTCATTGCTGCATACATCTGAGTCTCAGGCAGTGGGTAATTGCCCTCTGGTGTCTGTACGTATACTCGTGAAGGTTTTCATGTTTCTTCCTCCTTTCTGCACCCCAATCACTTTGCCAGGCTATATTATACATGTTTAATCCTCATAAATCTTTCCTCATCAAATCGGTATCTCCAACCCATATTCATTTTATGTTGCTTTGCTCTGAACTGTTTCAGTGTGTTGATTTCTTTCTGGAAATGTAGTGATTAGATCAGAGTGCAGGAAATAACAAATTCTGCCAGATCAGGTCTCAGTTGTCCCATTGTCTTCCCTGATACAATTGATTACTGCACATTGTTTTCTGTAAGAATCCTTTGCCGAAGACAACATTAAAAAAAAAAAAATATATATTTGCAGGTCTTAGCCCCTTGTCATTAAAGTTATCAATCCAGTACTTTTGCATTGTCTCTTTTCGGAAAGCTTTGGTTTTTTTCGTGTTGCATATGTCTTCTGATTTTTCTTTGGGAACAAATAGACACCTGTATCTCTGTGATGTTTTTATTCACTATTTCTTCTGTTTGAAAAGGAAGTGCAGCTTGCTCACATGGCCTTGTAGTTTGAATACTTGTTGAAGATGTCTGAAGTATGAATACAGTTTATAACCCTGCTCCTTTAAAGCACTTCACATTAACCGTCTAACCAAAATCAGTCTCAATTTCTTCAGCTGGGAATACATTGTTCCCACAGTGTGTTATTGGAGTCCTTTCTTTGGGTCAAGAAGTAGATGCATGCCTGAAATGATTTGCCTAACATCACGTAGCAAACCAGTTTTAGTATAAAAATTAGCAGCTTTGAATCATGTTACTCTATGCATTGAGCCACTTTATCTTGTTTACACAATATGACACCACACATTAAGGGAAAATCTTTCACCTTTGAATATGATCCAAGAAATTGTTGTGTATGCAAATGACACCTGAATCCAAACTGATTTAGGGGGAGAGGGTTTTTCCTCTTAAAGGAATGTTAATTTCAAAAAGTTTTATTTGATGCATGTTCTACTGTAAATCCCGTGATGTCGTAAAAATGTTCCTTGGCATATTAATTTATCCTGAAAAGCTCACAGTTTAATTGTACAGGCTTGGCTTGCTCTGTAGGTTGGAATAGTGGGAAGAACTGGAGCTGGGAAGAGCTCTCTGATAGCAGCCCTGTTTCGCTTGGCAGAACCAGAAGGCAGGATTTGGATTGATAAGTACCTGACATCAGAGCTAGGACTCCATGACTTGCGGAAGAAAATTTCAATTATACCTCAGGTAAGAGATTGACTTGGTCTGCCATAAACATTTTCAATATAATACCGTAGCATTTAAAGTGCTTTGCTGGGATATGTTCCCCCTGCATCGCAGTATGCAGTAGACATGGAAACTGTAGGGAGACGTTATTGTGAGTTGGATGAGGTCTTGATTATTTTAAGATAAATGGAATCAATTTTGGGGACTGGAGCATTTTCTTTCTAGTTTTGTGCACTGCCTGTTTCTCTGGAATACCTGTGTGTAGGTGTTCACAGTATGCTGTCCTCCTATAGTCTGGGAAAGAGCAGAGAAAATCTGACAAGTATATACCAATCTTCAGCTGTCCTCTGCAGTCACTTGAACCTTTTCGTAGCAATTCCTGTCTGATGTGTTCCCTGAAGCTTCCTTAGTAAGGAACTTTGAAGGACCTCTTTCACCTCTCTAGTCAACCCTGTACAAACGGACTGATGCTGGGTCTAGAAAGAGCAAATGTGCCACCTAGAAGTGAGCTGTCAGCTTTTGCAGTATTGGCAGAAGGTTGGACAGGCAGAGACCAGGGGAACAGTCTTCATGAGCCATAAACAAAAAGTTGGTGAATTTTAGAAGCTGAATGCAGAAAAGGCCGCAGTACAGGAGTGAAAACCAACTAAGAAAGTTTTGGGAATACCCTTATCTCTCATGCTGGGGTAGAAGAAAGGATGTTTAAAGAAGTTCAGTAGGTCACAGGTCTTCTCTTTTATGGTCTTATTTTCAGATAAGACATTGAATCAGAGGAGGGGTATGTATAACCTTAAAAATTCAGAAGGCAAACTCCATGCAGGTTACTGTTTCATGAGAACTCTCGTCTCTTCTGTGACCATTTGCTCTCCAGTGGAGAGGGAGGAAGAAGGAAAAGCTCATATGCTGCAAATGTGAAGGCGTGTTTTTGGAAAATAATTTATCTGCTCTGTTCTAGCTGGTAGACTGAACAGTAGACTGGAGGCCAGAGGAATTTGTTTGCCATGTTTAGCATTATTTCTCAGATCTCTGTATTTTCTTACGGAAGCTGTATCTAGAGTCCTTACACCAGCTTTATGTCTGAAGGTGTGCTAGGTTGTTTTCAGGATGGCATTCAGAATGTATTACTTTCTTTAAGTTGAGACTCTGATATAAATGATAATGAACAGAGGTTCTAAGCCTCTCTTGATTATCTTTGTTCTTTTTCACCCTGAAGAATAGAAGTCAAAGAAAAGAAAGAGGTATGCTATTTTAAAAATAAATAAATTAAAAAATAGGTACTTCCCCAGCAACTGGATTGTTGCCTAACGCAGGATGTCTTTTGTTTCTGCATGTTGAAGGCTTTGTTATTGCACAGTGGAGGTACTCACTGGAAATAGTCATCTTTTATACATAGAGAGGGCTTTATGTGGATTTAAGTTCTATTTTTTTGTACGTGTGCAGTGTTCCTTTCTTCTGAAAGCAGCATTTAAAGTCTACAGCTTTTTGAAAGCTTTGCCCTTAGCTGTTTTAGGTTATTTTTATGTTTTGAAGAATTCAACACAGTTGAACAAAACAGGGTACTGAGACAGGAAAACTGCAGGTCAAATACAGTATCTACATGTTGAGTGATACAAATGCTCAAAATTCACTGCATTTACTTATACGTGAGGGGTTTTTTCATACACAGGTCTGTCGGCATAGTTTTAAACCTGTTTTAATACTGTGGAATTCTTTGATTTTCATCAAGTTTATCTAAGGTTTTCGTCATTGTTCCAAAAGTTTTTAACTGTCCAAAGGCTAGTAGATAGCATCTGTTTTCAACATAAGGGAAGACTTGTGTCTACTAAAAATGTGCAAAACTATGAAGTGGTGGTAGTAAGAAGAGGAGAAGGGTTTGAAATAAAGTTTCTACTACAGTAAACTGAGTGATAGGCATTGTCTTGTACTGTGTTAATAGTAGTGTCAGTAATAGAAATAACAGTGTAACATCAGTTAGTTGTTTTGCTGCAAATATCTTCATAATTATGTGGGAAGCTGAGAAACCAGAGGGAGAGATGCTTATTAGAATTGCAACATTAAACATGCTAAACAGAACCATTCTTAGAGAGTGATGAGGCAAGACTGAAGTTTTCTTGTGTGTAAGTTTAAATACCTACCTGGAGAAATAAAAATGTGCTTAGGCTTCTAATTGCTTGCTTGGATGGAGCTGTGTAAAGGTTGTGTTTGTAAATCTTTTCTATGCAAATGTTGTCTGCCTCTCTGACTGCAAGCATTTTTACAACAATTATTTACAGGCTGGTCTTATTACTTTCCTCTCATAAACCAGAGAGTTTTAAATAATAATCTGTGTTAGAAGTGATAATTAAAAAATATCCTTATCTTCTGTTGCAGTGCATGTCTGTTGTTAGGACTTTTATAATAGTTATGAACACTTTATAGATTCAGCTCTTATTTCGCCAACCTATAAAAATGGAGTGAAAAGGAAAATAGCTGTAACAATACCTTCAAAACACACCAGATGATATAGTAAAATATGTATTGTTAAACAAATTGCTTTCTAGATGTTTTTGAAGAAAACTTTTTTTTAACCTGGAAATGTTTTGTTATAAATTTTTTCATTCAACAGGTTTTTAGTGACATACTGCTGTTGCAGCAGATACTTTCAAATAATTGCCATGTTAAATCAAGAAGTGTATATATTCTTTTACATTGCTTGTGGCATGTTCTGTCTTTGTTAATTCTTTTATACCACTCAAATAGTTTAGAAATGAAGAGACAATAAAAGGGTTAAAGTCTGAGTTCTCTTCTGATTTGCTGTGCAGCCCTTTGGAGCTAGGCATCCCTAGGGTTAGATGGGGAATAAGTCAGGACAGAGGTTAATTTTGGAGTAGGCTGAAGTTATTCAGTGTAAGTTAGGCTTTATTTCCTAGTGGAGAAGAAAAAAGAAAGCAACACTTTTTGTCTAGAATTTCTCCAATTAAAGAAGGTTGACAACATGATGAATGGTCTTCATTTATGATTAGCGCTATTACGGTTTTTGACTTGTTGACTTTATATGTGGTATTAAGATGAGTTTAGCCCTAAAGTCATGTCAGTGCATGACTCAGGTCTGGCAGCTCACATTAGTGATTACTGATCTGTTGCTTAAGGAGTTCTGAACCAAAAGTCATCTTCCCACTTCTTAAATACTTAAATAATACATTTTTCAATGTGAATTGATTTGTGCCAGTTTGATTAAATATGTTATTGGTAGAGTAAAACTTGCTTCAACCACAGGTAAACCCACATTGGTAGCTGAATGGGAGAAGGTACTAATTTCACTCCCTGGTGTATTCTGAATGAGAGCTTTGCCCAGCAGTTCTCCAGTTCTAAGTAAGTTTGCTTTGATGCTGTGGCAGTGTAGATTAACTTTGATGGGTATAGGTTCTAAATGGTGACAGCAGTTCCTTATAGCCCTATTGGTAAAATAGAAGGGCTCTTACAGTACAAAATGAAAAAAACCCAAAAACCAAAACACAGTAAAATAGAGAAGGAAAACCTGAGAGTTCTTTGATTCATCTCTGGTTTATGTACTTCAAAAACAGGTTTTCAAAATTGTCCAAATGTAATTTAGGAGTGTGAGCTCATTGACAGTGCTAGCTGTTGGTTTTTGTTAACAATATCAGGAGGATAGCAATGATTTCATGTAAGTATATATATAGCTTATGGCATCAGAACAGTGGCATGTAAATGCCCATTTAGTACTGACATAACTGTGTACAGCAATTTGCAAAGAGACCTGTCCTGTTTGGTAAATTATCTTAGTACATAGTAGTTGAGCACTTGCCTCCCCCCCCATATCCTCCTTAAGGATGCTATTGTAAAATACGTTTTTGCATTTCAAATAGATACCTTGTTGTTGGATATTTCTGTGCTATTGTTGATATAGGTTAGCTCTGATTATCATTAAATTACCTATTGCATTATAAAACCTGTATTTATAATGGAATGTTCATTTTACTGGGTTTTAGGAGCCTGTTTTATTCACTGGAACTATGAGGAAAAACTTAGATCCTTTCAATGAATACACTGATGAAGAGCTGTGGAATGCCTTGGAAGAGGTAACTTAATAAATCTGATTATGTACATCTGATACTTACAATCCAGATAATAACATTACAGTGCTTGTGTGTGTTATGTTTAAGATGTTTTCATCAGGTTTGGTAAGGGTATAGCTGTTGATGAAAAAAGGTAGACTGTCATATGCACATTTGTATCTGTGTGTGTTTGAGCATGTGTGCGTGGACTTGTACATTGCTATATAAGCCTTTTATGAAAAAATTATCCTGTGGGATGATGCTTTGGTTATATTTTGATTCATATCTTAGTTTTAATGAACATTAATAGATTCTTAACAACGTGCTTTAATGTTTTTAGAATTCTAGTAACTGACACACTGTGTAATCCAACTTGGCACTTACTCATTTTGTGTCAGAATATAAAAGGCAAACCTTGCATACTTATTGTTGTGTCATCATACACACAATAGGTGATTTAAAAGAGAGTTACTCATCCTACATTATGTTGACATGTCAACAGGTGCAACTGAAGGAGGTTGTGGAAGATCTACCTAATAAAATGGAGACGCAGCTGGCAGAATCTGGGTCTAATTTTAGTGTTGGTCAGAGACAGCTGGTGTGTCTTGCCAGAGCAGTTCTAAAAAAAAACCGTATTCTTATCATCGATGAAGCAACTGCAAATGTGGACCCAAGGTAAAACCAAAATCTGTCATGTTAAAATGAGCTGGATTTTCTTCTAGTGTGTTCATCTGTACCATAGAAATGAACCTGAATGCTTTATATTTCATACAATTTGTATTGCTGTTTTTAGATTGTTAATGATTCCATCATATTTCTGTATTCAAAGTGGGACCGTTGAGCTTTGGCGTAGGTTATATAAATTAAGCACTCAACATATCCATAATTTCAGTGCATTCCACAGAGAAGGGAAATTAATAAAAGTTCATTTGTCCTGAAGCCATAGATTAGAAGACAAGAACGGTCTTGGAAATGCATTTCTGTAACATCAGAATAGCCATGAAGCAAGTTGAGTTTTGTAGGTTTCTGGAAGAAGTGTCTGTTGTAAATAAATAAATAAATAATAATGAATTAATCTTGCTCCCCAAACCCCATAAAACTGGAAAGGTGAAAAATGGCTGTAAGCAAATCTGGTTACTTTTGGTTATGAGATGCTATCCTTTCAAATGGCTCAGATGTTGGTGTAATGAGATAAAATAGGGGCAGGGGCAGAAGGTAAGCTGTCCTAAGCACCGCAGGAATTGCAAAACATATTTTGGAGAGGTTTAAATCTACAGGAAGGACTCATTTGTCATTCATTATTTGGTCTTGTATAACTCAGGCCAGCAGAATTTTCCTGAATTCATTCCTGTTTGAATTAGAGTGTACTTCTAGAAGAACGTCCAACCTCAATAGAAAAAAATTCAATGACAACTCTTGTTAAATTGTTCCAATAGCTAAGTACCCCTACTGTTAATTTTTGAAACATTTGAAACACTGGTGGAAATATTTTGGAAACAATGCTGCAAACGTACTGCATCAATTAGTCTGAGCTGAATATATAGTTCCAACAAACTATGGCTTGAGGGAGAACTCAAAATCCAAAGAGGACAATAACACAGCAAGTCCCTCAAACAGATGCATTAAGGATTTTTTATGTCATCTGGGCGTGACTCATTTTTATAACATCTTCTTGGGGGAGAAGTGCTGCCACTAGGATAGCTTTGCAGTTCAGCTGACAGTGTATTTCTAAAACCTTTTTAGACTTGCATTGCCTTCCCAGAGGTTCTTTTTCTCTTTTTTTCCCCCCTTTTTTACTATTAGTTTATTTTTGGCTGAGCTCTGATAGATTAACTGTGATTAATCATAGTTGTGGAAATTTAATACCATTTTATTCATCCTGCCTATTTTGGCATCTCATGTGTGTTCTTAACTTGCACTATCCATTTAATTGATCTTGATTAACGTGTGCTGCAATATATATTATAATAAGGTAAATGTTTGTTTGTATCAACTCTAGGCATAACAATACAAATAATAACTTGGGACTTCTTCTTTGAATTCAGTTTGCAGTACAGTCATTATTACCTTTTCCTTAATGTGTTGGTATAACTAGAGCCAAGCATTTTTTAGCTGTGCAATCTGATAGGACGATCATTAGGAAATGCTGATGTGGGTTGCTTAACTGAGCAGTTAGGGAGGCATTTTTGGCATGTAAGGAAAACCTCCTCCTGCTCTGAAGCACAACCCCCATAGCTTGCACCTTTGTCTCTAGCCTGGCGGCAAGCACACATCATATCAGGCACCTGAGATAGGAAACCATGGGGAGCTGCCGCTGGCTCTGGAGACAGTCTTTCTGTTTGTTTTTCTGGTCCTTGATCTCTTTACTTCAGTTGCTGCTGTGCTGCTGCTACCACGTCCCTGGAAGCAAGTGTGAGAAGGCAGGGTTTGGGGGTGGGAGGAAGACAAGGAAAGGTTAGGTGACATGAGACAGTGGATGGGACAGCAGGGTAAGAGGTAGGCATGGTACCTTCCCCAGGGCTGAGGGGACTCCTGTGTTTCTCCAGCTCATCTAAACCATTCCTATCTGCTACTGGGGAGTGAAGGGAAGGAATTTGGACTTCAACTTTCTCCCTCCATCTTCTTTGTTCCAGCCCCCATATGTACCATCATTTCCCTCCTTGCCCCTCGTAGCTACCATGTGGCTCTGTGTGCCAGGGCTTTTGTGAGGGGGAGGAGGAGCTTGCCATAAAGAAGGTTGCCCTAAATCAGACTACTTGTATGTTTTGTGTGATGACCAAGAGACATTTAATTTGATTTTATCTTCTTGGTCCATTCTTACCCTGAAGAATAGAGTAATTTTAAGGTAGTTGAACTATTCTGGAGAGTTGTGTGAAATCTGGAGCAGAAGGGCTGAAAATCTTTCTGTAGTCACTTTGGTGTTACACTGGAACAAAATCGTTAGTAACTGTGACTTTTTGAAAATACTAACTCACTAAGCTTTCTACTCACCGATGGCAGTATTATGCCTTGACTTGTATTTTTGCTGCTTACAGAGGACAAAACCTTATGGGACCAGACCACTGCCACATTTTTACATTGGTTGTTCATTGAGTCTAGTAAAAACAGCCATTACACATTGTTCAGTTCATTAGCCAGCTTAACCTTGTAAGGTTTAACCTTTTATTACATCTAACTGCTATCTGTAACTCTTTCTCTTTTGGAGAAATTATCTAAAGTCACTCAGGAATTGTGTAATGAGAGATACGCTTCCAGGGCAGTCCCAGGAGAATATTAGACAGAAGATAATGACTTAGCCAATGTTCCTCTCAGCAGCTTGGTTGCTTCTCATTTAGATCATATTTATTCTTGCTCTTTGGATAGTTTTCTTTTTACACAGTCAACTAATTCAGGTTACACCAGATCTTGGGTTGCTGTGAAACTTGGTGTTAGGTCCTCAACCTCTGGTGCCTGTGGGACAGCTGTACCACCATTTCATGCTTTCTTATGGTACTGTTCCTTGTAATAGGGAGTATCATGGTTCCTGTTTTTGTATAATCAGATGAGGGTTGAGCTTTTGTCATCCAGCAGCCCTGGTGTTGGTATTTGGGTTGCGTCTTTGGTTTTTAATGTGCCTGAAAGATGATGGGGTTTGATCTACTGAGGTGGGTGGTGAAATCACTTGGCACTTGCCTGGCCACTTGCTCCGTGTGGGTAGGGACCACAAGGTGTCCATTTGTGCCCTGTAAAAAGGGACAGAAATCATGCTTCCTTTGGTACTTTTCTAGCTTTCATTGGTACATGATTAGTCTCCACTCTGCCAGCACATTATTCCATATACAGATGCTTATAGTGGTCTTTCAGATTTTCTTGCCTTTCCTACCTTCTTCCTGAGATTCTCCTGGAGGTTACTGGTGGTACTGCTGCCTGCTGTCCCAAAGTCTATGCTCCAAGATTTACCAATGAGTCTTAGAGAGGATCTTGCCAAGTGCCAGTCAGCAGACACGTCTGCACGAGATTTCATACTGTGATACTTGAAGATGTAGCTGTTAAGTCTGTTTCTGATTACTTTGTAGTCTCATTTTAGAACATTTGTCACACCCACAATATGGCCAGCTGTTTCTTATTAGTGATAAGCTTATATTCAAGAAATACCTGTTTAAGATAATAGTTTGATAGTATCTGTGTAAGAATGAGAAATGGTTTTTTATTGTAAATGTAGGAAGAGGTAGTGCTGTAAAGAATATGTGTAATACAAGGAGTTACAATAAATGAATGCAGAGGGCAGGGATGTTCAAGGCTGAGGCCTTCTCAGAAATTAGTAGGAATAACATGAGTTACAAATAATTTTGAGCTCTTGAAAAGTTGTTTTCAAAGTTCTGAGCAAGCTATGATTCTCTGTGTTGTGTATTAGCTCTGCAGGAAAATTCACCTTGAGCTTGACTATAGGGAAAGAAAAAGGCCTTCTTTACACAATTCTAAAGAGTATTGAACCTTTCATTTCTACTTTACTATTTTAACCATTGCAGAGAACACGTCCTGCTGTCTCTGTAAGGCTCTTCCATAGGGCGTGTTTTCATGTATGTCCCTGATTATTTTTTTTTCTTTTGAAGATAAGAGTAGTCAGGCTATTGAGGTGTTGCTGAGAAGACAGCCAAAAAACACACATGCATTAACACTGGGGTGAAAGCGCTGGTATTGCTGTGATGTGAAACATGATGAACAACTTCCTTTTCTTAAGGAGATAACACAGAGAACTGAAGAGCCTGGCTCTGTCCTGACTCTCTCCCTGATTGCATACTGGCCTTGGTTCAAAAGGTGTTGAGGAACACCTTCTTCCCACCTTTAACTTCTTTTAGGAAGTAGGAGCAGAAGGACCAAGCCTTCTCAGATTGTGACCCAGAACAAGCTCATGACCCAACTTAAATGTTTCAGCCCCCGGATGAAGATAACAGTCAGCATGCATGGGAATTCTTACTTAACTGTTTATATCTTCCTTCTTCCTGATGATTCCTCCTGTCATCTGCAAGGATCTGACTATTCCATTGTCATGCTGATTGCTTCAGCTTAGTTTGTAACAATAGTTGTGTTCAGTCTTTCAGAGCATGAGCTCGTATTTTCTACTGTGGAAACTTACTGGTTACTTCATTTTTTTAAGTCATCCCATTCTTCCAAAGTTGTCTGTTCACTTTTTATTGCTAGTGCCTCCTGACATGATGACATCAAAACAATTATTTTTGTGTAATTGATGAAGTGATACCAAATATTTATCATGTGTACAGATTCAGTGTGAAGCACTACTTCTGTCTAAAAACATAATACTTAGAGGAAGACGTGTTCCATGTATGTTATGTATTTATTTTCCTATTGCTTCTGACAACATGAAGAATTAAGGTTTTGCAAGCAACTCTTTGCAACCAACCTGTCTACCTAAATATACTAGCTTATCCAGATATTTCCTTTGTTTTGTTTTAACTGTATTTGCAGCATTTTATTTTTCTCCGGTCATTATATACAAAGGAACCCACTCCATGTTTTAATAGAAATCCTGGAAATAAGACCCATGCCTTCAAGTGCCTGACTTCTAGGCTGAAGGTTCCTTGGTCCAGCTAACTCCAGTGTATTTTGAGTTCTTTGTGCCATCCTTCCATCTTGGATTAGAATTTTGGTTTCTCTACTTCTTTCTCCATTGTCATCACTCATTGGGGTTTTTTTGAAGGCTAATGGGCAACATGTGAGTATTCACATGGCCTGGCTTTGTGCTCAGGTTGGGAGTGAGGGCTACCTATGGAATGTGGGCTGTCAGGTGCCTCTAGAGGGCATTCATCACCTGATGGCTGCCTAATTCAGGTTCTCCTATTCACCTTCCAGCCATGCGTCTCCCCTTTCACTGACTGTAGAGAGGATTTATAGATCTAGATTTCCATGTTTAAGCCTGACTGGTGTGCTCTAAGTTAGGTGGTGTAAGTGCTTCTCTTGTACAGTTAGTTACTTGAATAAGCTCCGGTTCTTTTGCCTCGATGCTTGTTTATACAGCTAAAGGACATCTTAGTGTCTTAAGTATCTTTCAGTATAATTTTATTTCCTTTTCACTGTTCTCAGCTTTATTTATAACAGTGTACTTGTGTCTGTCCTCGTTTGTATTCTTTACAAGTCTTATGTATCCTTCTGGTATCCTTTTCTTAGGTGGTTAATTCATAGAGTAGACTGAGACTCTTTAACTTGAAATCTTTTATCCCTTTCCTTGGGTTGTGTGTTAACGCTTTTGATTTACAGAGTATGCCAAGTTTTCTTTCTTGAGCTATTGCAGTCCTAGTTAAGTTTACCAACCCTCTCCTTTAATTAATCCCCTTTTGCATCTGAAATCAAGAACCTTAGTTCTAAGCTGTCTTGTGTTTGTTCTTTGGTTGATTTGCAGTGAAGGATATTTATTGTCACCGATTTTTTTTCACTGCTTGCACAAACTAAAGCTTCAAAGGGAATAACAATTGCTCTTTTTGGTGTAGAAATCTGTAGGACTACCTAAATCTATAGTTTTCCTCTTTCTGTAATTAAAGCCTTGGAAATTAATCTCCTGAAATGAAGCCTGTTGCACTACTTGCAAGAAGAAACTCTTTTCTTACCAACTATTAGCTGATAGATTTTGGAGTACGTTTTATGATATGCCTCCAAGTCATCTAATGTAACAAGAGGAAGAAGCACTGTAATAACTTTATAAGCATATTTCCTGCTATACAGTCATGTTTGATGAAGTCATAAAACCTGCCTGCCATTCAGTTATCCATGCGAACATCTTATTTTTGTCTGCATTGCTCTTGCTGTGTTTCAGAACAGATGAGTTCATTCAAAAGACGATCCGTGAAACCTTTGCTCACTGCACAGTGCTGACCATTGCACACCGCTTGAATACCATTATTGACAGTGATAGGATTATGGTAAGACAGTTAATTGCCTTTTTTTTTTTTCCTTCCCTGAAGAAGAATAATGTTATGACTCTTCCATAATTTTGATTCAAAAGTGGGTGGGGGTTTAGGTCATACTTCAGGCTTATCCTAGTTAACCTATTTATCCTTGGTGGTGTGATTAGCAACTCTTAAAACTGTAGATGTAATGACCTGAAAAGACTTCTTACATTCTCTGGCTTTCCAACCCGCAAGGCATGAACCCATTGCAGGTGAGGTGCAGCAGCAGAGCAAATAAACTGTGCCAGTACTAGGAGCCTGTAAGACACACCCAAGAGGTTCTGGACAGAGTCAGCTGGATTCAGTCAGGTTTATTAATTCAGTCTCGGTGGGCTGAGGAAAGCAGTGACAATAGTTGGTGTGGGATGTGTGAGGAGGAAGTGGTGGAGGTTCTGGAGCAGGAGACAGGGAGGTAAGGAGGCAGCAGTTGCCCTGGGGCAAAGGTAGTGATGGGAGAAGTGGAACTAGACTGGTGAGGTATTGAACACGGCCAGCTTTGTAAAGCGAGGTTCAAATAGAGAAGATGAAGCACTACCAATCCAGTAGCCTCTGCCATCTCTGTTCCAAACAGAGCAGTGATATACCCTGTCTTCCATCTTGTCTGCCCCACAGTGCATTGCACACACATAAAAATTAGGAAACATTTGTGGATTATTTTCATAAAGGCAATGGTGTTCCCTAGGTTCTCACAAAATTGGGCCAGTTTATATCCTTAAAACAATGTATCGCCTGCAATTGTACAAGTTTATGCAATAAGAATATGAGTCCTTTTCAAGTATTTTCTTCATAACCGTTTAATGAAGTAACTGACATAGTGGGCAACCTGTGTTCATAAATGGAACACAGACTGAACTGGGCTTCAGGCAGAAATTACCCTGCACCTCTTGGTGGTAACCTTAAAAAAGTACCCTCTAACTTTTGTTTTATGAAAGTGAAGTATGGTAAATCTTTCCATGTTTGTTTTTACTGGATGTTCAAAATATTTTAAAATCTTTGATAAGGGTTACAGTGGTTGAAACAATTGCATGTACTGAGGTGAGTGGTGTTCTGAGGAGTAGAATAGATTGTGAGCTGAGTGATTATAGTTTACTTACAAAGAGAGAAACCAGAAGAACTGCCATAAGTAGTCATATAATTGCCAGCATTTAACATATAATAAATAAATATTTTCTTCACTGCTGAATGCCTCCCTACAGGTTTAATGGATATGTTGGTGTTTTCTACAACTAAAGTGAACAAAAGATTTGTGAGGGAACAACTGTGACCTAATTAATAGCTGTATGTGTTTGTTAGCTGTCCAAAGGGATTTCTTTGGTCATTAACTACCATTAGCATGTTATGCACAGAATGCTCTTTCCACAAAGGTGGTTTCCTAGTTTTACTTCTAATATAATGAAATTGCAATGTTTAATTTATGGTTTTTGCCAAAAGTCATTGGAGCAAAGCATAGAAATTGCCCTTTTCCCAAAACTGCTCAGGATAATTGCCAGCTACATAGCTACTCCATTTTCTAGAGTCTGTACATTATTCTTACTCTTACGTTGTTTCAGTTTAGTCACTATTAAGATTTCTAGTTTCCTAATTTTCTAATAGTCTTTTGTGAATGCCTTTGACCTCTTTAGAGTATTAAGAAACAGATTAGCAAAAAGATGTATCTTTGAGTCTGCAATCAGAAGTAACTCTTGTACATTTTTCATCTCTTTGTGTTGTTCCATATTGATCTTCTTACAGATTTCTGTAATTTCTTGAGGAGAGAGGACGGTGGGAAGCGTAGGATAGAAAAAGGGAGGAAACTGACATGTGACTTCATAACAAACTTGTTTTCTTGACATCCTTACTCAGTTATTGATTCGGTTTAGGGACAAATCAAAAATATGATCACAGAATGACCAGAGTTATGGCAGGTGTGCTTTTGTTACACTTTAATTACTTGGTTTACTCAGGCATGTAACTCCTAGTGGAAATATAGTAGAATTTTGGAAGAATATCATGTTAGAAATGCCAGGAAGGAGAATATTCCTCTAGAAGACTAACTTAATTAATGAGGGTTATTAACAGTGACAACAGCATTTATGGAAAATTAATTGTTTACTTCAATATCACAAAAATTAAGAAGACTCAACTAAAGAAAGCTTTCAGTGTGTTGTATGATTTGATTAGTCAATAGTATGTTTTAGTAATGCACACATTTAACTTGATGCAGATTCTTTTTTAGGAATCAGAAATGCACAAAGGAGGTTGTTATTCCATTAACTGGTATTATTAAAAATCCTGGCTTTGTTTCTCCTTTAACTGAGACCTGTAGGTGCAGTAATGCCTTCATTCATCAAGCCATTCGAAATCTCTGTTGTTTGTTATCGTGGTAAGTTTTAGAAAATGAGGGAGGAAGAACAAAGAATCTGGCAGTTGGAATATTAATGATTGTCTTTTGACAAATAATGAATAAAGTTATTTTTAAACAAATTTTGAGCAGGCATGTTCAACACTCTCAATCACAAAAGTCCAAGCCCATTCCTGAAGAAGTATATGTAGCTTAAGGCTTCCTTCCCTTCCCTTCCCACTGAATCAGATTGAAAAGAACCTCTTTGTCAGTGCAGGTCATCACTAATTTCAGATCAGGTTACTCAGGGTGTTTTTCATTTGGGTCTTGAAAACCTTGAAAAATGGAGATTCCACAGTCTTTCTGGGCAGCTTGCCCCAATGCTTAATTATCTGCCATAAAGTCTTTTTTCCCTTATATCCAGTGAAAGTCTCCCTTCTGTTTGTGACAATTGTTTCTTGTTTTCCCACTGTGTATCTCACTAAAGAGCCTGCTTCTGTCTTCTCAGTAACTTCTAGGTAGATATGGGAAGGTTGCTGATAAGTCCCCTGAAGCCATCAGTTCCCCAGGGTGAACGTGCCCTGCTCCATCAGCCTCTCCTCACAGGTCAGGTGCTCCAGTACGCTGGACACACTGGTAACCCTATTTCAAACTTGCTCAAATTTACCTTCCTCTTTCTTAATACTGAGGGGTCAAAACTGGTCACCATATTCCAGATTTGATCTGATGAGCACTGAACAATTCCCTCAATCTGCACTCCTGTGGATACCCATGGCACACTGTTTGACTCCTGCTCAGTTTAATGAATGCCAGGACACCACCTCAGGCAGTTACTCGCCAGCTGGTATTGGGGCAAGGGGTCGGTCCATTCTAGTCTCAGGGCCTTGCATCTGTCATTATTGAGTGTCATGCTGATCTATTCCTTTAGCCTGACTACATCTTAATAGTTTTGAATGTCAACCCTGTCTTGAGTGTGTACTCTCCAGCCTGGTGTTGTCCGTGAGGTTTTTGATTTAATTCAATTTAATTGCTGGTTAAAGTAGAACTTTCCAAAAAGAAACTGTATGCCTTTAGGGTTAATCCAAACATTAAAAAAAAATAAAACAGAATTGAGAACAGAAAATAATTTTGTGAAAGTCATGAGAAAATTTCAGGTTGGATGAGTATGGAAATAGGAACTGAACGTGAACTGTTGCATGTCTGCTCACACCCGTCGTAATAACCGGTTCTATTTTAGAAGAGAAGAAAAGCCTACTGGAAGAGGGGAAAAAAGGAAGAACAGAATATATTTTATACAACTGTAGACAAATCTGGCCTCAGGAGTTGTTTTAATTCTCGTTTGTTCCATTCCCAAAACCATACCTTTGCTTTCATAATCCAGGTCACGCCTTAAGAGTATTTCCATTATATCTGTCTTAGTGATAAACACATTTTATCAGAACTTCAAACGCTTAAAATCACTGAGGGAAGAGCTGTATTGTGTAATGTGATACTCTCTAACCCAATCACCTCAATGAGTAATACTACATTGCACTTGCATGGGACCTTTCATCTGGAAATTGTAACGCTCTTTATAAACATTAATTAATTAAACTTCAAACACCTGGGTGAGATAGGGAAGTATCCATATAATCTTTGGAACCAAAGTTGGAAAGACTTGTTAAGTCAGACCATCAAATAATACTACCATAAAATTATAATCCAGCGGTTTTCAAGCTCCTTTTTTTTTCTTCACTCTGTGCTGCTCCAGCATCTAATAGGACACTTTCTCATTCCTTTTTCTTCATTACTTTGAGAAACCAAGTTGTAACTCCTCCCGTCAGGTGCTAGCAGTACCCGTTTTAGCACAGGCAGGCACTCTGCTCTGTGGCAGAAGGAGAGGATAGGATGAATGCTGCAGTTACCTCTTCCATGATGCCAAAGCCTGGCAGAAGCTTAGCTCAGGCTTGCTTCACTGGCCCCTCATTTCACATAGCATCCCCACCACCAGAGCAGCTGCTTCCCTGTCCTGTCCTCACCATAAAGGACAAGGGCATTTTATGCAAATTGCATCTGCAGCCTGAGGCAGCCAAGAGGCACCACTCCCAAGAGTTCCAGTGGGATCTCATAAAATCCTCTTCACCAATTCCTCCCTCTCCTCTCTCCTTCCTTCTCCAGGTTGAGAAATACTTTTAGAAACTGTTTCTACAGAGAGGAAAACAGAAGCATACGGAAATTGAGCCTCACCCAGGGACATAGGGGTTCAGTAGCAAGTAAAGTATATGCGTCTGGCAAGATGCAGTGGTTTGCTGTATATGCTATGCTGCGGCCTCTAGAGAAAGCCACAGAGTAGTCAAAACTTGTGCATTTTCCAGTGACAAAGATGTTTCTCCATAGAGAGTTTTCATATCAGTGCAACAGTTCTTTGAAATGGAAACTCTTTATGCAAGCAGAACTTGATCTAGTAATTAAAAACTGTCATTCAAATAGGAAGTTTTTTGATGAGAGAATCATGGGAAGAGATTTGATTTATTTATGGGAAAACCTGTTGTGGTTACATCCTGAAATGACTGATATTCAGGGTAACAATGCAGTATACTTCACAGCCAGACCTGAGTTGGTTTTTTGGTCAATAGGAAATTACTTCCCACATCTTTACAGTAAGCCTCCCTCATTCAGTGTTCTCTTTTTTCTGATGTTGCATTTACCATGGTTGAACATCTGGGCCTGATAAATCAGGCACCATGTTTCATGCCTCTGTCCTGATACTTTCATGTGAGCTTTTGCTGCAGTGGGACAGCTTCACATGGAGATGTAGAGAATGTAGGAAGGTAGTGGTGGTACACTTAAGTTACTGAATTCAAGTAATAAATGTTGTGGTCTATTGACTCTTCTTTTGGTGGTTTTTTTTCACTTATTTAAATATCACTGCTGGATAATGAATGTGTCTTACGGTAAATCTCGACATTCTCTTTAGAGGGGATTATGTAAGTCACAAGATACAGAAACATGCAATCCTAGCTGTAAGACAGTTCTTTGTGAAAACTGTGTGCTGCCACTAGTCTTGACACTCTCAAGTATGTATGTGTGGAACTGTTTCGTTGGTGGAGAGCTACCACTGTCCCTCAAGGTACAGGCCCTCAAGTGCTAAAGAAGGCTAGGAGAGTTCAATTGATGAGACTGTAAGTATTCTTGGAGCCTGGGATGATAGGACATGAAACTTTATGAAAATAAGAAGTAATTAGGACTACATTCAGAACTTCTGTTCAGTCCTTCAAAATTCTAAAGCAGGACAACTGCAAGGGTATATATGGGTATTTTTTTTGTTGTGTAACACAAAGCTAAAAGGGAGTTTGACCTTTTATTAGCCCAGTATCTGCAGGATGGTGAAATATTACTGGATATTATACTTGTGCTATTGAAGTCTGTTCTGTTAAAAGAATATAAAGGGAGCTTAATGGGTTATAGTAGCTAGAATGAATGCCAAATTTTCACAACTAAGCAATCTAATTCTTCATAAAAACCTTAAAGTACCTTCTGGATCTGAATCCAGTAATTCACAGTAAAATTGATGCATTCATATTGGTGCACTAGCTGTCACTATTCAAAAGGAAAAAACACTAATAAACCCTAATAAAACTCCTGTTTTTTACTTAGCCTGTCTTGAAAATATAGAATAGGGAATATTAGAACTAAATTTATTATTTTTGTTACTCAGCCTAAGAAAAATCCCAGCTGTGTTGTGGGATCAAAGTCCCTTGGGTAAAGAAATGTGAAGATAAGAAGAATGAAGGGTACTCATGAAAGGGGACCTGCATGGAGAGCAAAGAGCCTGTGAACCCTTAGGTTTCTTCTTTCTTTTGTTAAATCAAGATTTTCAGAGTTTCTGGAAGAGCTGAGCATTCAGGGAATGATTTTTCAAAAATGGTCAGCTTTGTTTTGATTCTGAAGGAAGGCAATTTCCACTGTTCCCAGGTCTTCTGAAGCTGGGCTGTTATTTATCAAACCACAAGGGAAAACCAGATCTTTCCATGTTCTTTCTTGGAATTTAATAATTGAGTTCCACAAGTATCAACAGTGAAAACATTGCTTTCAAAGCTGAGTAATATATGCATTTTTACCATTAAGAAAAGATATTGTAATGATGTTTAGGCAACATTTTGCATAAAATCCTGAGCTGTGCCACGGTTGTGTATCACAGCAATCCTGTCAGCTGAAAAGTTTCTACAACAGTAGTAAATATCACACCTGACCCAGCTGTCTCTAAAATGAGTCAAAATCACAATGAGCTTGAAAATATACTAGAACTGTTGATCATCTTTGCCAGTTTTAAGCCACACCTCTCCAAAATGTTGGCATCTTTGAGTTCTGAAAAGCTGCTCCCATTTTAAGAGGGCTGCCCAACAAGATTATTCTTTTGCCTAAATAAAACTACTAATTACTAAGGCAGTACTTTAGCTGGGAGCATTCAGACAAAGAGCTGATTTGAATTTCTGCAGGAAGTGAAGCCAATGTTTGATGAACCTTGATTTCTCATTCTGTGAGGCATTTGTATGTGAATGTGTTACCATCAGTATAAGAACAGGATGGTTGGATCCCGTTTCATTGAAGAGAATGGTGTGGAATCTAGACCATAGTGGAAATACTAACACACCTTTGGAGAATTATTTTTGCTCTCTCAGAAATACTGTGTTATTGTTTAAAAGGAAATTAGTACAGGTCATGCTGGTGGCTGGTGCTCTGAGCAGTGTCTCTGATAAGGTGAAATTGTGCATGGCAGCTGAGCCACAAGTTCATTGTCATCAGAAACTGATAAAACCAGGAGACATGCTCAGTCATCTGCAACAATATTCCTTAACCTCTTGAAAAGTATATCCTTGTAACTTATGTAACTTTTTAAGGTCCTCAAAAGCCTTATTAAAGAGTGGGATTTCTTAAACTGAAGATTAATCTTCTATCACTTCAGGGCCACGTTTGAGCCATTTTTCAATCCCAGTTGAGACATGCGGCTTTACAGTGATGGAAACAGTCATTACTGATTGGCATGGGGAAAGCTTTGTCAGCATGCACAGCTCTCGGTAAGCACTGGCATGAGGTCCCTTCAATAGCTCTGAGGCAAGGGCTGAACTTACCCTAGTTTTGAGGTGAGGAAACTGCAATAAAAGAGACATTTTCAGTGTATGGTTAACAGGCTGCCTTTCTCTAACAAGATGTAGAAGGAACTAGTATCAAATGATTATCAGCAGAATAAGTCTCATTACTACATAAGTAATTGATATTTTTCCCCATGACATTCCAGCCAGCTTATAGTGGCATGCCATCATTTGGAGAAAAAGAAGATGTATTTTTAAATCTCTGCAAGAAACCTGAAGAAAACTTACATGCAGCAATTTACCAGGCAGTGCTGCATGCTCAATTTCCCCTAAGTTACAGCCCAAGAATTATTTCAGTTTAAAGAAATCCACTATTTCCAATTATAGAACAAGACTGTGAAGTTGCCTTTTCTGTGAAGCAGGGGAAGGTTGTGGGCAGGGATACCTGTGGAATCCCAGTGACCAGTGGTAGCTTTGGCATTGTTACAGCTTAGTTAAGCTCTGCTGAGGTGAACTATTTTCAAAGTTTAAAAATAATAATTCAGATTCTAAGAAGGTAAATGTCTAAGTGTGCTCTGCATTGTTTGTTTGCATGATATGTGAAATATACATTATTTGACACCATGTTTGTCTGGAGTTACTGGTAATTTGTATAGGAACCTTGAAGGAGCTTGGGGATTGCTTTGATTAAACCTGAAAAGTTTAAAAAAAAATCAAAACAAAAACCCAAAAGGCAGCCTAAAAATCCTCCACCACAAAAAACCCAAAGCAAACCAAATCAAAACAAAAAACACACAACAAAAAAAGAGGGAGGACTTTAAAAGGAAAAGAAGAAAACAAACTTTAAAATGGTTTCTTAGTTACATTTGCGACCTTCTCAATGTTCTTCATTGTTCACAACCTGTTTAGATAGGTTGATATTTATAAATGATTCTTCAGAGAAGTATGTACATGTTTCTGCTCTGTTTTCACAAACCATGATGAGATGGAAGAGACAGAACATGCTTGCATCTGAACTTAATGCCAACTGAAGCACAGGCTGTTGACTCTTTCCCACAAAGCTTTGTATTGTCTTGGGTAAATATATTTCTTACATTATGATGTAACCAGAAGCATCTCCTGAATATTCTCCTCTTCCCAGGACTTTATTGAAGATCATCTTGATGTATGCTCTCTGAGGAAAACATTGTTCAAAGTTGTACTCCTAGCAGAGTTTTGAACTTTAATAATAATTTTGTTGTTTGGTGATGTCTTCTCCAAGTCTAAATTAAATCAGATGTATTCCCAAGGAGATAATTTGCTTGAATTATTTTCCTTTTGAATAGGAAATAAAAACATTTATGATCAACTCTTAAATGTCCCATTTCCCCTCTGGCTTTATGGTGAGTATGAACGTGAATAAGAATACTAGTCATTCCTCAGTAATAATTGAAATAAATTCCCATGCCCCCCTCCTCCGTTGCTGAACACTTCCAACCTTGGACTGTTTTTTTCTCAGAATGTTTTGTAACTATTGTTCTCTTGGTTTGTCTGCTTTTGTTGCTGAAAGTTAGAAAACGCAGGATTTAGAACTTTCTTTTTTGTGTCTATGGATAGCTGTAAGTACATGGTGTTTGTTATAGCATTTTTAAAGGCCCTTGTTCTTTCTCTTTCTGTGCCTAATGACACTTTTCTTACATATATTAATCCACAAACAAGATTGTAAAATTCACTTTCAAAATGTGTGCCTGCTTTTCCAAAGTCCTATGCAACAGAACAATATAGATTAGTTGCAGTGATCATCTGCTGCCTAGGTCTCTGCTGGAAACTGGATTTTCTTGATGTAGTATCCTCATCATTCATTGTTCCATTTCTGTCTTTTCTTCGTGAAATGGATCTCTGATTTCTTTTTCACCATCTTATGTTTTCTTTTTTTGTGTTCCTTCCCCTGTTTTTTTTTGTCTTGGTTAATACGTTAAACTGTGAGGCTCTGGAATGGAAATTCTGCAAAGTTTGGGAGGTTTGGGAGTGACCTAGACAAAGTGGTGGGGGTAGGTACCCTGGTAGGTTATAGCTGAGGCAAAATGTAGTTGTCAAATCTTATCCAAATTTAGTTCAGCAACATTTTTGTGGCATAGGCAAATAACTCCTTCTGTGCTAGCTAGGGTTAACATAAACAACGCATTTAAATGGCTAATACTCTTTTCGTGTTTGCCATTGTAGGTCAGTCAAGATCAAATACTTGCCTGTTCCTCTGTCCTTCCCTGCCATATTTTTTATCTCTCTCTTTCTGTGTTATTCTGTGCCTCAAATATCAAACAAATTGCCATTCAAAACTATGTTGTTTTCTACCCAACATGCTGCTTATCCTTCTGAAAAGATCACAACTGGAATGAGAAGTCACTACCCCAGACTATTCAACCAGGATGAAATATTAGATGGAGTAGAATTAGGTGGCATGCAAGTGTTTTACTTAAGAAGAATGTATCATTTGAGCCCTCTTTGAACTTAAGATGTCTCTATATTGCTGCTTGAGGATAGCTGTAGGTAAAGAGTGGTTTCACCTTACTCAGGGAGGTGAGCAAATTCCATTGAGTAACAATTTTCCTGCATGCTTTCTTTTGCATGATTGCCAGGAGCCAATATTGTAAGTTTTGCACTGTTATTATTCTTTCATTTGAGAAAATGCTGTTGAGGTTGTAAAGGTGGTACTTCAAAGGTAAGAACAGTGCAGGCAAGGTAAAAGAAGGTGCCAGTGCAAGAGCCTGGAGAATCTGGCCCTGGTTTCTATATGACCACTTTAGGTCTATATAGCTTTTTTGTGTTTGTTTTTATTTTACTATGGGCTGTCTAAGTATTTCACAGGCAGTTAGCTCCCACAGAATGCTTTATTTGGTGTATTTTATAAAAAGTCAGACCGAGGAGCTGGAAAGTTGAGTGATTTGTACAAAATCCCTCTCTCTCAATGCCTGTGTTAAAGTCTATGATGAAATCCCTGTCTGATTCAGAGTCAAATGCTCCTGTGTGTGTCCTCCATAATCTCCCTGCTGATCTGATTTCGCCAGCTACAAGCTTCTCTGGCTCTTCTATATCAAGTTCCACTGGTACAACTGCCTTGGAGTGCATCTGGGTTCGATTCTGTTGGATTGTGCAGTGATAAGCGTTGCGAGTTGATCAGAAAATATGTGGCTGGTAAACACCAGATTCTACTTTTCCTGAATGATTAGCTGGCTTTTTGAAGTTCTAATGATTTTAATTTGGCTTGGAGTCAGTGAGTAAGAGTATGCAAAACATTAGCCAAAGTACCTATTTATTTATTTAAATTTTATCAGCACATATTTCTTCAAAGAAGAGTACTTATCTCTTTGTCTAAGCGCTTTTTAATAAATGTATAAATATATAAATGTATAACTACCAAGTAAATCAGCTTAAATTTTCTCCATTGTCTCAGAGATGACAGCAGTTAGTAGAAAGTGTTTTCCCTTGGTGAATAGGGTTTATAAAGTGTTCCTGACTTGTAGGAATGATATTGTCTGTTTAGTTTCACTCTTAATCTTTTTTTATTTTTTGTTTCAGATTTTTAAAGAAAGTAACACAGCTTATTTTCCTGTAGTTGTTCTGTCTATTTTCGTAACATATATTTGGTTTTATCCTCAAGAAAGGATATGAATAGGTTAATGATTTGTTTAAAATGTGAATGAAGTTTTTCTAGACAGAAACTGCTTGCTCTATCTGTTCATCTTCTGGACTTGTCTGTTTAAAACTTGTCAAGGAAGAATAAATCTTCCTTTTTCCCAAGTTCTCTGGAGGAGAAAGATTGAGTTTGTGATTGTTTCAGATACTTGCAAAACGAATGTTAAAATTCCAATACTGCAGTAATACAATTTTTTTTAAACCATCTACTTTTCTATTGCAGTTCTTTACTTGTAAGAGACACATTTAATGAAGATGTTTTTTGTTTCCTTTCTTAAGGAGTGGTTGCATAATGCAGTACTCTGCTTGAAACATCTTTACTTATTCAAGGTACCAGGGATGTTCTGTGCTGTGACATGGTTTTAAATGTGCAATTTTATATGATAATTTATTGCATTTTTAAGGTAGCTGTCCTTAACTGTGACATACTGTGGTGTAGAAAAGATTGTGGTTAAAATTATGTTTGTAATTAATCACTAAATATTCAGATTAAATGGGATAGGACTAAGTACACTGAAAAATAAACGTGTGCAGGTATACCTTTTCAGGTGAAATCTGGCAGCTGTTGTAAATTAAAGCACTATATATTGTGCTGTGCAATAGTACTAATATTTTAACATTTTCCTGTGAGTACTCTCTTCAGCTATAATAGCAAACAGTACTGGAAATGACTTGCAAAGGAAAATCATAGTATAGGCTGGATGCTCTAAGTTATGAACTTTTGAAAACAGCAAATGTCTTTTTGTAGGTTTCTGTGCATGAAGTTTATAAAATTAGATGTCATTATGCTGCTGTTGTCGGCTGAGTTATTTTCCATTCAAATGCCACATACCTAACTGAACCAGAAGGGAAGGAGTGGGGGTCTTTCTTTCCCCTGGTGCTGGTCCCTGGTGTCAAACAAGTCTGGAGAGATCTTCGCAGCATGTTATCTTCACACTGGTGCAGGCAAAGGGATCAGCTCAGCTGTCCCCTGTCACCATGGGTTTTGTCATTAACCAGGGGCCAGGACGCTTGGAGATCTGCCTGGCTCTTGGCCATCAGGATGCTTTGTTTGCCGCGCAGGCAAAGGTGCCGGCACGTTTGAAAGTTTCCTCGCGGGGCTTAGGGTGTATCTCCAAACTTATTGGTGGTTATTCTTTCAAACAGAAGTTTGCAAACTATTTTTGTTATTTTGGAAGTTGTCCTCATAATACCTTTTATTAATTTCTTCCCTGAAATCAACAGCTCCATTTCTTTAGATTTTTTTTTCCCCCCTCACAAGTATGTACACCGCAATTATGGTTTGAGTTATGAGTCCTTGAAGTCCTTTTTTGTGGTAATATTTTTGTCAGTAGTATGCCATGTGTATTCAGTTTTTTATTTATATAAGAACAAAAGTATTTTCTGAATTACTTTGTTTTCTCACATAAATTCCTTTCTTTTTTTCTTTAAGCTTCATTACTTCTCCTCAAGGCCTAAAGTACTGAACTGGTAGACTAATACCCAAATCTCTTTCTTGAGTCAATACCATTAATTTATAAGGCAGTTAAGTATTTGAGTGCCTTGCATTTGTCAATATTGACTTTTTCCTGCTATTGTGCTTCTTATTCTTTTAGGCTAGTTAGGTGTATCTGAATCTCTGGCCTAGACTTACCTGCACATTTTTGTGTCATTCTCTGGTTTGTCGCTCCTCTGATACCTCCTTTTCTGTTGACTAACACATACATAGCTACCACACATGGCAGAATTATGTGGTTCCTACCTGTTCAACTTTCTACAAAGAAAAATGTACTGTTTATTTCTAATCTCAGTTTCTGTCCAGGTTCTTGAAAAGATTTGCCCCTTGTAGCACAGATATTTAGTTACACCAGATACCTTTCTGGAAATCCATATAAACCATATCTGTTTTAGTTTTCTTATGGTGCATTAAGAATTGTATCAGATTTGTGATTGCTAAAGCTGTAGAGAACAAATTTTACCTGTGATCTGTGTGTCTTTTTCTTGTGTTTTAATGACCGTTTTAACTACATTGCTGTCTTATCTGAAAATATATATGCTAGCCTAAAAGTTCGCTGAATTAATCCCTTAAGGATTTGCTATCATGCAGTCTTAAATTGAGTTGATAGTATGAGAAATTTTCTTAGAGATTCAATCAGCTTATTCTAGATTTTTTTCTGTTTTTGACTGTGTATGTCCTCTGTGGTTTGCTGACTTAATGCCTTTTTAATTTCTCTGTTGTTTTTTCTTTCTCCCTTACCCTCTTTCTGAGTACCTGTGCACATGATGGCACCTCACCTCTTTGTAGAAAGAATAGGTTCAGGGTTAAGGATCTTTCTAATACGTAGTTGGCAAAAACTGATGCAAGAAATTGTTTATCTTTTCAGCAACACCCTCATTTTCTTTAATTACATCTTCACCTCCTCTAATTCAAAAGACCTACTTATTCTTCCTCAACCGTCTTGGTGGTTATTGCGTGGTTTTTACCCACAGCTGTTTACTTCAGAGCCCGTTTTGGACCTCTTTGTTTCCTTCTTACACAATGAATCTTATAATCTGCTTTGTTGGCTGCACAAACATTTTATTTCCATATTCTGCATAACTTTACATTGGATTCCTATAGGTGGAATGGCTGTAGGGCACTCTAAAATTGTACAACAGGTCTGTAAACTGAGAAAGTGCTTTACTAGTTTGAAGAGGACATATTTCATATTTCAGGTTGCAAAATTCATCTTAGCACTAAATTGCATGCATTTCCCCCTTGCTTGTAGTCACCTACATTTGTTTTTTAAACTCTTAACATTTAGTTTTTAATTTTCTTATGTTAATGCATTGGTTTCTGCTGATTTAACAGGTTCTGGATGCAGGAAGACTGAAAGAATATGGTGAACCTTACATTTTGCTGCAAGAACACGACAGCTTGTTTTATAAAATGGTGCAACAAGTGGGCAAGACTGAAGCGGCTTCTCTGATTGAAACAGCAAAACGGGTAATTTTAGAAGAGGAGATAGTTAAGTTTGTCTCTGTAGTTTGTTTATCTCAAGTTAGCATATTCAGTGTTACAGGAAGCCTTCCACTAACGAATCTGTCAGTTTTGCAAAGCAAGCCGTAATTTTCAGTGGGATATACACAGACTTCCAAATGATAAGTGTATTTATATACCCTGAGTTGAAAGATTGTTTGTATTTCTTGCATCCTTTTGTATGTACACAAAACAGTAAGTGTAAATAATATATGACATACCTGCGCTGGGCATTGATCCTAAAAGAACTTCCTGTAAAAAAACATTCTAGGACTGCAGAGTCAAGCATTTATCTGTTATTTATGTATTTTTAAAAGGGCCCATCATATTTTAGTTGGGGTTCAGTACCTGTGCATTATATTATGGTCTCTTGGGGTGTGATCACATTCCTACTGTTGTGTATTCTCTTCCGTCATTCTTGTACCCTTGCTCTGTTCTGCACATAGGATGAGCAGGGCTCTATTAAGAAACAGCTGTTGAATGTTTTGTTGCCTCCTTGTTCCCTACAAGACTCTGTGCCTGATTTACTGCTTACTATTCAAATCCTACTCTGGGTACAGAATTATTAATGCAATTGTGAGCATTCCTCTGGCAATCAAAGTGTTTAAGAGACATCAATGGATTAATTTTCATAATATGCCTCTGAGGTGAGGCTATATCATCTCCACTTTTGAGATGGAAAGCTCAAGCAGAGATAAGAAGATAAAAGAAATGACCTGTGATTGAGGAACTCTTTGACTAGCTTTGGCTTGCTTTCTTTTTTCTTGATAATTTACCACACAGGATGTCCAGAGCAAGATCTTTATTCTCTCAGTGCCAGTGAAGTTTCAGCACTGCTTCAGATGAGACTGGCAGTGCTCAGTTTGGCAGCAGCTTGCTTCATACTCATGTTTTCAGCATTCAAGTAAGGCACTGGTATTATGCATGTAGGAAGCTAAGACAGCCTTTTAGAGACAAGAGGCAAAGGTCTTTAGCCTTTACGCTTTCCTTTCCTCAAGACGCTGGGTGTGTGTAGCAGAGCCAAGGGAACACAAAGTCAGTTAGCTGGGGAAAGAAAACACCAGAAGACAGGGAACACATAAAGACAAGGAACAGCGTGACAGGTCCCCGACTATTTTCCAGTAAAAAATTAGCGAATTTCCAGCGAATTGGGAAAAAAAAATTAAAAATTGTGCTGCCATGGAGGCTGCATGCTCACGTCTGGATGCTATTTTACTGGACTTTTTGAAGATTATCAAAGAGATTTCTGGGTCTGTTCATACTCTCAGAAAATTTTTTTAAGGACTTTTTTAAGTGAAGCATTGTAGCTAAGAGCGTACACTATAAATTCTTGTATGGTACAAATGGCAGAGCTGAGGAAACAGCTTTGTCCTAAACAAAGCTATGTTATGAGTCCTGCTGTCCTTCTCTGTTGCTGCAGTGTAGCTTCATATATTCTGTTATTAGAAAAGAATGGGTCAGCCATATTTTTTGTGGTATGTTTATGACAGTCTGGAGGTTATGTAACTGACGTTTAAAAGGATAGCTTCAAATTCATATGACTGTTGTTTGTCTGTAAATTGAAGGCCAGCTTCCTAAGGCTTAATCCTTGGAAAGGCAAGAGGTGAGGCTATCCAGCTGTCATCTGTAGAAATTTAGCCATGTCATGCTGTCTCTCCTTCCTTCCCTGCAGCCCTCACCAATTGCACAATTGCATTCAAAGATAATTCAAAATGTATAAAAATAATTGCTTGACGTTACTTGCCCATATAGTCATCTGCAGTTACCACATCAATGTTATGTGATTTTGTACAGGAAGGGAAGAGATCCAGGAACCAGTCTTTGCTGAAATGTGGTTTGATGAAAAAGTTTGCTAACTCCCAGGCTAGAAGGCAGATACAAGCTTTAGCATCTGCCAAGAATGCAAAGCATGGTGCTTATCCACACTTGGCCCAAAAATATGGGAATCGAGAGACTATATCTCCAGTCAGCAGCTACCCAGAAGCAGAGTTACAGTTCCTTCTGTTTGAAGGACTTGGACAATTCAGGGTTTTTGTTGTTGCTGTCCCTTGTGCTTCGTGCATACTTTCAGAGAAGCTGCTTAGTCAGAAGAGCTGATTCCAATGGCTTTTCTTTTTAAACAGTAAGTCTGTTGCATGCATTGCTGTTGGTCTCCTGCATTCCTGCTGTGGTTACTAAGAGCTGTTTCTACAAACAGCTTTTTTCTGGTTTTGGAAAACAGTATGCTGCACATAAAAAGAAGTGGTAGTATGACATATATACATACTTTTCAAAAGGCAGTACAGCGGGTTGCTAAGTGAAATGTTTTGGAATGTGGCTATGCTTTGGCCATGATTATTTAATTTATTGCGTTTTGAATCTGAATCTTGATTTATTGCAATTTGGACCTCTACAAAACAAACTTGTACCAAGAACTTCTCTCAGTAAGGTGAAACTTTGAAGTGCGTTTTCTGGAACAGCATGGATTCTGCATATATGCTTTAAATGCAAATGAAGAGAGACCACGCATCTTAAATTGGGAGACTAACTTGGACATATTTGAAGAAACATAATTTAAACAAAAAATCTCATGGGCGTCTTAGCTAAACCTTGCAAGATTAAGCTAGTACTGCGACCTTAGCTCAGGCTTCTGTGTGGATCCAGTGTTGCTATTTGTTGCTCAGCATACCCTGGTTTTTGTGCAAATGTCAAAGAAAACAGCAGAGGCACAGCTCGAATTGGAGACCACAGAGTATATATTAACTAGCCCGTAAGCCTGATGGCAGTTGAGTTGTGCTTGACACTGTGAGACTTATGTTTTCATCTTTGCTCAGTTTACAGGAAGCTGCTAGGAGGAAATCCTATGGGAAAGTGAGAAGTAGTCTTTGGGCAGTTAAAAAGGAAAAAAAAATAAAAGTGCTCGATTATTCAAATTAACAGAAGTTGGTGTGTTCTCCCCACTCTTGGCAGTGTTGAGAGAGGCTTTTCTGCAAGCTTTAGTGGCATCAGGGTAGGGCTGAGTTTTCTGTCACTCAGGTTTTGAGTACTTCGAAGGAAAAATAAGCGTTGTTTTATTTTATTTTACAGCTATGACAGATGTGCAAATATTAAAATACTAGGTGTTATCTCACCTCAGTGATTACTTTTAAAAAGGCTGCAGCTCTCTTGGCAGTGGAAGAAACCTGTATAAAGACTTGGGCATTTAATATCTTGAGGGATTGGGCTCAGGGGAAGAATTGCAATGAGACAGTTGAAAAGCAGCTGCCATTTCATCACATCTCTAGTAATGTGCCAAGGCTTTCCATTAGCTTTCCATTAAGAAAAAAAAATCACATTCAAAAGCTGCATTAAAAGTATGCCAAAGTTTTATGTTTTAAACGAGGAACAGGATGAAAATGCACAACTGAGGCTGCTGTCTGCAGCATGTGTGCAGCCAGCAGTCTCATTAGCTTTCCTCTGTTGCATCCAATTGTGACTGGGTGCTAAAGAATGCCTCTTAACAGGACTCCCAATTCTTCTGTTGATTCAAATCAGACTTTAATATTCTTTGAAACTTGTAAAGATGCATATATCCTGTGTTAGCTTGTGTGCACAAAAGATGACAGCAGTACTTACAGGAATGTTTTTATAGAATGACTATTTCTTTTTTATCCCGGGTGTCTTTTACTTGTATTCATGTATATGAAAAGGACATTATTATCAAACAAACTGAAATTTGTTGACAGCACTCTCAAATACAAATTGCAGAAATGTTTCATAAGCTGTAGTCAAAGCAGTCTGACTATACCTAACTTGTGACACGTGTCAGCTTCAGAAAGATAGCGTATTTTCTGTTTTTAAAGACTCAAACAAAACTTTTCACATTCTTCTTTGAAAAAAAAAAATTGCATTTGAAGTCCTTTTTCACCCAAACACATTTTTAGATAAGAGCACACAAGTCTTGACATTATTTCATTTTGTTATGCGCATCTGTCAAGGAACAGAGATATGATACAGCTGCTAAAAACTGATGATTGTGGAACAGTGAAACTTGACAGCATTTCATTTCCTTTATGTTCTGATTATACATTTATCAGGAAACCTGTATCTCTTCTAGTTGAGCTAGAAATTGGTAGAATTCAGGAACTCAAAGGCTTGGCAAAGAACTGTCCTATTATTTGGTATCATCTTACGTTTTAGAGAAGTTGCTTGGTTGAGTCATTGTTAAAGCTTTTGCTTCTTCTTTCATTATTGTGGTTCGCTATCCAGAGATCACATTTCTATAGGCCCTATAACTGCTCTGCAGCACAAATTAAACGCTGGGATATTTCATACATATACTTCGACGTTTCAATGGTTGTCAATCACAGTTTGTAAAATATAGGGATTACAACCTGATTTTAACATCCAAATCCATTGTGTTCATTTTATGTGTGAAAATGAGAAACCCTTGTGCAGACGCAAGATTTCACAGCTTCTTTGTCATCGTGTTTTTAATTTATCTCCATGTTTTGAGCTAGTAAAATGATTTTACTTATCAGTTTAATGTAAAGCGATAAAACATATCTGTTTATCTGAATTAACAACATTTGAGGGGATCTACAGGTTGTGTGGGATTTTTCTGGTGTTTTGTTATAATGTAAGATCATATAGTAATTTTACTAATTTGTCAGTGGCATCAAGTTACTGAAGGCCACTAGCCTGAAGTTCCTGATGGGGTTTCTTAAGGATACGTATTTATCTCTACTGTATTTGTCTTCACAAATTTTGTTGGAAGCTGTAAGGTGTTTGATGCATAGTTGCTCACAGAATCTGATATTTTTCCTAGGTATACTTCAGCAAGAATTACCCAGAAGTTGTTCAGAATGGTCAACTTGCCACAGACTCCTCCTTGGATTCTTCCTCAGGATTATGCATAACCGAAACTGCACTGTGATTCCTAATAGCCTTAACTGTTTTCTACAGAATGTAAACCTGAGATCATGTAAACTCAGTGGCAATGTTGGCAAGTGTCAACGGGAGAGGAAAAGGGTGGGCGATTCTTTGCACTGGACATCCTTCCTATTTAATACTGAGAAGAAAATTTTTACTGTCCCTGTTTCTTTATTTTCAGTGCAATATGTTTTCGTTTCCAACTAATTATGTTTGTATTGCTGAGGAAATTAGGCAGATTCAGTTTTTTGTTTGAAAGTTACGTGGTAGAGATCTCTTTTATTTAAACAGGTGCAGGACACCTAACAAGTCTAGGGTGTGTATTTGGAGCTTATTAAAATAATTGGAATGTGTCCTTTTTTTCTTTTAGAAATATTTTGAGAGCAAGCAAAACCAAAATTTTTTCAATGTCACTTTAGCATGACAACTGTGTCTAAACAGCAGATTCAGTAGTGTGCAATGTAGTTGTCTAGAGCAACCATCTTTCTCCCTGTCATAAGCAGCTATGCAGGTTGCTAGAAAAAACACTTGAAGAAGCCAAAAAAACTTTCTTTTTGATAACAAAAAAAGTACTCTATACTTATTTTTTGATAAATAGTTCAAATTATGCTGTTCAAGATGAATGTAAATATTAGTTTTATTTTGCTAAAATCCAAATGCTGAAAAAAAAAATCAGTATCTTCTATACTTTAGAAGAAAGTTACCACATTTGCACTGAAGAAATATTTAAATAATTTAACATACATTCCTTTTTTTTTATCCAGGTTATCAAAGGAAAAAAGGTATTAAAATAACTTGAGGAAACGTTTGAATGACATGTCATTATACCTAAATACTGTGTAATACAAAGTTATCTTCAACACAACACATTGAAATGTATACATTATTTGCATTTATTGTGCCTTAATATTTGTGCCTTCAAGCCAAAGCTGTTACTGCAGGGTACACAACAAATTCATTAAATATATGTTAAAAATATGTAACCTTAGTGTGTTTAAAGTTTTGCATCAGGGGTTCTTGTTGAACTTAAGCTGTTTGAAGTTACCATCCTGCCAGAATAGGTAGGAAAGTACAGCCTGTAGTTTTGAATGACTGTTGCTGATAGTGAGAGGAATGCAATGAGAGAGAGGGGTTCAATATTCATAAGTTATGTCCTGATTCAGCAAAGCACTTTAACACAAAAACACTATTCCCATGTTTGAAATATAAATCAAGCAAGTGCTGTGCTGCTTCAGATTTTTTCGACTTTAGTGAGCTACTCTTTGAGGTCCAGTAGAAAATGCATCTATTCATCTTGCTGTTTAAAGGGCACAGGAGAGACTAAAAGGCAACAGATCTCTTCAGGACATGGAAAACATTGTGCTTTTTTAAAAAGACTGAAAATGCTTGCTATTACCTTTGTAATGCCAAACAAATGTTATTTGCCCAGTGTTCGCCCAGTGGTCTAAAAGTAAGGCAAACACAAATGTTTCTCATTTCAAGCAGTTCTACCAGAAAATAATTGAGTCAAATACAAAGTTACTTTCTCCTTATTGACAAGAAAATGGATGCCAAAGCCTGTGCCTCAGCGCAATCACTCATCTGCAGGGACTTTGTCCTGCTCAGGACCCAGCCCTATGGTGAGAGGCAGAATCCCCATTCCCATGTTGCAGCGTCTTCCCTGCTCTGGGGCTTGCTGTCCTGGTGTGAGATCCCAGGAGAGAGGGGATCCTGCCTGCAGTGCCACCAGCCAGGCAGAAGGGGCACAGGAGTGCTTTGGAGGTGGTGGAACAAACATCACATACCTGGTTTTGTTGGTGACATCCTCTTTCATCGTTAGGAGGGAGTTACAAAATGAGAAGCTTTTGTCCCTAGCCTTTTTTTGCCAATTCGTAACACTTCTTTTGCAGTGTGCAGCGGCTTACACTGTAACAAATTCCACTGAGATCAGTGGAACTGAACTTCACACAGTGATGTACAGCATGAGGCTTGTGCTAAATCTAATGATAAGTATCAGACAGTGAAGGGCAGCTACCAGTCCCCAAAGCCAGATGGGGCACAGATGGGCTTGTGTAAGCAGTGCTTATGGCTAATCCTTCTTAGAGCACACCAGCCACATCCACTTCTCTGTACTGCTGGCCCTTGGTCTTCTCTGGGCTCATGCAGTCCACTTATGCTCCTAGCACGCAATTATCATCTTGTGTCTTTTGTTGTGATTTTCTTTTCCATTAAAGTTGTCTGAAATAAAGATAGGGCTGTTCTCCAGCTCAGTAGTGTTTGCATTGCACAGGTATGTGAAGATTTAAAGTTCTTCAGTGTGTAAAGTCACGTGGGATAGTGCTGGGGAAATGTGTAGCATGAAGAGAGTTCAACCTCACATGAACTTGTCTGTAACTGCCTTTTTGGCACAGGTCTATGGATCCGTGTCCAAACTCTGCTCAAGCTTTGCCTTGGAAAGACCTGGTTGTGGTTGTTTAAAACAGAGTCAGGGTGAGCTGACCAATAAGGCAGTGCCTGGAGTCATGAGCTGGAGCTCATTTATTTGTCTTCTTTTTTTAAGCAGTGTGGGTATATTCAGAGTCTAATAGTGTTTTACAAAAGTGAGTTCTTTTTATTTCTAAGTAGTTCTTACAAGAGAATAATACAGAGACTTTTTAAATACTCTAAGAGAACAGTGTGTTCTCCTGGCCATACATACCTGGAGTTTATATTTTTTTATCAGAACCAAGGAGATATGCATGTGTAAACCAAGGGTATAATTAGAGTTTTAGTTCATTTCCACTCTGAAATGAATCTGTGGTAAGTTATATTTCAGAGCAGAGCTCCAAAACGTTGGCTGCTGCAGACTCACTGGTATGAGACCCTGACAGATCTAGCTATCAGTCTATAAGCTGGAATTAATTTGATACTCTAGCTTTTTGAATGTGCACAAAAATGCTAGGTATCTCTGAAAACGCTGATTCTGCTTCTTCACATATTTTGGCAGGGCACTACTAGCTGAAGGTATCAAATATCAATGTAAGACAAAACAAACTTGTTACAAAATCACACCTGAAACCCATGAATTGCTGAGTAGAACAACTGATAGTGAGTCACTGATGTCTGTCATTGGCATTATATCATCGTTCTGATTTAAAGTAACAAAAGTATTTTAGTGAGGAAATTGGTTTTTAGAATCTTTTGCTGGTATTGTTGTTGGTAGTTGTTTTGTTCAGTGGTTGATTAAGGTTGGCGGACCCATTTAATTTCAACTGGGTAAAAAGGTGCAACGTACCTGAATGGCAAAACTCAGATTAGGGATGAAAAAGGCCTTCCTTTGGTGAAAGTCTTGGTCTGTTAAATGAATAAATTATCTTTCCAGCAAGGTGTTTTATGTTTCCTTATAAAGAAAAATTTGAATAACTCTAAACTTCCACTTTGAAAAATGTTGTGCTTTATTTAGAAATAGCAAAGCAGTTTACTGTAAAGTCACATTTCTTCCTGGGGATCTTGGAGAAAGAACTCTGAGTTCAGGCCTTTAAAATATTTTTTCACCATGAGGTGCCTTAAAGTATTCCAGAGTCTGATTTCTAATAAATATAATTTTATACAGTAATACTGAAAATTGTCAATTACAGAACTGTTGTTTCTTTGCTGTAAAAGTCTAGGAACAGCCTGCGCTTCTGATCTCAAGAATTGTTTTTTGGACTTCTGTTTTGTGGACTTCTGTTTTGTAATGTCTTTGCTCCACCCTTTCTCAAAAGACCACTGGGAGCCAACAAAACATGTTGGAATTTTCAAAGCCAGCACAGTTAACCAGGATAGGTTATTTCATATTTTGCTTATTTGCTTATTTTAAGGACAAAATTCGCTTTGGTAAACTGAACCATTAGCCAAATGGGCATAATCATCTGTGATACCATTCATACTGCCCTTTGGAAGAGGGAGTACCTTCTGACCAATGTCAGTAATGCTGGTTGCAGGTTCTTTTAGCCTTCCCAATACATGTTTGAAATAAGATTTCAAAAAGAATGAGAAGAAGACAAAAGCAACTTTGAAATATCTCACTTTAAATTTGCCTGGTTTTTTTGGAGGAGGGAAGAAAGAGTCAAAATCACTTCCTTCCCATGATGGTGATGAGCATCTGACCCTTCAGCAGAAGAGTGCGGCTTTCCATGTATGTTTTATGTTGTGTGACAGCGCCCTGCTTTTTCCTCATTTTAACTCTGGTTTTGTTTTGGTTTGGTTCGGTTCTTGTGTTTGTGTAACAATTTGATTTTGGTATTGCTATGGAATGATTTGTGGAAGTTCACATGACAACTGCTGTTATACAATAAAAGGCATTTCTCAGAAGCGTGCAGAAGTCTGCTATCATTGCCAATGTGTGCTTGAAGGCAGAAATGCTGGGCAAAGCTAAGTCAGGTCATGTCTGAAATCTCTGAACATGTCTTGGTAGCATTGCTAACCCTAGGAGCTGAAAATCCTCCACTTGGTGGTATAACACAGAGTAGTAGATGCCAGCTTGGTTTTACCTGTCATCTCCAGTCTGAAATCTCTCACATCACATTATTGAGCTTTTTACTTCAATTGCTAAAATGTATTGCAAATAGATTTTCAAAAATTTTGACAGAAGAAGCACTGCAGTTGCACCTGTGCAGGCAGGGTATGGTCTCTGCCTCAGGCAGCTAGCGAGCTCAATGACCTGGACAGCCAAAAGGTGGAAGGTTAATGGACACAGCAGCAAGGTGGGTTAGCAGCACAGCTCCAAAATCTGGTGTCATCTCTCAGCCCTGTACTTCTGTCTGATGAGTTTGTTGCCTAGTTTATTGAGACACTTCAAAATTAATTATTTCTGAAAACTCTGCAGAATTTCTCCATGTCTCTACTAACTGTCCCAAGTACTTCAGTTTGCTTTTTTGATGCAGGTTTTTAGTATGAGATTACTTGTGTGTTTGTCAACAATCCCTTAGTGCAGCAACTTCCAGGGCATGGTGTGATATGAGTTGTTATCTGTCCTTTTATAACATGGAATATGTGTTAAGAATTTCTCATGTTTCTACCAAAAGTCTACCTCACAACCACCCTGCAGCTATCTTAGTTGCCTCTAAGTGAATTTGGCTTAGGTTGTCACAGCACAAGTCACTTGCAATATGTGCAGCATCCTCCCAGGCCAAGCACTTGCCAAATTTGTGTGCAGCAAATCTCTCTTAGAAGTGCATGAGGGAGATCTGTCTCCTTATCTGAAAGAGAGCTGCTAAGCAGCAAGGCCAAGGATGTGTTTTAGGAACTTGCCCACAAAACAAGCATGAATTTCATAAACTCGGCATTTAAAGCTGGTTCATGGATTTGGAGCAGTATTAATGTACAGAAAATCAGGGCCATACTCTGATGTATGAAATGGAGCTTCCACTGTCTGCACCTTGGCATCACTTAACTTCCAAATTTGCCTGGAATCAATAGCTTCATCTGTTTCGAGATACAGAATTCCCTATGGATCTTAGCCACAGGTCCAAGCACATGCTGGAAGGTACAATCACCTTGAGAAGAAACTGGAAGTAGTCCCACTGCCATGAAGGGGCTCAAGGCAGTGTACTGGGATCATACCTGCTTGCTTCAAACACATCTGAGTTGAAAGCTGCACCAGAGCTCTTGTCCCTCTCCTGCATGGGATACCCTAGAGTTTTAGACCATGCTGTCAAGAAGTGGGAGATGGGTGTTGTAGCCTTCTCTTAACCTGGGCTGCTTGGGTCTTTCCATCTACTGCATCACCAAAACATATTATTGAGGATGTTTTTGATGGGAATATTCGCCATCAGTGAATGATGTGGGGGATTGTTTGCACCAGGGCAAAGGAAAACACCAGATTCAGGTCCCAGTTTGGGGAGTATTTATGTATTTTATTCAAGGATTGTCAGTAGAAACACCGGGAGGAGCTGGGGCTTGCCTAAAGGCTCTTGCATCAGTGTTGCTGGGTTCTCCCTGGGCAGCACAGTCTATTTGCTTGTGTTTGCTCCTGCTCTCTTGCCCCAGTGATGGTGGCCCAGGCTGCAGCTGCCACAGCACAGGGCTGCTGCTGTTTGCAGTCACTGCTTTACATGTTGGGCAGCTCCACCAAAGCAAACCCACTTCTCCTTCCTCCCCAAAGATGCTGTTGCCCTGAGCACCATGACTACCAGGTGGACCTCTGCTCTGGGTGGGATGCTCCCTGTGCCCAGTTGTTCCTACTGCGGCTGCTCCCCCAGCAACATCCAGGCAGTGAGTCTCTGTATAGACCAAGCTTTTCATAGAATCAATAAAGCTCCTAATAGAAGGGCTCTGAAATACCAGCTGAAGTTTCTGCATTCATTAGTGCCCAGAGAATATGTTCCCAGTTCATACAGCTTAAATTGCTCTGTTGCAGCAAAGTGGATGTGTGTCACTTGGTCACTCTAACATCTGAATTTGATGCCTGAAGTCTGGCTGGTGGGTTGTGTGGGGCACATGGGACTTACAAAGGAGCTATGGTACATTTTTTTTTCTTTTGTCTCTTTTTTTCAGTTTTGAAGGCTTGCTATAGGAAATTACAGTAGGGTGGAACAGTGAAAAATAGTTCCCTTTGTTTAATTCCAGTAGGCTTTGTACCTCACAGTTCAAGCAGAGATGGCAAATAAAGGAAGAAGTTATTTATCCTGAGTATGCTGAAGAAAGCAAATCTTGCTAGTGTTCATGCCAGCTGACCTTCTTCATGGAGCTTTCTGTTTTCCAGGAAAGGACCATAATTACCTTATTGCATTAAATTGAGTTGGATGGGAAATGCAGCCTCAGATTTATTAGTCGAAATTTCATTGTCAGCAAGAGCTTGTTCTTGAATATTACAGGCCCAGATTTTCTTTTTGACATAAATGCCAAGCATGAATAGGGCAAGTGGGCGCTGCTGAACTGTCTCTTGAAAACATTGCCAGGATACCAAACAAGAAGATTTCTCCCCACTCCCTGCCCAGCTGAGGCGATTTTTCCTCATTCTGTACCAGCAGGAAGGCAGCATTGTGCCCAAGAATATGGACCACTCTGTGTTTTGGTTGATTTAACATGTATGCACTTCTGCAGAGTAGTGATTTCCTTGAGTGGAGTTATGCAAGTAATTCACCGTGAGTCATTCATGCAGTGAATTAAGTGCCTCTTCCCACAACCAAGTCGTCTCCTGACAATTTTTTTTTTTCTTTGAATTACTCAACAAATCCTTTTGCAATTACTTTTAGGCATTCTGAGTAGGTCACACGTTTATGTATGTGGTCAATGTTTGTTGATTTTTTGAGTCATATGCATAATAGGTCAGAGAAACTACATAATGTTTTCTCTGTATTGGTTGGTATAAATGTCCATACCTGCATATTTAAAATTTTGTTTTCATCTGGTTTTGGGTGTGCGCACGTGTTCATTTCTGTGAGTATCCCTGTCAATAAAACTAGATTTATTTGAATGGCGTGTCACTCATGCATGCACACCAACAGAGAAGGGAAAGGAGTCTGCATTTTTCAAGTAGTTTTATGGAAAAGTCTCTACTACCATTTCTAGCAGCAAGTGATAGAGACCTTGGGAGAGCAGGGAAGTGCCTGTGCACATGCCAAAGGAATGTAGAGAGCAGCAAGCTGCCTGCAGTCTGCTGGGATGGAGCGGGGCTGGCAGGAATCTCCCTGCTCTGGTGTTACTTGCCTGGGTTCTTGGAGCATCTCTGTGCTTGTAAGAAGTTACAACAGAGACTGTGCCGAACCAGTTCACGTTGCTGAAAACAGAAAGTGAAAGGCTGAGTGCTGCTGGTAAGCAAGAGCAGATGTTTATCCTGTGCCAGGCATGGCCAAAGCCTGTTCCCTGCAGGTGTTGTCCTGAGAGCGTGCTGACTGATTGCACTTCTCCCCCATTTGAGTAATTTGACTTATTTTGGAGGAGGAGGAACCCTCCAAAAAGGAGACATTTCTAGGGAGAGCTTCCTAGAGCATGAAGGAAGCAGCAACGAGGTTTCCCTCAGAGGTCTCCATCTTGCAGAAAAGAATTGCTCTTTTCTGCTCTGTTCAGGATGCATGCTCGACTCTGCAAGGTCCAGGGGTGCTCTGCAAAGAAGGTGTAATAGCCACAGTGCTTAGGAGGACCTCCTAATGGGCTGGTTATTTGGCTAATGGGGATGTCTTTGCTGCAGCCAAATGAACGTGAGTGCAATGATTACTTAAGAGAGAGGTGTAGATCTCTGGGAGATGACTTTACTGGGCTGCCAAGAGGAATGGGCAACAAACCAGTTGGAGCTGCTGATGCTGTTGTCACAGATCTACCAGAAAGTCTGCTTTTGCTTCCAGCTTTTTTTTTTTTTTTTCCTTTTTTCTTTTTCTTTTTTTTTTTTTTACCTTCTAAAGAAGCGATTATTCCCAGGAACTGATACTGAGGCAAACTTCTATCAGATATTGCTAAGTGTAGTGTACCTTTTTGTGACTTCTTGGGGCATGACAGCTGCCAAGCTCACGAAGTGTTTCATCCCTCTTACTGTAACTGTGACTACTGTTGTTGGTAGCTGTTTAGGACTTTCATTGGCCCATCCTGAGGGGACTGTAATAAAGACTGTCCCCTGCTGTTAAATTGTTTGCATAATTCCTTTTTTCTTTTCTTTTTATTTCCCCTTTTTTGGACTGGGAAAGTTGATCTTAGACTGGGAGCAGTATCAGCTGTGCTAGATTTTTGACACCAAATCATATAATATCTGAGTGATTCAAGATGAGTGTGTCCCTCTTCTCTAATCCATTGCTGTGATGTTGAGGAAAGCACTTGATTTCCCACTTTGATTTCTCTGGACGACCCTTAATCCTGAGTTTTAGTGAGGAGCTGATTTATTGTCTAACATCAGGGAGGGGACATTAGTTCCCTGTCTGCCACCCAGTGTGCCCTCTTGGAAAGAAAGAAACCTCCTCTGCTGTAGGTAAACCAAAGGGTATAAACTGAACTGAAATCCATGTGTTCAGGCAGCTTGTCTGGAAAACTCAACTCTACTGCCACTTAACCCTGTAATAGCCTGGAAACCCTTGAAACACCTGACTCTTTCCCTTGGAGCCCACCCAGGTGCCCAGAGCAAATTGGGGTCCCTAGAGCTGCCAGAACTGGGCAGCCTGGTGCCTCATGCCTACCAAAGCCTCCCTGGCATGGAGCAAACAAGGATTTTACTTGTTTAGGGACTTGGTGCGCCCTGGGAGTTGCACCTGGAACTTCTCCATGCACTGCCACGGCAGCTCCAGCTCCGAAAGACTTGCACATACGAGCACCCACAGAGAAAGTGGGAGAGGGGCAAAGGAGGCTGCTGCCTCCCAGGAAGGTTCTCCCAGGGGCAAGCATGCCTGGGGGAGAGACCCTTTCCACCCATCTCAGTGCCACCTTCCTGAAAGCCTTTTGTAGAGTCATGATGCCAAGGAGAGAGGAGGAATTTGGATGCCGGAACCTGCAGCCAGCATGTCAATCTCCTGGGATAACAACTGTCAGGGGAGTGAGGAGGCAGCCAGGGGCTCCCCCTCCCTGGTGACTGACCTCTGAGTGAGGTTTCAGCATTAGGCACATGCTCTTTCCTTGCTCTCCCCCACACTGCCCTCCACCCTCCTGAGTCTGAAATTCCTGGCTGGAGTGTGGCAGTTTCAAAGCAGGGGTGGAGGAGGCTCCTCCGCCCAAGGTAGCCTCCAGCCTGGTTGTTGGGGCGCTCTCATGGGATGTGGGAGATGTGGGTTTGGGCCCCTGGGGCTGAGGCGGGAGGGGAACCTGGGCCTCCCACTTCCTCAGCATATACTTTGAATACCAAGGCATTATATAATAAAAGCTATCACCACCTTTTCTTCTTCCTGCTTTGTTTTTAAAAGACAGATCTGTGTGGAGTCTTTTGAAAGAAAGGGCGTAGGTACCAATCTCCAGGAGAAGATTCCAGACAATGGATCCCAGGCAGACAGGATTGCCTCACTCCAGCCTCAAGGGGCTTTTAGTGCAAGAGAGAATTGCAGATACACCCTTGTCCTCCACTTTTCCTGTTGCTTGAATGTAAGCAGCTGCGTGCTCCCTTCAAGGAGATCCCACTGTATCCTGCCAGCTCTGTTGCGTTCAGGTCTTGAAGCATCCAACTACCACCATCAATCACGCAGGGAGTCTGAGTGCGGTTCATGAGCTGCTGGAGGCCAGATCACTTAAAAGTCAGGGATTTCAGTGCCCAAACCTCTCCCAAATTTAACCTTAAATTCTCTAGTTAAATCAGCTTTTCAAACCCAGATGAAATGACTTGCCTCTTTGCAAAAATACTGGGGATAGAGGCTAGATCAAGCAGGATGTGCTTATATAATTGCATAAGCAGGTAAGACAATTTTTGTTGCTTTGAAAACTTTAGAAGGCTTTAGACTAGAAATAAACGTCCACAAGTAGCCTTAATCATTGCACTCTGTGAATACTAATTTGAAATTGTCTGGGCAATCAATTCTGATGTAGCTCTTTGCCTGGAAAAGCCCAGACGGTCCCAGATGCCTCTTTGATGCAGAATCACACAAAGATTCAAATTTCCATTGCTCTGATAAAGCAAAATGTCCCCTGCCTTAACTGAGGGGGAAGAAGTCCCTGTGTCCCAAAATATAAATATGTTGCACATGGTGCCTATTGATCAATGGAGTCAAGTCTGGAGCAGCATCAACTCTCATAACTTAGTGGTGCAATTATACAAATCCATAGATCTCTCCATACAGCCCTATATCTCTCCATGATATATGAAAAGTCAAGCCAGTCCAGTAAAGACCCCAGTGACTGGAAATAAATATTGCACCAATTCTTAAAAAAGGGTAGAAAGGACCATCCTGGGACTGACCTGTCATCCTCACCTCTGTGCCTGGGGAGATCATGGAACAGATTCTCCTAGAAGCTGTGCTAAGGCCCATGGAGGACAGGGAGGTGATTGGAGACAGCCAGCACAGCTTCACCAAGGGCAGGTGCTGCCTAACCAACCTAGTGGCCTTTTACAGTGGAGTGACATCTGTGGATGTCTCTGAAGCTGTAAGCCTTGCAACTGTCCCCCACAACATTCTTCTCTGTAGCTTGAATTTGATGGGTGGACTGTTTGGTGGATGAGGAATTGGTTAACATTCAGTCACATTCAGAGGGTAGAGGTCAATGGCTCGATGTCCTGATGAAGGTCAGTGACAAGTGGTGTCCCTTAGGGGTCCATATTGGGCCCAGTACTGTTAAACAGCAATGACATAGATGAAGGAGTTGAGTGCACCCTGAGCAACTCTGCACACAACACCAACCTGTGTGTTGCAGTTGACACACCTGAAGGATGGATGTCATCCAGAGGATCCTGGAGAAACTTGAAAAGTTGGCCCTGGGGAGCCTGATGAGGTTCAAAAAGGCCAAGTGCGGGATCCTGCACGTGGGTTGGGACAACCCCCAGTATCAATACAGTCTGGGGAATGAAGAGATTCAGAGCAGCCCTGCCAAGAAGGAGTTGGGCGTGCTGGTGGATGGGAGACCGGGCATGAGCTGGAAATGGGTGTTCACACCCCTGAAGGCCAACCATTAAAAGTGCTGCATTAAAAGAAAAGTGGCCAGCAGGCTGAGGGAGGTGATTCTCCCCCTCTACTCCATTTTGGTGAGACCTCACCTGGAGCACTCTGTCCAGCCCTGAGTCCTCCAATGTAAAAAGGACATGGACCTGCAGAAGTGGATCCAGAGGAAGGCCAGAAAGATGAAAACATAGCTGGAGCACCTCTCCTATGAAGACAGACTAAGAGAGTCAGCTTTATCCTCCCTGAAGAAGAGAATGCCTAGGGAATTCTCTGTGATCTTTTGATACTTCAACAGGGTTTTGAGAAAGATGGGGACAAAACATTTTAGTAGGGTCTGTTGTCATAGAACAAGAGGTAGTGGCTTTAAACTGAAAAAGGGTAGATTCAAACTAGAGGGAAGGAAGACATTTTTTACAATGAGGGTGGTGAAACTCTGGAACATGTTGCCCAGAGAGGGCAATGATGGATGCCCTATCCTTTGAAACATTCAAGGTCAGGTTGGATGGGGCTCTGAGCAACTTGATCTGGTTGAAGATGTCCCTGCTTCTTGCAGGGATATTGAACTAGAAGGCCTGTAATAGTCCCTTACAACTCAAACCATTTTATGATTATGTGTAACCTGGTTTTTAAGCATTCCATCAATGGAAATCTATTATTCCCCCCTCTTTTAATAGGCAGAAACCTCAGTCCAGAGGGCAGAAGGCCAGCTCATCAGAAGTCTCCACGAAAGATGAAAGCCTTTGGCTTATTGCAGTAGATACTGCAAATCAAAGGAGATCAGGCATTCAAAATGAAGAATGGATGACACTGTCCTTGCCACACTTTTGTCAAGAGAGTTCACCAAAGGATGGCAAAGATCCCCTGAGACCCCTTTATTCACGTCTTTGTTATCAAAATTTGCCCATGGAGCAATCACTGTAAGGGACACCAATTCTGGTGGAGGGGATTGAGGCTTTCTCCACTCTTTGAGAAGTCAAGAAAGCTGAAAGGCATGAAACAGAAATCTTCCTCAGGATGTCCTGAGAGTCTAAGTATGCATTCAAGGAAGTCCAACTGCAGGAGAACTGGCCGGTTACCCTGGACCTGGACCAACTGCCCAGATCTGATGCTTCGGGGACCCTCAGGTAGTTTTTGCCAGGTGCTGTGATGAGATGCTGCTCTGATACCATCAGGAGATGCTCATCGCAGAGAAATAAAAGAAAGAAGGTATTATAGAGGATCATTTCAATACCTGACACTCTTACACTTGGCTAATTGTATTTGTTCATTAAGATAAGGATCAGCATTCAGCTTCTTCTACATTTAGGTCAGCCTTCCAGTACATTTGCACTTGCAAGGGAGAGCTGCTTTAATGAGGCATAATGAAACTTGCTACGCATTGCATCATAACTTCTGTGTTAATATCATTTACACATGATAAAATGCAAATAGTATTGACTGTCAATGCACAATCATGCTTAATCCTCTAAGCCCACACACATGCATGTGCTAAAACTAGTATCCCAAACAGTAAACAAAATATACATCTGTGCTTCTCTCCATCGTCCTGGGAACATTTACTTTCCCTAAACTACAAAGTGCATCCGCTTTACCCAGAAAGGGCTCTGGCTCCTGTAGGTACTCTCATTCTCTGCAGTTCACAAAATCATGACAATGCTGTGAGACCTTACTGTAAACAACCCAGTGTTAACCAGGCTCGCATTCTGCATTATAGGCATTCAGATGGCATTTCCAATGCTTAACTCTAGTTGACTCTCCCAATATATTCTGGGCATCCAAGGCCTGCTTATCCATCTTCTGTAGGCACCCTGCATTTTGAAATGGGCATCTCAACTAAATGATAGCCAGTAGAGATGCTCAAACTCCTCTTCATTCGGGACTTGCACTGGTAGAAGTGTACTGGCACACCCTTTTACATCTGGATTTTGGAGTTGGAAAATAGCACAAAAGACAAGGTACTAAGCTGAAGTGGGATCAGTTAGTGACTAGCTATCTTCAGTGAATAAATGTTCCCTGGAGAATACATGGGTCCACATGCACTCCAAGAAAAGCAGATAAAGAATACAGTGAAAGTTAAATGTATTTAACTGTTGTGGGAAGTTCAACTCACTATGTCAGAATCACTAAACCAATTTTAGGTATCTTAACACCATGAGTGTTCATATTTCTGAGGGAAAATCCTCTTGAACTTGCATGCTATTTGAGAGTACTACCTCTGGACTTCATGATTCTAAGGACTTTCTTCATTTCTGATTTCCTGGGAGTTGCAAAACTTCTTAAATAACTTTTTTTTTGAATGTAGAATACTCACATTAGTTCAGGACTGGTGAAGAATTCTCTTTGGAAATTTCTCCCCCACCTTATGAAACACAGCGTTGCAGCAACTGTTTGCTAGTTCTCAGTGCTGTTGGCAAAGTGCTGCCGTGGTTTTTAATGATCCAGAAAAATGCAACAGACAGCAGTTGTCTGGAGAAACCATAGAGTTGTGTAGGGCATGATCCTTGGGGAGGTGTCCTATTGGTGAGGAAACCCTGAGGAGCAGCTGAACAAGCTCAGTGTTTTCAAAGGCACTCTTGCAGAGACTTATTTCAAGAGGAGTGCTTCACGAAGCTAGTAAAATTTAGCTTCACGGTGCCTACCAGCTGAGTCTCACCATGGACAGTCAAAGACTGAGCAAACAAAGTTTGCTCTTCAGAGAAGAGAAGTGTCCCAACCTTTGTCAATAGCTAAGCCTGATGTTCACAGAGCTGATCAGAGCGTGCTCAGCGTTGAATATGGATGTGCTCTTTAGACATTCCTTGGCCCATTCAAAGCCTGGCATTATATTTCTGTGCCTGCCTGTAATCGCAATGTGTCCCCTCAGCAATCATAAAGTGAAAACTTTTTTTATTTAATATTGGTGAAAGCAGATGTTATTCAGCATTTATTGTGCTTTCAGTGCCTTAGCAGCTGTAAAGACCAGTGTGTGCCAGCAGTGTATGTTAAAAAGCAGTGATCGTATATCCAAGGTACAAGAGAGTACAAGTGCAAGGGAAGCATCTCCTCTGAGCAGACCAGGCAGGGTGTGTGTCAGCTGAGGACCTCAAGAGACATGGGCTTCTCACAGTTACTGAAGGCAGACTCGTCTCAGCTGAACAGTGCACTCAATTTGAGGATTATGCACGTTAGATTCTAGCTTTGATACCTTCACTTAGGAAAAGCTTTGCATTTATCAGTTCCAGCAAAGTAAAACTTGGATGAATCAGCTTCCCTCAGACCATGTAACCTGATTCACATGCTAGGAATCCAGCCTCTCCTTCCTGCAGAGTACCCACGGAAGCTCCGGCAGTGGAGCTGCATTTAGTATCAGCTCTGTGAACATTTTCGTATGCAAACCTCAGGGGTGAAATCACATTCCCTTTGAACTCTGGCTGTTGGGAGTGTGCCCTGGACTGCTCCAATGGGGTTTGTAGAAGTGGGGCTGTGGGTGCAGGGGAAGGGCTTGTGCTCCTAAGGAAAGAAATTGAAGGCTTTGACTATACCAGTAAGTTAGATGATGTGAGCACTGTGCTGCAATCAGTTACACATTTTGGTGAGTGTGTCCCCCAGCATAGCTTTGGCCAACGAGGGCTGACATCCTCCCAAGCAGCACAAGGTGTGGCATGGATTGAACTCCACTCTTCAGGGGCTGAATGGATGAGGCCAAGTGTTTTGGAGGGGAAGGGGTGTTTTACTCCTGCATCTGCAAGTCATGCAGGACATAAAAAGGATTTGCCATTTGGGTGCTAGAAATTTCTTTCACAACTGGTAGTGTGTGTGCAAACATATGTTAGACTGTGCAGTATGGACATGTGAGACAAACATGCATGTATATACATATACTCATATGTTTATATGCACGCACAGACCATACACTGCACTTCTATGCATTAACCAATTTTAGTGCTACTATTCCCTATACTGCAGACTAAGAACTATGTCCCCTTTTTCTGTTTCTTTTTTGGAGAAGTTGGGTCAACCCATGCTAATTTTAAGAGGTCTCCCTTTCTGAGCATCAATGGGCTTCAGTGCTCTCAGCACAACACTGTAGTGAGCTATTTTTCCTCCCTGAACGATGACAGCCTTGGGTTGAATAATCATGGTGCTACAGCGCCTCTGCATTTTCTGTCCAGAGTGGGGTTGTTAAAGGCTAGCTCGAGCTTCCCTCCCATGATTGTACCTTTATGTCTGAGACACCAAATTTTGTTACCTGCCTTTTGTGTAATTCTCTGGACTTCTCTCCAGCAAAGACTCCCAGGCAAAGAACACTAACATGCTATTTGCCGAAATTCTCATGGATGAGAAAATTATCACCCTCCCTCCTTTTTGTTGTTGCCATGGTCACAGGAAAGGAATTAAAGCATCAAAGCCTTCCATTTCCTGATGATGGATTAAGGAAATTATTAATTTGTCTTATAAAAAGGCAGGTTGTGTCTCTGCAATTAATGTTGGAGGGCTCTTCATGAGGGGAATTTCAGCCTCCTGGGCGGAGAAGGCTAAAGCATCTGCTTATTCACTAGCTTAGATAGATGGGGCTGCTATGGGGGTCTGTGTCATAACTCCTGCCTTCATTAGTCACTCCAGATAGGATTTGGCTACCTAGGCAGTGGTTTCTTTGGGGCACAAGATTAAAAATTCAAGCCCCCCTACAAATTAACCAGTCTCCTTTATCCATGTTTTTTATGCTTCATTCATTATCTCTCAGAATTTTACTATTGCAAATTGAAGAAGAGAAAACTCAGAGGGGAAAAAACAAACTACTTGCATGTAATTGTCCTTGATATGTTTCTATTAATCTCTTACCCTGCTTTTCTGGCTCCCTGGTGCCCAGTGTCTACCTACTGGTGAGACAGCTATTCATATGGGAGTTCTTTACAAAGTTTGCATTCACAGTGGGATGTGTTCTGTGAAGCTGCAGACTCAGCTGCCACACTTGACCCAGCATCAGACATAAAGACTCAGTCCCATAAAGACTTTCTGATGGATCTGGGCCTCTTTTCCCAGCTTCATCTCACAACGTTTCTTGGTGACCTGTCCTGGGTGGAGCACCTGCAAGAAGCCTCAGAGATGACCATTACCTTTGGGGCTGCCTGTGCTTGCAGGACAAAATGGGGAGGAAAATATACTACTGTGTCTGCTTCTGGTATCAAAACTTCTTGCTTTTGAGTCACCTTTATTTCTCCATTTCCATTTTTTATTCTAAACAATTACAGAAAATATGATTTTGAATAGCAGCATTTGTCTTCAGACTTAGGAGAGGAAACAGCACCCAAATATGGAGATTTTGACCTTGATACTCATCAAAACTCACTTGGCCTCACAGAAAGTCCCATTGCCCCAGGCTTCTTTTCAGCAATCTCTCTGAGCCTAAAGGTGCTGCTTTGACCTTCCACTGCCAGCAGCAGCGTTGTCTGATGACAGAACCAACATTCCGCACAGACTCTTTCAAATTCATCCTTTCATATTTCTTCTTGGTGCGTTAAGGTAATTTGGCCCTTTTATTTACTTGAACCTTTTTATTTCTTCCTGAAAGGGAATGTCTTAGTGTTTCCCATTGAAACCCACAGAAGTAAATTGTTGCAAGACAATACCTGGTGAGCAAGTGCCGCTGGGGTGAAGGGAGGCTGAACAGTGCTTGTGACATGGAGCAGTGCCTCATGGTAACCTCGTGGCTCGTCCCTTTGGTATGGTGTCTGTCAGGCACTGTGCTTTGCCTACCTTGCTGTGGGTAATGAGGGAACTTGTTTGTCACTTTTCCCTACGCTGAAAGGGCACAAAGGAGGGAAGGATCTGCTCTGTGAGTGGTAAGCTCCCTTTTACCTTTGATCTGCTTTATGGGAGTACCTTTCCTCTTTGAATAAAAAAATGCCAGGACTGCTTCTTGGAAAAGCTGAATGCGATTTGGAAACTCAACAGGTGTTTGCATACCCACCATATTCCTATGAATAATACAGTGCTGCTCTCCCAGAGACCACATCCAGACCACACTCAGCTCAGATATCTTTCTTGAAGACACTGTTGCAGTCAGGGAGACTCCTTCGGTTGATTGAAAGATATGAAACCCTTGTTCCTGGGCCTGATGGGTCTGTAATTAAGAGCATTACAACCAATGTTGTAACTCCATGAGGGATGTTTCTTTGGTGTTAAACATGCCCAGTGTCCTACTGTTCTCAGACACTGAGCTATAATCCTTAAAGTCTCATTTGTTGGGGAGAGAACTCATATTTACTTCTATTTTTGTGTGATGGTCATGGGGCCTGGTGATTTTGGTGTCACAATAGCACTTTGACATGCAAATAGTCTGATTTGCAAACACAATACAAACCTACAAAGTATAAAAAAGGAAAATGTTATGCCATGTGTACCCTGGATGTATTTATGCATCAGCTAAGATCACCTGGGTGTGTTCCACAGTGTACCGATGCCATTTATTTTTCCTCTGGTCAACAATGGGTACATGATGTACAGGGTTTAAATTAGGTCCCAAAAGAGTTTACCGTCTCCTCAGTTAGCCTTTGGGGACTCAGACACACTGATACCATTTTCTCTGTCATGCCTTTTCTTTCCAACTGTGCTGAGTAATTGAGTTGGCAACCCAGTTGGCACCTCAACACCTCCGCAGACCTTGATATTGAGCTCCTTTTGGCCAGCCTGCACCAAGCATGTATTGTGCTCTCCTGTTGATCTTTATTTTTTCCCTCTTCAATACCAGAAGGTCATAATGCTTACCATAATACCTCCTTATGCTGATGTGAGCATCCAAATGCTGATGGTGGCATTCAGATATATCTTGGTGTTCAACATCAGGACTGTGGGGAGAGAAAGATTCATCTGCCAAAGAAATGAAAGGAGAAGCAGTCATCAGGCAAAACTCCTTTAACCAGGTCATGGCTTACATTCTGTTGAGAGAAGAAATTAAACTTACATGTAAATTCCTTTAGATGAAAATGTCCAGTGTTTAATGCAGAAAACTGGGGGGAAAAAATTGTAAATCTCATCTCTCTTCCTTCCAGACTTGACAGAGACCCACCACATGTCTACAGGGGAAATTTGCAAATGTCTTTTGCATTTTTTGTATTTGCATTTGATCTCTAGGTTGCATCAGGCACAGCACCACCAGCCAGTTGAGGGAGGGGATTGTCCCGCTCTGCTCTGCACTGGGGTGGCCTCACCTTGGATATTGTGTGCAGTTTGGGGCACCACAATATAAGAAAGATATTAAGCTGTTAGAGAGTGTCCAAAGGAGGGCAGTGAAGTTGGTGAAGGGCCTTGAGGGGAAGCCGTGTGAGGAGCAGCTGAGTCTGTTCAGGCTGGAGAAGGGGAGACTGAGGGGAGACCTCACTGCAGTTACAACTTCCTCGTGAGGGGAAGAAGAGGGGCAGGCACTGATCTCTTCTCTGTGGTGACCAGTGATAGAACATGAGAGAATGGTCTGAAGTTGTGTCAGGAGAGGTTTAGGTTGGATATTAGAAAAAGGTTCTTGATGAAGAGGGTGGTTGGGCACTGGAAGAGGCTCCCCAGGGAAGTGGTCACAGGAGCAAGCCTGGCAGAGTTCAAGAAGCATTTGGATGACATGCTCAAGCACATGGTGTGACTCTTGGGAATGGTTCCCTGAAGGGCTAAGATCCTTGTGGGTCCCTTCCAACTCAGCATACTCTCTGATTCTGTGATTCTACCTTCTGCTCTGTGGCAGTCCTGCTGTGAGCAACGTATGCTTTCTAGAGAATATGGAGGATGTTTTGCACCTCATAAACCTTTCTTTCTGCCTCTTTTACTTTCTCTCATGGACTCCAATGTGAAGATTTCCAGATCATGCTGTGACAGCCTGCTCCACAAGATAGGCAAAGCTGAGATCAGAGGCTTCAGTCAAGGAGTGACTACAGCTTTGACCCCATAGATGCGGATGATAGAGGCACACAGACGTGCAGGTATGCCCATACAGACCTGGTAATACTTTTCCACTTTTTCATCTTTTGTAAGCTTGTGAAAAACCTGAAGAGGAGTTAATGACACTAAATGTATGTTGTGGAAAACTCACTAAGAGATGGGTCTCTTCCTCAACTGCTGTGGAAGGAAGTTCTCAGGATAGAATTCATGGAAAGACAACCTTACTTCTGGGTAGCCAAAGGAGGAAATCAGTTCTGAGAGCTGAAGATGAACATGCTTTTTGCTTTGGAGCTTGATGACTGGTTCACTTAGAAGGGCAAGGATTTATTCCATACAGAGTTGAAGTAAATTTCTCTGGAGCTCTGTGGTGCTTTTTCTTATGCAACAGCCCAAGCACCTCTAGGTGGCTGCTCATCCACTGTCAGTGTCACAACTTCCTCTCCTTTTCCTATGTTGAGGTTCTCATCTCATTTTCTATATACTGGTATGTTAGAACAAGATCCTGCCCACCCCACCATGCACTCTGCACTGCCCCCACCAAGTAATCCCAGTTGTATTTGCCAAAGTTTAGCCAGAGTCACCACCTCAAAGCATGAGAGACTTCACTGCCTCAGTAATCAGTTTCAGGGAACCTGCTGATGGAAATTAAGTACAGCATTTGTGTTCCTTTTGCAAAAGAAGTATTTCCTCTTACAGAATGTATATGCACGTATAAAGAACTACATATTACCCAATAAAGGTACCGTGGTTGTCACACCTGGGAGTATCATGTGGGGCTGGCTGATAGGGCATGTGGCTGCAGGAGGCTTGAGCAGAGCTGGGGACAAGTGAACAGCCCTGGTGTGTCTGCAGTAGCTCTAGAGGCATGGACTTAGGGACACAAGCTGCTCTGGAGGTCTGGTGGCAAGGAATGTTTTTACTTGGCAAAGAGGAAGGAAAGAGGGAGGGAAGGAAGGAAGCTAGGAAGGAAGGAAGGAAAGTTTAGCTGCATGACTTTTCAGTATACTAGAAATTGTTGGGTTACACTAAGAGGAAGACAGGTTACATGGGAAAAACTAGTTGGTATATTGACGAAGGATTATTTTTTAACTTTGTAGAGAAAAGAGATTCAATTTACTTTTTTAAAAACCTACAGAAGATACCAAAAGGAGAGTTGTAGCCTGATGGGTTAAATACAGTGGAGGGGGGAAAATGCAATTTCCTGCTCAATTTGCTACCAAGAAACCAGCTGGCAAAATAATGGCAGAAACTATAAAACTCTGCAGGAAGACTTCCCGTAGCACATGGGATGCCACTACTGAGGCGTGCTAGGCTTTCAGCAACAGGCGGGTGAAACTCGTTCCTCTCCTGCACCACAGCAACATGAAGGACATTATCAGAAAGCTGCTGTTTTTGTGATGGCTTGAGCAGGACAGGGAGTTGCTCCTGGAGGTACCCAGGCGAGGACCAGGATGGAGGCAGATCTTGCATTTTGTCATGCACCTGATGCTGCTGTTCCTGTGAAAAGGCAGTGGGGCTGGTTTTGGTCCCATTGCTAAGGCAGAAAGCGTGTGGCATAAAATAATTGTGGCACCCAGAGGTGCACAGAAGAGTTGTAAGGGGGCAGAAGTAAGTCCCCATCTGAGGGGAGCTCCCCTTCACCTACCTGCACATAGATTTAAAGGTGACAGTTTAAGAAGGTGTAGTAAGGAAGGACACCTCTGGAGAGGCTGCTGCTTAGGCAAGGGTAAAGAAAAGTCATTCCTGAAGGATGGGAGACTAAATCAAAATATGCATGCTGCGGACACAGATAAGTGCTGCAGACTGTAAGACTGGGATAGCCAGTTTAGAAATACTCATCTTGCGCAAGATGGATAGAAATATAATCTGGTTAACACCCTGGGTAGTGGGGAGAGACTGAAGATGAAGCTGGATATAGGATCATAACACAGTGGCTGTCATCCTGCTTTGGCAGTATTAAAAAATCCTTCCATGGCATTGCACTAATGCAGACACCAGTGTGGCTGAAGATTTAAAGCTCCAGACAGATCAGAAAAGCCAGGACAGGGGCTAGGTATCTATATAGTACCAGGAGGAAGATATCAAGCACTGCAAGAGGAGAAAAAGCCAGTGAAATTTAGCTAGACTAAAGATGAAGTAGTGCTATCCTGCCTCTGCCCAGCACCTTTGTAGGGCCCGGTTCAGATCAGGTGCATCCCTATAGTGGGATAGCTTTTGGAAGAGTTTTTCCACTCCAGGTGCCTTTGGTGGAGACAGAGTCAGGTGCCTCAAGTTAGGTGGGTTGACTAGTGATTCAGCTATGTGAAATATTCAAGGAGAGGATCACTGAATCCTGAGGAACATGAGTCACTGTTTCATATTTGGCACTCTGGGTCCCACCACAAGAGCGTGCTTCAGCACATAGCAGAGAAACTTTCATGTCTTGGGATGTGGCAGAGGGTTGCAAAAGCCTGTCATGGATATTATCTCAATAGCAATTTCTGGCCACACCAAAGTGGTTGGTTTTCTTAAAATGGTTATGATAATAGTTTACCAGGTTACTAATTAGTCTATTAATTTTGAAATGGTTCAGAACAAGGTTGAAAAATGATGATTCATATGTATTGTTTATCAAGAATTATTTCAGACAGGACAAGCACCTCTTACAAGTATGCCACATTATGGAACCAACAGCAGAAATAAAAATATAAAACCCACAGGAAATAATAAAAAACTTCAGGAACACTGTTCATGTATCAGGATATAACAAAACAGGTCAAATTGTATGTTCAGAAAATTAATATGAATCATATGAAAATAAAATACAGACATAACATTCAATAAATTTTGTAAGAAGAAATAGACTTACACCTCTCATCTTCTGCTCTTACCATCAATTATGTTTCATTTCTTTCCTGGTGCAGAACTACACACAATTGCCTTTAAAAAATGGTCATCTCCTTTGTTCTTTAGTCCTACGTCCATATGTAATGCCATTTCTCAGACCGATTTCTCAGTGATTAGAATCCCTTCTCAGAGGCAAGTTCACTGACAAACTCAGGTACTAGGGCAATTAGAAGACTTACACTTTGGTCCCAAGAAAGTGTAGTGGTGTTGATGCTGGAAAGCTGAACTTGGTACTCTTTTTCCACCTCCTGGTGTACTTTTATGACAATAAAAGCTCCTGTTTGTGATCACTGGAAAAAAATACTATTTTTTAGTATAAGTATAATTATTTAGTACAATATAATACTAAATGTACAATATATAAAAATATCTAGTAATAAATGCTATTTAGCCTACCTAATGCAGAGGAAAGTCATGAAAATACAGCTTATGATGCCTAGTAGATGCAGCTTTTTCACAGCTTCAGAAAATTTTCATAAGGGGACAGTTTGTTCCTGATTTCCAAAAAGGCTTCAATCCAGGAAGCAAGAGGAGATTTTAGAGGGAGTAAAGGGAAGAGTGCCTGCCTGAAGTTTTTTGTGTTGACACTGCCTGGCCATCATTGCAACCTCTCCAAAAGGAGCTGAGAGTCACCTTTTCAATCTGCAACAGCCATGTGTGCAGCCTGACCCTTCTTCTTCCCCAGTAAAGGTGCTCAGCAGCCACTAACCCCATGGTGTTTACTCAGACCCTTCCTCCAGGTACCCATGAGGCGGCCTTTTAACCACCACCAGGCTCTGGCTTCACTTTGCTAAACGTTACTGACTGCACCTCCCACAGAATCCATCACAGAAACACAGAATCTCAGAACGTGCAAGGTTGGAAGAGACCGCAGTGGGTCATCTGGTCCAACCTCCCTGCTCAAGCAGGATATTCCTAGAACACACTGCACAGGATTGTGTCAAGATACAATCCCCCTCCTATTGCCCCTGTTGCTGGAATATGCCTGCTTTGCCTGCCGTGCAGAGCTGTAAGGGCGGATGCCTTCCCCAGCTGGAGAACCTGACTCCCAGCCCAGGTTTTCTTGCCTGGTAAGTACACCATAATTTACATTCCTCCCAAGTTAGTAAGCTTGAGCTTAGCCTTGAATCCTTCTTGAAAATCCTGGACTGATTCATTTTCCCCCTGAAGAAGCTCCTCATAAACTCTGGCTCACCCCACATACATACATTTCATTTTAATTAAAAAATACCTTGCTGGCATGACAAGCTATACAAGTTTTGCTAAAATATTAAATAATAAAAAAAAAAAACCCTCTGAACCCTCAGGTCTCTGTCACAGAGAGATACAATACATCAAACATCTGTCCAGAACAGAACTGAGGATAGTCATAGCATTTGGAGGTTTAACTTCTTTCCATTTATCATTGTGACGTGTTTCAGATTTGGAGGTAAGTTCCTTACAGCACGATCATAGGTCATCTTTTTCTTTTCCCCCATAGCTGTACAAAGGTTTTCCTCAACATTTTTTAATGGAAAGTCTTTCACTACTTTTAAATTTTTATTTTTTTTTTAAGAAAATCTCCTCGTATTTCCACCAGTTTTGGATACAGAAATAGGATATTTTTCTTCATTTCAATTCCTCTCCTATCACATTAGTTGTGCAGTGATTTCTTTTTAGTTCTGCACTGTGCTTTGCCTCTTCCAATTTCAACTCCTCGTTTACAGTCATTGATTCTTTATATGCTGAGGGTCTACTCCAGGCTGGCACATTTCACCCTGTGAAGCTCTCCATTAGTCTCAAAGTGCTATTTAAAACTCCTCAGCAACTTCATCTTTGGGGCTTTAACATATCTGTGACAGTGACCTGTATATAGTTTTGCTGTAGGGTTAGGTCTGAGGATGGAGGCATGCATTTGCTCCTTGTACTCCAAGATCCCAGGCTCCCTGTCCCAGTGCTGGGGAAGGAGATACAATTCACAGAAAGTTGTGTAATGTATTGAGAGCTATGTAAGCAAGCCCATAGAAATACAGAGCAATGAGGTGGAGCATGGGTACCACCTCTGGTATGTGGTCAGGCAACTCCAGCTACTGGGTTTCTTAGTCAGCATCTTTTTGGGGTGTTGGGAGAGCAACTGAGAGCAAGCAGTCAGGAAAAGACATTCTGTATTGTACACCAGCACAGGGACTCTGCTGAATGGGTGCTGCAGAGGTGTGTTGAGATGTTGCTCCACCTGGACAATTAGCCCTGATGTTATAAGCCCTCTCTGAAGATGTACCAAGGCATCTTGGCATTGTGCAGTGCAAACACCTCAGCAGCAGACCACAGCCTGAGGGCTCAGACACACAGCAGAGGCATCAAGGACCTGAATGGGAATTCCTAGTCAGCTATTTCTACTGCCTAGAGAGTACCTTAATTGCAAAGTCCTGGCTGCGCCTTGGAGTGGAGCATCTTCCTACCTTCTCAGTTAAGATGAGTTACTGTGAAGAGAAGCCACCAAATTATGCAAGACCAGGGAGGTGGTGGGCAGATGCCAAAGTGAGTGTATGCAATGCCACTGTGCAAGTCATTGGTTTTGTCAGGTGTTGTATTCCTACTTTTGTTATGTGTTGGATCCCCCATTGTGGTGGCTTTCCTCTGCTTGTCCCAGGGCTCAGCTTGGCTGGCCACATGTTGCAGCTCCTGATGTGCTGGACAGCCAGGCCTGAAACCAGGAGCAGCATGGTTAGGTCAGTACAAATCTGTGCTTCAGTGACTCAGTTACCCCTTTTAGCCCAGCCTTACTGACAGCTATACCACTCTAAACTGCACCACTACTTTATTTGCTTCTCACATAAGAATCTCCCCACTGTATTTCAGTTCAAATCTTGGGGATTCCAAGACATGTCCACAGGGAATTTATTTTTGTACTAGGGAGCATGTTGATATATTTTCTTATCATCCAAACTAATGTTTTAATCTGTTTTTGAAGGTGTCTTTCAGTCACAGCCCTCTGGAGTGCATTTTTTGGCTATATAAATTCCTTTGCTGTTCATCCATGCACTTAATTTCAAGAGCAAGCCACCCGCATGGTAGAGGTGTTCCACCTCTGAGCCATTTTGCTGAGGTTTCCACAAGTGTGGTCTAGTAGGTTTAATATTTATTGTTATTTAGATGGTGTTTAATGCTTACTTATTGCCTGTATAACAATAAACATGTTTGAGGCTTGCAATAGCTCAGGAAAACAAAGTCCAGCTAGACAGCATTAACAGACTATGTACAAGAAGAGGAGGAAACTTAACAAAGAAATGTCACCAAATTGTGACATTTCTCATGGGTTTTTGTAGTGAAAAAAGAAACAGAAACAGCAACTGCAGGTAGTGTCTTGCCCACTGTCTGAAATCCTGACCAGCATTGTATACGGTGGAGAAGTAGGTAAGAAATTGCATTGTGGATATTTGCAATGTTAATTGTTGAGGGAAGCTTGCCTCTTAACTCTCATTATTGAGTTAGACGAATGGCATGGGCTGTAAATGACTGACAGTGTGGCCATGATATTCTGGTCTTCCCTCTTCTGCTGCAAGACCTCAGTTCAGCATCCTGTGGTCCCTCAGCCCCCTTCAATGCCCTCAGCCGTAAGTGTTCATCCAGAGCCTTTTGGGTGCCTAGAGAGGATGTGGGAGGTGCCAGCAGAGTCCGTGCCTTACAGCAGAGCTGGTAGATGCCAGTGAGCCATCCAAAGGCATGAACCCGTGTGGATATGTTCAGCCTGTGCCACCACACAGAGTCTCTGTATCAGCCTGCCAGGCCAACCGTGGTGGTGCTGTTTGAGGCAATAGCCCTGGCTCCTCCTCAGAGGCTCCTGCAGCCACAAGACATGGACATAATTTAAAATAATATTTTCAGGTAGTTTCCTTGTACAACTAGTCTCCTTGTGTTGGAACATATCCTGTTTTTTATTCCAGCTAATGTATCATGACTCTCAATACCCACATAAATACTAGCCCATTTAAAATGCTCTTTTTCTAGCCTCAGTAGTATCTGTGGTTTAAGGTCCCACACGTTAATTATATGTTGTGTAATAAAGTATTTCCTTAGCAGCTTCTTAATTTATACAGCAGAAAATGTCTACTAGGTAGCATTTCATCTGCCTTGTCTGTGTTTCCTATTATTAATTTCCTCTCAAAACAGGCATCCCAAATTTCCATTCAAGCATTCATTCTCTCCTTTCTTGTCCATTTGGAAGCCAAGGATCATCCCTGAGCTCATCATCCATTTCAGCGTGTGCTTCTAAGTCAAAGTTTCAATATTATTTCCTAAATAGTTTTGTAACAAGTCAGCCATGACTTGCTTTGGAGTTCCCCCATCTCTTGCTGTTCTTCCCCTCTGTTCCTCTAGCCTCTGCCATGGACCTTTCCCTCCCCATCCCTCACGGGTATCCCATGCCCAATACCACATAGAAAGTTTTGCAATTTTTGTCTTCTGAGGCTGCTCCAATTGTCTCACAAGTGTCAATGCTCTTGAGACCCCAAGTCTTGCTCATTTTTGGAGAAACTGTCAGTAAAATCCGAGATCTCTCAGGAAGGGTGATAAAGCAAGTACACCCTTCTGAAAGTTTTGGAGGGGTTTATTGAGGAGTGGTTTCACCCCTCTTTCTTTGGGGTTTAGGTAATGATGGAGAGTTTCACGATTTCTGTTTCATTGTGTAATTAAACAAAGCTTTTTAAAAAAACAGTGGGAAACACATGCTTGTTGCTTTTTTATAGGGAAGGTGCAAGGAATTTGCCCTATTTACCACTTTACACTCCTGTTTAGAGAGAGAAAACTTCACAATAGTATCAATTAAGTGGTAAGCTATGAAAGGTACTGATGAAGCTTTTAGGCACAGAAGACTGTCTGTGCTTACTAATGGTAACATTCTCCTCCATGCTGCATAGGCTTGGCTGACAGAAGGACGATGTGGCAGACCTGAGAGTTTAGCTCCCTGTATAAACCCTTGCAAAAATACAGTGTGATGGTGTTTTCTTCTGTGGCATTATTTTCATTCTTTTGCCTTTAAATGTCTGTAGGTGTTTCCAAATAAATCAATTTTGTGGAGAGTTAGGATAGCTGCAAAAACATGCTGACACTGCAGATATTTAAGCTGGGATGTTCCCATCCAAATGGAATTTTTAGAAATGAAATACTGTGCAACTGTCAGTGCAGGAACTTTTTTTTTTCCCTGGGTTTTCTTAGTTTTCTTAGTATTGAGAAGCTTGAGTATGTGATTCTGTGCGTGTGTTTGTACACATGAAACTGTGGTCTCTGCTATTTCAAAAACTATAGCATTGAGGAAGCCTAACCTTCACAGAGAGTTTTTGTCTTTATCTCTCTTTATCAATTTTATTTATATATACAGTTTGAATAGCTTCACCCCCACCTGTAAATAAATAAATACATAAACAAGCAAATGCTGGGGTTTAGTGCTCTGGGAGGCGTGTACTGAAACTGGATTTGTGTGGCAAAGGATCTATGCACTGAGCTGAACATAATTGCCTCTAGTTCCTGTGCACAACATCTAATTTGTGGATTTAAAAGTCCATAAGTGCTCATTGCCATGATGGATCATAACAGCTTTTGAGGCAGTTTTCAGCACCAACGTGGTAAAAGATATTAATTTAAAATTACTCTGCATACATGAATTTTTCTCCATCTGTGACAGGACCATCAGTACTGACCACTGTAATGAAGGAAATCTCTTGTGTTCCCAGAGGAGAAATCACATAGGACAAATAAAGGGAACTGTGTACACACACAAGTTTTTCCTATTGTGCTAATGGTCTTGATCTGAGATAAGACAGGAATAAGGTAAGGTCGTACCTCTTCCAGGCTAAGAGGTTACCGTGTGGGAGCCTAAACCCAAACTGGTGATGTCTGTCATCTCCATCTCCCATTGCAGGCTGTGTGATGCAGAGTGCCAAGGGTTTTTGAAAGCCTGCTCTGACTCATTATATTGGCAGCTAGGTATTGCAGATAGTAGAAACTTCCATCAGGGGTCTCTGGCTAGCAGATGATCTTTACACATCATGCCAGCAATACATGGGAATTCAGAGAAGTCTGAGGAAGGAGTTGCAGCTTTTTCACTCTATTGCTATAGGGGGCAAATCTGCCACAGGAACACTGGCCTTTGGCCACAGCGGAGATGTGTCAATAGAGTGAGCCCTTGCACAGACATCCCAACCACACCATAGTGCTAAGCTCCCTGCAATGATCCCAGCTGTGCGTGCAGAGCATAAAGGCATCAGTTGGAAACAAAAAAATGTGGCTGAGTCCACACTTTTAGCCCAGCTGCTAAAAGTCCCGGCTGCTGGATGCTGTGAAAATTACAGGAGCAGGTCTGGAAGAAGCTTGTGAGAGGTGGCAGGCAGCCGCCTTCCCTGTGTCTCTTTTTATGACAAGTGTGTCTGTAGGATTAGGGAGGTGACTGGATGTCTTTTGTAGGGCAAGGGTGTTGGAGACCAAAAAAGGACATGCAAAACTGCAGGCTGCTGCTGCTGGTAAGTGCTCCCTGTTTAAAAGGGGCTTTACTCAGAGGATCTTGCCTGCCTTTTGACTAGACAAATTTTGGTAAGTCAGACGAGGAACAGATACAACTGAAAAGCACAAATCTAATAGGTTTTTTGGTGGTTTTTTCCCCTTCTTTCTTTTTTTATTTATTTTCTTTTTTTCTTTTTCAGCCTCTGAATTGTAGCAGCAAGAAAGGTGAGGAAAGGGGTCCTGAGGAGGCAAAAAATCCAAGTGACAGAAAGCCAAACCCTGCTCTGAAAAGGATCTGTCTTTTGCTGTGCACAGGCACAAAAAATCATGAAGAGAGGTCGTAGCTTGAGGGGATAGTTTAGCAATGTGCTTATTTCTGCCAAAAATTAGGTCCTCTCCTCAGCTGGTGAAAGCTGCTCACAGCCCCCTCCTTGTCTGCGTGGGGATCCCTTCTGTACAATGTGAAGAAAGGGGGAGGGAGAACCCCATTTTCCCTCCACAGCAATTATTTCAGCATTTAATAAATACCCAGGGTATGTGTACAAAGTATGTTAAATGTAGGTATCACCTGTTTGAAGTATAATCATAAGTTACTGTGACACCTGTGAGAGAAAATAGACACATAGACCATATTTGCAGTATATGTTGCACAGCTCAGTGTTTCTCTCTCACAGATACATATGGTATACTATCTGTACACTTACCATGTGTATGCATGTTACATATTTGTATTTTTCTGTAGAAAAAAGACCAATTTTTAAAATACTGTATCATGAGTATATTATATAGTATGTACAGGTCAGATAATTGTTTTGATAATTATACAGGTTGGAGGACTATATTAGAAAAATGTAAATTGCCTAGAGCCTGAGGAGCCCAAGTCTCATATTCAGAAGTAATTTAGGAAGAAAGTCCCCATCACGAAAATGAATCCTCTACTGCTTTTCTGAACTGAACTCAATGTTATATATTGAAGTATTTAAGTATTATGAAATGCTTATTTATTATCTCTCTCTGTCTGAATGTAATGATTTGAATTTTTGAGACACACAGATAACAGCTCTAGTGGGACCCTAGGCATCCTTCCCACTGCTAGAAAAATGGAAAAAAAAAAAAGACACACTTGGCAACCATAGTACAAAATGGCTCAAAATTCAGTTTAAATCTTGAGTGTCATCTGCCTATGATTTTGTAAAAGTGTTTGTGATGTGAGAATAAAGCTGTTTAAGGTCTCTGTGTTTTCAGACTTGCAGTGTATGAAGGCTTCCAGTATGGCTGTGTTATCATGAAATACTTTCTTTCATTTTTTTCAATCTTGCTTGGGGTCATAAAACATGGGCTAGTGCATCCTTTCCCAAACAAGTGCCAGCAAAACCTTTATATTCAGCCCCAACATGGACTATTCTGTAAATGTTACCTTTTATTAAAGAAATATTTTGGAACAATTGCAGAGAGTTCTTAATAACATTATTGGCACTCCAGCCTTCTGCCAGATGACTTGGGGCTCTGTAAACACTGGCAATACTTTCTTCATGTCAGTAGTCTTATTGACTTCAACTCTGTACAGAACCTGTAGCAAAACTGAGAGTGCACTTCAACCACATGAATAAGGGTTTTTTGCCCCTTTAAAACTTTTCACTGTACATCATGCTGTCATAATTTCATGTTATAGGAGAGCTCAGGAATTTCCAGGATGACAAGTAAGCATCCCGCAGGAAAACGAAAATTCCCCCCTCACTCCATGGGAACTTCTCCACTCTCAGTCTATCTCACAGAAAATCTTCAAGCTGACTCCAAGCAAGCCTTGGCTATTGCAGTCCCAGAGAAGTCAGCAGGTCTAAGGCAAGGATTTAGTCCAATAGTCTTTGGCAAGTTTCAGTGAAGTTTCAGTAGCTTTCTCTACAGGATTCCCAATCTAATGCCTGCTGTAGCCAGGAGCTGGATTTTGGCTTGTGACAGGAGTCTTGGTGGTGGTGGTGGTGGTAGTGGTCATCTGTTGGGCTAGATAAGGACTTAAAGTACTGTTGACCTTTAACCATCTGCAGAATCAGGGATTTTGTGGGAAAGGAGGGAATTTTTTTGCTGGTGGGTCAAATTAAAAAAGAAAAATAAATAAACAGTGGCCATTATTAGTTGTTTTGTGCTTGGCAATAGGGAGAGCAAAGCCTGCAGAAGGATATGAAATGGAACAGAAAATGCATGTGACTATGTCTAGAAGGCAAAAAAAGGTAATTTAGTACGCAGCTTTGCAATTTATCACATACTGATCACCCTGCATGTGCTGTGGATGAGTGTGGGCACACAGGCAGGAGGATGCTGAGGGCACGTGGATACACGTGGCCCCACGTGCACAGAGCAGGGCTATGGTACCCTGAGTACTACCACCATCGCCACCCTCACCACCAGCTCTTTGGGGCTGGAGGCAGCCAGATGCTCCCATTTACGCCAGCACAGCAACAGGAGAAGCGCACTTTCCTGTGTGCTTGTCAGCTGGCTTTGCTCTCCCAAGCAAGGGAGTGCAATGGGCACTGAGTTTTCCCACTCACTGGGATGCAGGAACTGTGGGAGCAAGCCGCCCACAACTCCTGCTCCACTGCCTCCAGGCTCCCTCTGTGCAACACTGGGGAGGCAGAGCCTGTCCTTCCCCTTACTCAACATGCTGTTGTTGTAAAGAAAATAGATTTTGCCAATCCTTCCGACCTGGCAGGGCTCCCCTGGCATCTGTGCAGCTCCATCTGAAAGCAGTGGGGTCAGGCAGATTTGGAGGTGTCTGCAGAGGGATGACAGGGCAACCGGCACCTTCTTGTGGGTGGCACACAAAAAGTCCCTAGTGCTCACATGTTTTTGCCTAATCTGTTTTGCATAGTAAAGGACAAGACCAGGGCTGGGAATGGGGGCTGCCTTCAGGCTTGTTGTTGGGGCTGTTCACAAAGATGCGTGAGCAGGAGACATGTTTTGGGATGTGCTGCTTTGTCCCTCCTCTTGCTGCACCATGAAGAAGAGAGCATCTTGCATCCCATGTCCTGCACCCCAAACCCCATATCCCACATTCTGCGTCCCTTGTTCTACATCCTATGTCTTGCATCCCACACTTGCACCCTGTATCCCACACCCCATGTGGGACCCAGTGGAGGGTGCACTCCCTTTTAGTGCTTGGAAAACCAGAGGGGTTCTGAGTTGCTTTACTAACTGGCTGCCCTGTGTGATCAGCGCTGTCACAACGAAAGGCATGGCCACCAGTGTCAAAGGAAGGATGCTGTGGTGGCGCTGGCCGCAGCTGATCACCTAGTTCCATGCCAGCTCTGAGGAAAACAACCTTGAGGGTGTGGACAGGGCAGCATCCCCACGGGTGCATCTTGCCTGGCCCAGCGAGCCCAGAACTGGGATGTGCCTCCTTCACAACAGGACTGTAAACAAGCACCTTAGAGTGTGTCTGAGAGTGTGTCTGACCTGAGTCAGCCCCTGGCTTCCCTCACTGCCGCCAAAGCTCGAGGAGATTTGGGAGGCAAACTCCCTCCCAGGACTGCCAGTTCCTTTGTTGAGAGCTGGAAAGAAAACCCGTCAAAGTTGAGGAGGAGGAAAGGTGTGTCGAAAACTGAATTGCAAAGTAGAAAGGCAATTTCAGCCTAGCCAGAGTGTCCTGAATTTCTTAGTTGGGAAAATAAAAAGGCACAGTGTGAATCTGCAGCCTAAGAGCCTTCCTAAAAGTGTCAATAATTTCCATATACAAAGAATTTATTTTAGCCTGGGATTTCAATGTAAAGTGATTCGACTACGGTAAGTAGGACCACTTTATTGCTGTTCACAAATTCACATGCATTTATTCTGCTGAAAATTTGATATAGGGCATTTTTTGTATTCCCATTTATCGCTTGCCAAAAAATAATTAAGAATAGGAGCTAGAAGATTAATTTTAAATAAAAAATCTTCTCAAATGAAAATGTCAGGTCATAAAAATTCCTTTTAAATCATAACAGCATATAAATCTTTGAAATTAACCATGTAATTACAATGTCTATCAACTTTTACCTTGAGCTTTGAGCCTCTCTTTTTAATCTCCCATTCTTTTTTAATGAATAGCTATTTTGAAATTAAAAAGTACTGTTCATTACACATGCCCCACTATAATAGGGTTTTTATCATATTTGCTCTATTTAAAAATACTTGCTACTTTGTAATTATTCACACGCCGATCCCTTCCTATATTGAGTAGAAAATAAAAAATGAAATAGAAGTCAAAGGTGCTTTAGAGCTGAATGATTTACACAATTCATTAAGGACGGTGATTTTTCAGTTAGCATCAGATTAAATGGTTACTTACTCTCAAATAGCCCTTGGGGAGTTGAATTGCTGGGTAGCAAACAGATTAAAGTTTGCATTGAAAGAAAAATTGAATTCAGAGGTAATCAATAGCATAATAGGGGCAGTGAGTGGTGCCTGCTGCCTGAAATGAAATTACCATATTTTTAATCTTAATTTTCCACTCTGTTTATCTGACAGTGTGGATGTGCAATCCAAACAGATAATGAGAGAGTGGGATATTGACACTGCTGTCCTCTGGAGTGCTTGTTTTCAGTGATTAAATGCTGTGATCTGTGATTACTTTGTGCAAGGATGTCAGAGCTGCTGGCCAGGACTATGGGAGGGACACTAGCTCAGCAGCTGTAGCTCTCTGGTCTCTCAGGTCCTAATGTCTGAAATTCATTTTCTGCTGGCTATATGGGGAGGGGGGGAAATTGCCTCTTTATGTATATGCTTCTGCTGCACAAATTACAATAATTAATCCCATTACTATTGTTGTCCTGATTCAGAAACGTTTAATTAGATCAATATGTAGTGCACCCTCTCCGTAAGTGCTATATTAACGAGCAGCCAAACTTGTGAGGGATAGTAAGACATGAGTTATTATACAAAGCATGACTAGCAAAGTTTGGAGGTAAAGTGAATTATCTTTGTAGCAGAAGAAGACGGATAATGGAAAGTGTGATTGTACCAGAGATCCAGCACAGCCAGTTGGTGCAGATATATGGAAATCTGAAATGTAAATAATACCCATTGTAAGTATAACATCCGCAGTCTTTTAAAATGCAAATGTAATGATAGAGATGTTTTTGTAAAAAACATAGAAGGAATTGGGAACAAAACATGATTTAAAATTGTAATACATTAACATAGCTAACACAACTGGAATGCAGAAAAATATAATGATGCAACCTCTTCTTGACAAACAGCCTTGAAGAATTCTTAAATCTATGGAGTATGAAATCCCAAAATATTCCTAGTGTTTGTTGCTTAACCCAAATGCAGTGTGATCCATTTGCATTTTGATTAGAACCAGTGAGATAGTATGTTCAGTATCAAGGTCTGATCATGTCTGATAATGGGATTACTGGCATGTAGTGCAGTTTTTTGTGTTGCTCAGACTTTCAGGGATCAGGCCCTGAAAACAGAATTTAGGAACTTTTTAAGTGTGTGTGTATGTGCCTGTGTGATGGATGGGTGGGTTACTTGAACTGGAGTATGTCAGGCCTTGGCAGTGTATTTATCGGCGACAGCTATCACGTTCTCTGGAGAATTAGCATCTCTAGAATACAATTTCCATATTTGATTATACTCTTGTATTGGACTACTTGCTTTTCTAACATCGCCACTGGGAGACCCTCCTTGTACATATTCCCAAACCTTTGTAATGAGGATTACTTTGGTCTAAGAGAGACTATAATTTTAAACTAGTTATTAGCTATTTAGCTATTTTCAGGTATTTTTAGGGGTTTTGGGGGTTTGTTCATTTGGTTGGGTTTTTTTTATCTTTTACTGCAATACAACATACAAGGCAAGGCTTTATTTTCACAAGTTTTAGGTTCTCACAGCTACTGTTGCAGTTGTTAATGTCTGCAAGACTTTACTCCTCCTGAGAATGAGGTGCAGTATAAAAAGCTGAAGGACTCCGAAGCGCAGGTCTGAGCCATAAGGATAAGACCCTCACTCGCTGTGAGTGTCAGCATCTTCACAGTGGTCCCATTTCTTGAGTTCTACTTTGACAGAGTGCAAGGAGGATACACCTCACAGCAGGTAGTTCCAAAACGCCAAATTCAGATCTCTCTTTCCTTGCATGTATAGATGAAAAGCAGGGTGATTTCCTGGATGAAAGCTGTGGACCACAAGCATCCTCAAATGTTGCCCCTCTATAGTAATTTCTACAGGCTGGAGCAGAGATATGGTGCATGAGCTAATGTACAGCTGTTGCCTGACCAGGTGTTCTTCACCAAACAACGTTGTCTTTGCCCTTTCTCCTAGAACTAATTCAAAGAGATGTCATAACATGCTGATTAATTCTTAATTTTACCTGCCCCTCTCTTTGGACACAGTTTGGTTGCTCAGGTGGAAACAAGGCAAAAGAGCTTCTTTACCCAGAGAAACCACATCTTGGGAGCTCTGTAAGATCAAATCCCTGAAAGCTCAGAGAAAGCCCTTTTAGGCTTTTATAAGCCTGTTACTTTTACGGAGCAAAAATAAAAAAAACAATGGCTACTCCAAGAATTAATGTAGAAAGTGGAAATTGCCACAAATACACCAGCCCCCTATCAAAACCTGAAACATGGCAAACAAAAGGAATACTTGTAGATATAAAATACATTTAAGATACTAAACTGAAATTGTTGGCATGAGATTTCCTCTATTGCCTTCATTGAAGAAGTATTTTACTCTTTGGTAAATTAGTTCTTACTCCAGAGAAACAGACTTCAGAGGGAAATGAAGAAGGAAGATAAGTCAGAAAACTACTTCAACACGTGTGTGTCCTCCTTTTGTGGGCTAAATTACACCATATGAAATACCCACAGGTGCAGATCTGGAATATTTAAATTTAGTTTCTACATATGGTAAGAATTTAGAGTTTGATATGAGGAAATACAACATAGCAGTATGTAGCTCAATGCATGTTAACAGGGATATCTGCAGGTATATGTTAATCCCTGCTGATATCCTTCTTCGAAGTAAATCATGACTGGCCATGTATCTTGCATGGATGAAGGTTCTGATGCAGCGCTTCTGAAATCAACAGAAGTTTTATCATTGGCTTCTGAATCAAAATCAAAATCCTCATGGGGATTTCTCCCATCTTAATTCCCTGTTTGTGACTGAGCCAACAAGAGAATGGGTGAGAATGGGACAGAGCCACGAAACCAGTTGTTTTTTTAAGGGCACTCTCATTTTTATAGCTTTGTGTTTGTTTTTGGGGGTTTTGTCTGATTTCAAACCTTGCTGTTGGCTCAAATGGAGTAATTATACAAGTAGTTCTAGCACAAATAGTCACAAATGCTAAGTTATAATGCCTTATAAAATGAATACGTAAATATATGACCTTGAAATTAGCTTTTATTTTTTCTTCACAAATGCTTATGCCAGTAAAATTAAAATAACTGCAGTGTTTGGAAAGTGAATATAAAAGAGCTGTGAAGCAGAAGCAAATCCAGATAAATGTTTGATCAAACATTCATGACAGTATGCACCCACCTTTAGTAAGAAGAGAGTATTCAAAATATTCACATAATTACAACCCATGCCTTCAACAGACATTCAAGTTGACATTATTCTCATATTAATCTTCGAACAGTGCATTGAGGTGATACTTTGTCACTTCCATATGGTCAATGACATGAGTTCCCCTCAGAATTGCCAATATCTCACTAAGTCACTTGCTTTACCATATTTCTTTGAAACTGTTTTCTCCTGAAATTACTATATCTGCTGTGTTTGTCACATCCATTAATATAAAATAAAATGAATTTATATTAGCAATATTTTTTTAAATCGCTAAAAAATCTTGACATGAGAAACTCCTTTGATTCATGACATGGGGTTCAGATTTGCTCTCCTTATTCTGCAAACTACTTTAGATAAAGATGACAGAAAGATAGGTGTTTTCTACAGTTACTTAGAGTTTACAAACCTGCTGAAGTTGAGGAGTTTGCTTGAGGGTAGTGAAGTAAGAAACTCTCTAGAAGAGATGCCAATGGTAGGAGCAATATGGTTGCAGTTGTTACCCGTATATTAACACCTAGCTGCTATTTATGAAAAATTACAAACTCATATGCAAGCAAGACAGTCCTTCTAGCTTTCTTTAAAACAGGAACATCTATAGTCATTAATGCTCTTTTCATTGTGTTATCTGTGCATGCACCAAACTCCTTATCAGCACTTTATAATGCTGATCTCTGAGACTCAGCGATATTGCTAAAAAACACCCATTGAAATGGAAAGTGGCTAAAAAGCTGTTTGAACTTCTTTCCTGTCCTCTGACTATAGAGGTATAGTCCAAACCAATGCTGGGGTTTATAAGAGTACAAAAGCTTTCTTCTGCCCATGTACCTGCAGTCGCCGCTCTAAGTATATTGAGCTTCAGAGCACACAAAGGAGAGGCAGAAAATCCAAACCAATCTCTTCCCTTTCACTCCTTAAATCCTGACATGCTCCATCACCTCTTCAAAATAGTGAGCTGCCCTTCCCCAAAACGGAGAAAAGAAACAAAATCAAATGCAAAACAATGAAGGAGGGATAATCTGATCTTTAAATAAGGAGACATGTTGCTTGGGGCTTAAGCAGGGTAAAGTTTCACAATGATGTCACCTTCTTATGAGAACGTGACCCCCGTGAGAGGTGAAGGGTGAAATATAAATACCGCTAATCCATTGTGTTTGTATATCTCTTAAATATGTGCCAAGTTTGGCATGACTGACTCCACCAACTGTCTGGCAAAGTAGGAAGTCTTCACTACAGGCTTTGAAAGAGCAGTATTCATGGAAAGCTAATGGCTGCTCTTTTTTTCAGAGTGAAGTACAGCTTATTGATGTATTTTCCTTAAAAATAGGCCTAAGTTTTGGTCTCATTTCTGACAAATCTGTCTGATTTTTCACAAACAAAAGCAGAGGAACCATTGCTTTTCATGCAAATAGAAATATCCTCCATATTGGTGTCCACAATCCTAAGTTAAAATTCATGTGTGTGAAGTTCATTGTTTATTTGTTTTAAAGATCTGCTCCAATCCAAACAGGAATGCATTCAGGCAAGTCACATTGCCTGTGTGATGGAGGCTCTTGGAGTGAATGACTGACACCATGGTCTCTCCTTGCCTGGCTGTCGATGTGTTGGTAAAGGTGGAAAAGGGCTACAACAGTAGAGATTTCTGTTTTTAGGAGATATAAATAAAATACATTGAGAATAGAAAAAGTTTCAAGAATATTAAGGATGTCAGTGGTTAATTTTTTTTGTTATTGGAATATCCTTGGAGAAAGCTGTGTGTCAGTATAGTGGGAGCAGAAATGGAAACTCATCGAGAAATAACTGTCCAAGCTCTTTTTATTGTCCATATCTGTCTACTTTTAAGACCAGCAACACATGAAGCACAAATATAGATTGCATTTTAATAATATTGATATTTAAAAGCACAAAAGTTTATAGGCATAGCAGCTGCTCCCCCATCTCACAGAACAGAAGAAAAGTAGGTGCTCTACCACTTGGGCCAGGGAATTTGTTCAATCCAACATTTCTCTGCAGAGAACTTTAATGAGAGGAACTCAGACAGAAGGAGGATAAAGGAAAAAGGAGAAATGCTTATCTATTTTTAAGAGGAAAGACAAACTTTGCAAAAATGTTGAGCCCCAGGAGACACAGCTTTTCCATGCATGGGTAAATCATGGAAAATCCTTCTCTGTGAACGTGAGAAATTCTTTTCTGCCCTGCTTCTACCTAGCCAGGTCTGCAGGCATTTCTGTTGCTCTCTTTCTTCCTTTTTTACTGCACAAAATAAAGTTTCCTGTTTTCACAGCTAAGGGCTTATACAACCTGTTGCCATCCAATCCTTTATCTTTATTTTAAGTAGGTCCCCACTAGTTTTGACTGGGCAAAATATTTGTCTTTTCTGTGCTATGTTTGTGCACAGGTACTCTTGGACTTCTTGTAGTGCCTCAAAGAGTTGCATGTAATAATCTCACGATTATCAATGAACACTGATTCTTTTTATTTCTCCAAGTTCTGATTTTTCTTGGAGCAAAGACATTGCTAGTTTCTCTAGTCTGTGCAGTACCCATTATAACCAAATCCTATTCCAAGAATGAAGCTCCTGGTTGGTTCCATAGTACCCATTCAGTAATACCTAAAGCATGAAAGACTAAATATTTGTACATCACTTTGATCCTGTTCCCATATTCATGCACATACTTCACTAGTGATACTTTGAAGAGCGAGAACTGTGTTTTACAGTCCCCATGTGCAGGAAGATGGGTAAAAGGCACATAGTGACTCACTCATGTGCCTGAACATGTGTCTAGAGTGATTTTACATGTGTTAAAGCATCAAAGACATCCATGTGGGCTAGGAGGTATGGCACAGGGCCTACAGAACCAACTGTGGAGAGGCCATGGAGGCCAGGTAAGGTAGCCCAAAGCCATGTGACTCTGTGCATCTCTCATTAGCTTGTGAACGCCACCAGAGCGACTATCTGTGAGCTGTGCTAGATGGCCGTGTCAGGCTGGAGCATGGGTACTGCTCCACACAGGCCAGAAAGCCTGCCAGAAAACAACAAAAGTACTCGAGGAACATTAAAGTTTCAGCCTAACTTTTATTTAGCTGTTAATTAAGCCACTGGCTGTGTCTAGACTTCAGGACCTGGGAGTGCTGCCAAGCGCCTGTGCACGGCATGTACCCACCCTGCTGCATCCTGGCTCCAGACCGGGGCGGGATGCCCGTGTTTACCTCCCACAGTGCCCAGCCCCACCAGGAGCCCCGGCACACTCTCAACAGGACTGAATTTGGGTGTCCATGACCACCACTCTGGGAGCCTCACAACACCGCCAAAGGTTAGTGAGGACATGGCCTTTGTCATCAAAATAGCAGATGACTTTATTTTCCAAATGGTGTTACAACCCCCTCAAATGCTAGGTTGAAAACATTGAAAAACAGTCTCCTAGTCAAGCTAACGAAATGCTAATTCAATAATGTAGCCAAGTCCCACTAGCTTTGAGAAATTAAGCAGTCAGCTGAGCTCAGCCTATGGTAAAGTTAAGCGATATTTAGTGATTCTGGACAGGCATCAATTACTTGCATTAACAGCAGGAAAAGCGAAAAGTTGTAACTCTGTGTGCTGAACCAAAGATATGGATCAAGCAGTCAAGTACAAGGGCATCTCATTTGGAAATTAAAAGGTTGGTTCACTACTTAAAAGTCAACAGTTTTCATTTGTTGACTCAAGCTGCAGACCTATTTTGATACAAAAATGGTATTTATAGCCTTGTTTTGGGTCACTATACATTTAAGAATATCTCCTAGGGTGGCCTTATCATCTAAGGTACTATCTAGATAACCTCATGGCATGATTCACTCTGTACATGGACTGATACAAGAAAACTGTGAAGAGGAGAAAGAAAACTTTGCCTGGAGACCAACAGGAAATATAAGAGCTGGCAGAAGGATTCAATGGCAGATTAAGGACAAGGACAGGACAAGAGGCAAAAAGCAAGAAACTTGTGTTGCTGGAGTAGATCAACTCATATCACAGCACTTTTGCAAGGTTAGTGGATAGTTCTCAATTTAGAAGGGGATGACAAAAACAATGCAGGTTTGTAAGGTCAGAGCCACTTTTCTTTCTGAAATGTATGTGCCAGCTAGAGGTTGCATTTACCCAGGCACCAATGAGAGATGGGAGGAGCTGTTTAAGAGATTTGTCTGATCACAAAACATACATCGAACTGAACATTTTTCTAAAAATTGTGCATATTTCTCCCTTGAGTGAGATGAAAGTTCAGAGCAGTCATCTTATGTGCAGCCATTTACAGGTCAGGAAAGAGTGCATATGTTTGCTGCCAAGCAGAAGGAAGCCTCCAGCTTCTCCTCATGGTCAGGTCTATACACTGTGCAAAAGCCATGTACTACACCAAGATCTCTGCTTCCTGAGGACACCCAAACAGGAACAGTGCAGCTGACACCTTCATCTTAGCAGCAGGTTTGCTTTGAGGAACAGAGACTGCCATGTGGTCAGAAAACCACTGAGATAGCACAGACAAAAGTCATCACTTTGTGATTAGTGGTGTGGTAACATCCGCCTGGGGCTTTGCAGGGCAGCCTCCAGAGGAGGCCAAATCAGCCACATCATCTCAAGACACTTCAAACGCAATCAATCTGCCTCTGTTTTTTGGGTAGGCAAGAGAATGTCTGTCTCTAAGAATTGCCACCTAATTTCCATCTCTGAAAAGTAGCTATACTTCAGAGATGGACCCATTTTAGGGATGAAAGGAGACAGCAAGCACCCTCACTGTTCATACAGCTGTTCTACCTAAACTTTGTATATACCTAAAAGTTGTATAATACAGTATCACTGGCAAGACAGACTTTTTTGTTTTCTTTTTTTCTTTTTCCTTTTTTTTTTTTTTCCTGGCGTAAAAGCTCAATATCAGTCTAAGAAAAACAATCTGGAACTGAGACACCTGCCATAATATTATTTTCGCTTCATACTGTATTTCATTTGAGCTTGACTTTAAAAGGACATGTGCGCCTGTGTGCGTTAGAAAAACAGTAGATTTCACTGTGGAAAGTGGAGTCAGCAGTCATGAAAACTTTTACCATGTGACAAGTATATAATCTCCCTGTAACACCAGACCATAATATATAATACATAGCTGAGAACTGAGCAGAAAGGAGAAAATCAGTCATTTACAAGTAGTCCCTTGTGTCTTACCTTTATTACAGAAGGGCTTTGCATAAAGTCTGTCTTGCCAGCTTTTAGTGTGCCACTCTGCAAATGAAAGAGAGGAGGATTGCCCAGGCACCAGGCTTTCTGGACACAGGCTGTAATTTCTCTCCCTATTAATAATGAGCCCTGTGAAAAAGAAAATAATTCACACAGTGTAGGGCATATAACCTACTACATGTGCAGATTAGCAGTGATACAGAGCCCTGATGATGCTGGGAAATGAGGAGTTAGAGCAACTAACCTGGATACTAACAGGTATCACTCACATGTGGATCAATACATAACAGCAATTCACATGCATTTGATGGACCAGGATCTCTAAAATTTTACTGTCTATGATCGTAGAGCTATAAGGGATAATTCCTCCTAAGCACTAGCAGTGGTAGTAAATATTTATATTTATACTATGGTGGTGTCCAAAGGAACCGGTAGGGGACCATTCTGCATAGAACTGTATAAAAAAGAAAAGATATAATCCTTTCCCTGTGGAGTTAACCACCTAGAGGACACAAATAAAAGGTAGAAGAATAGGAATAAAATGTACATGCAAATGAGCATAGCAATGAATGGGGGCAGCTTTGTGAGTTGTAAGATTGTTTTTTATAATTTATTTAAGGAAGAGATAAAGATGCACAATGGTTGCTATCAAGTCACTGGGACATTCTAGGGGTCTGGAATTAATTTTGCTTCAGAAAAATGGGGTTATTAAAATTTTCTAACTTTTTTTTTTTTTTTTTTTAAAAAAAATAGAAGCAGGAAAAAAATGTAGATCATCATAGTAATTTCTGCTTCTTTGAATGTAAAACTATTGGACCAGGATTTTGTCAGCTATAACATGCTAAGGAATGAGCCTTAATTTGCAAGTCATGTGCATATACATTAAGACACACAAGAAATCCAACTGCTGATCATTGTCATACCTGGTTTTAGTGCGGGTCTCACATGAATAGCACATCAGGTGCATGCCCTGGGAGGGGCATCCACCCCTCTCCTCGCAGGGCTGTGAGGAAAGCAAACCTCCCACAAGTGCACATACACACGTGATGAGCAATTCCAGTTCTCTTTCAGAAAAAAAAAAAATAATAAAAAAATCAAGGTCAAGTTATGCCTCTCCCTTTTCCAAACCCTGGTGGAAGAGAGGGAGGAGGAGTGTCACCCTGGGGAGGCTGTAGGGCCGATTGGCACTGCTCCTGGACTGCCACCTCTGTGGTGTCATTGTGTGGCTGAGAGGGCTGAGTGGGGAGGGGAGCTGCCCTGCTCCCAAACCTGTCCCTGCTGCCCGCGGGAGCAGCTCTTATGGTGGGTAATCCTCAGTAGGAAAGAAGAGCATTCAGACTTGGTATTTAGCTCCTGAGTTTCCCTGAATTGTTGATTGTTTACTAGTTAAAGTGGAGTTCTTGGGTGGATATTAGCAAAGAAGGAACTAATTAGGCAACTTCTGTAATCCTGTCAACACTGCTCTGGCTTGCTGGTACAGGCTGAGGCATTTTCACGTTTTATTCTTCTTTATTCTGAGCATTTTTCAGGTAACAGGGAAGTGGAAAAAAATGACAGCCTTTTAAAAATGCTTCACTCTAACTTACCTTGACAGAAAGATGAAACTGCTTTTTCTCATGTTTTCCAGGCATACTTCTTTCCCACGTTTCCCCCTTCATTTCATGGCAACCTGTAATCCTGGAACAGATCTAAAGACGCCTTGTTTTGCACATATCTGTGTCTTATAAAACGTATTCTTCATCACTCTTTAGGAAAAAAAAGTTGTTCTGAGACACTGGAAGCAAAGCAGGGCTTCAAGCGACACAGTAACAGTTTCATTGTTTAACTTAAATAATGAAGGCTTTGGGGTTCTGGTTTTTATTTTTAAATGTTGGAAGCAAAATATGGTAGTGATGTTTGAGTTATGAACAATGTCACTTATTCTTTTTCTACTTAAGAGTCAATATTACAGCAATGTTCTGGGCTACAGTGTTCTTAGCTGTGGGGAATATTGCTTAGCTAGATTTGGGGCATAAGTACGTAGAAAAGAAGGATGGCAAGGAACATTAATGCTGGTTTGTGTACTGCTTTCTGGAAAATTTGATTCTTCTTTCTTGTAGTTTGTCCTTGTCCAACATGACAGGAGTAAGGGTTGATTAAAGAAACAAAGAGCATGCACAAGCATAATACAAAGTTGGCAACTTAAATTTACATAACTTAAATTCTTAGTTTAAAAGACATAAATAAGGAAAAAAATTCCCCCCAGGAATTCAAACAAAACTTATTTGGATTTTGTACTTTCAACATTATAAACCAAATCCTCATTGCCCAAAAGCAGAAAAATACTTAAAAGACTATAGCTGCAGGAAAGGGAAGAAGGAGGTTTAAGTTTCTGAGACATATTAGAAAGGCATTCTAAGATCAGAAGGACAGACATTATTATCTGTTCTGACCCTAAATGGCTTTGTCTGATCGTTTGTTTCTTTTGTGACTCTGCAGAGCTCTGCTCCCTTGGAGGAGGCTGTTTAGCAACTATGAGTGGTTGTTTCTAAATTACTGACAAGGACAGTCTCCTGCTTGAGTCAGGTTAGAAATGGGTCTCCCCATCATTCCCACTCTGGATGTTCTTTTTGTTTCTCTGTTCTTACTGCTGTTTCTGCTTTTGGCATGAATCCCATATCCCTCCCCTGTAATAAATATTCGTTACATCTGGGTTTAGTACTGTATTTTTAAAGTTTCCTCTTTTTCTCACAATTTCTTTAGTCCGTGCACACAAACAACACCACCTCACAGCTGAAAATATTACACCGGACCAAAGAGCTTTCTGTTTTCTAGCTCAGAAATAAAATACCAGAGGTGTGTCTGCAAGTGACAAGTGAAAACAACCCACAAAAACAACACAACAAAATCACATGGAAATGGCAAAAACAGTAACAGCATTAGAAAGGTTTGATTATTCATATGATAATGGGCAGCTTTAATGTGAACTTTTTACATAGTCGAGCCAGTGAGATCAATTTAATCCGGGTGGGTTATTCTTCTCTTAGTGTAAAAGACCATTGATTCCTTCTATTGGCTCAGTGAGGGAGCTCTTCAGCACAGTGGCACACTGAGGAAGCTGGTTGAAAGCCACTGAAATCAGCAGGAGCTTTTTAACTGACTCTGATTCAGGTCCCAACACTGTACATAACTGCCGTCCTTTTGCAAAACTTTCTGTTTCTTGAATACAATTGGATTACCTAAATAAAACTCAGTTTTCCTAGTTAAATATTCTGTGGGAATCAATTCTTTATGGAGAAAATATTTTGCCTGTGCTACATCTGCTGTGTATTTAAAGTTTGTAAGTGTTGCCATTTATAATTGCTTCATCATCCTTTGTTCAGGTGACTAATTATAATAAAATATATTTTATGCATAAAACAGTATGAGACTCGGTTTTATACATTTCATTTAATTACTTTTTACTGTGACAAATCACATTGTTAGAAATGTATTAACAGATGGGGTGGATTTTAAAGTCAGTATAAATTATGACTCCTTAATTTTTGCAAGTGTTGAAGAATTTAATTGTCTCCATTCAGATTTTTGGCTTAACTCCTGTGGTTTGACTTGTTAGGATTCCAGACATGCAACACAAGGAGCAGAGAATTTCTGGACTGTGCAGTGTCTTTTGGTGTGTGGGGGGGGAAGTCCTAAGAAGGAAAGGAAGTTAGGACAAAAGGAAGGTCTGAACAGAAGTGCTCAAAATGGCCCGTCCCAGAGCGAGGGTTCGGATGTCGTAGAGCTCTCATTGAATAGCCCTGCTTGTTAGGGGCAGCAGAAGCAGGACTCTCTTGTGTTGCCCACATACCAGCTGCAATGAAATAAAGGCTCTGAGTGTAACCCCAGTCCAGGAGTGGAGGAACTCTTATCCAAGTATAAAATCAGAGCTTGGGTAGATGCAGCTGGCTGTAAAACGTAGCAGAGAAACACTGTTTTAGTGCTTTCTTTTCTTTTCTTTGCTCTTTTCTTTTCTTCTTTCTTTTCTTTTCTTTTCTTTTCTTTTCTTTTCTTTTCTTTTCTTTTCTTTTCTTTTCTTTTCTTTTCTTT
>JAWWEW010000001.1:76093915-76194009 GCA_035583185.1 Anabacerthia variegaticeps | reverse complement strand
CTTCTCTTCTCTTCTCTTCTCTTCTCTTCTCTTCTCTTCTCTTCTCTTCTCTTCTCTTCTCTTCTCTTCTCTTCCTTCAACTTTCTTATCTTGTCTTTTCTTTTTCCCCTTTCCCTTTCCCTCCCCATTCTCTTCCACAAACCTGGGCAGGTGAGCTACTATGGGCCAAGCCATATTTCTCACCTACTGCTCCAAACCTGCCACCATTCTTCTTAAATCATCCCACATCCATCCATGGATCTGTCAGTCAACTGCAGCTCTTTGTGGTACTCATGATGGTTTTCAGACTGCTCTTAAATTGCCTGAATAACTCATTTCATCAGGCAACACCAGGACTCTTTGAGAAATGTCTCCTTGATCAGGTGATGGTTATAAAAAAGTGTCAATAGGAAACAGAGAAATGGCTAGGTTTTCCAGAGGACCAAATTGAGCATTACTGACCCAACTGTCTCATCAGCCCCTCAAGTGATGCCCTGCAATGTTTTCTTTCCTGGTAGATCTGTGCTTGGCACACTCATTCCCCTTTTGGATCCAAAATTCCCTTGTAGTACTCCCCAGAAGTCTCCTCGTGTCCTCACCTGGAGAAAGACTCATGCCCACATTCTCCAGTAGGTGAAGAATTTATGCCTGTGTCAAAAGAAGTAGAGATATTATTTACACTGGCACTTGCTGTTTTCAGTGCCACTGATGTCTGCCCATGAGGTTTCATTCATAGAGTACACACAATGCAGAGCAGTCATCCAGGTGTGTGGAATAAATTCCACCACGTGCGCCACTCTACTTCTGCTTCTACTTTGAAGACTAAAACCACACTAAGTTAATGAGGAATGTAAAGTCCTAGCAAGATATTAAGCTCATAGATCTGTGGCTATAAGGCTGTGGTGTTGACAAGCAGGCTGTTTTTTCCATGCCTGCCAGTTTTGAACTGGTATTACAGAATTTGGAAACACTGGATTTAGAGCTTGCTTTTGAAAGTTCAGCTGATTCAGAGAGCAGGAAGCACTAGTACAGAATCTGTACCCATTATCTCATGATTTAAATGTTCTCTGTTTTACATTAACTAATGATTTAAGTGCCATTAGATATCTTTGTATGACATCCAATATGAAATAATCAACTAGCTTAGTGTAACACTGGTCCCATCAATCAAACTTCCTGTTCCTCACACAGCATTGTTAATGAAATGCTGGTAAGAAAACCAACAGACCCAAGTATGGCATTAAAATTAAGGGGTGAATGGTGACCTTTTTTTTTTTTTTTCTGTCGTGGAGCCCCTTTTCCTTTCCAGAGAGAGTCTAGAAGGGACATTTGCTCAGAAAATGTTTTATAACTCCTAAGCTGTGTGTCCTAACTATTATTTGCACTTAAGCTGATTTTCTGACAAAATAGCAACATTCAATGGAGAAAAAAGTTATCAGGTCTTTTAAAAATATACCTGATGCTGGAGCTTGACATGGTTCCTTTGAGACAGGATCCTGGCAGGCCTTTGGGCCTTTGTATCCCTATGATCCTTATGGTGAGATGGGTGTCATTTCAAGAAGTGGTAGTTTTAATGGAGATAAACAAGGATGTTGTTCCTTGTGGTTTTGCCTGACTGATTTGTAGGAGAGGATGAGAATGTGTGGATATGAAGATAAAACATTGTCATGTGCAGGACCACAGAGCTGCTCTCAGGCCTTTCAGTGGAGTCCTCATTAAAAGATAACATACCACTAAATTAAGAACAAACTCAGTATCGTCGCATACTATCGTAACAGGGGGCTGAACAAGGGGGAAGTGAGCAGCATGGCAGGGACCTGGACCATGTAGTCATCTTCTTATCCAGTGGCTGAAGCCTCCAGATAGACTCAGAAATCTTCTGCTGATGTGGAAACTTACCAGGCAATAAGGAGAAGCCTTTGGAGAGGGAAAGAAAGAGGATCTGGGGTGAAGGAAAGCCCACAGCTACCCAGGCAGCAGTAGGTCAAGAAGGGGCTGGTGTTTGTTGTGTGGAGTTAATACTAAAGGTAAACCCCAGGAAAGGTGCAAAGTTGGAAAGCAAGCCTGTCTGCACCTCTTCTGCTCAAAGCAGAGCAGGGAGTCCAGCTGCTGGGAGAGCCACCTTTCTTTGAGGCAATTTTGAGGTGAAAGTTTCAGCCCTTTGTACAGACAATTAAAGCTTTTCTAATTCCCCTTTAATTTGGGACTGCTCAGAAAGCTCTCAGCACCTTTGCAGGTAGCTGGCAAGATCTTTGTCATTCTTTAATGAGCCCTTTTCTTTTGCTGAGAGATCAGGATGGAATTATTGTAATATATATGGAAGAGGAACATTAATTAATTCCAAGGAAAAGTTGATTTTTAACTTATTCTTGTCATTACCATTTAAAGTATATAAACCTGCAGCTAGGACTGGGTTCTTTTAGGACTGTTTCAGATCATCATGAAGTCTTTTTCAGTCAGGCACAAGCTCCATTCAATGCTGTGAAAAAAGCCAAAGTCTCTGCTCTAGTGCCTTGTCCCAATACTGTACTACAGCACAGACAGCTGTAGTGGAAAAGCTTGAGATTGCTGGTTTTGTCCTCTCTGAAGATTTATGTGATATTAAATAGGCAAATAATGCATCCTTCTGCTTGTGAAGACACAGGACATTATAATAGGTTCAGACTTTTTTTGTGGAGGAGTCAAAATGTGGCACTGAATTGTGAAGAGTATTTAATTAACAGCTTGGTTTTGCCAGACTTTTCTACTGATGAACTAACTTAGCTTATGGACTATAACTCCAAAAAAGAACTATTGATATGTTAATTGTATATGATTATGAATGGTTATTTATGGCATTGGATCTCTCTGCTAAACCAATTATGCTCTATTTGTGAGATTTGCATTATAGTGCATCCATGGTGTTTAATTAAACTTCTATTTCTCTCCCTTATTTTTGTTGGGGTTTTTTTTTGTTTGGCTTTTTTTTTTTTTTTTCAATTCTCCAGCCTTAAGTGTATGATAAACTACACTAAGTCACTCAGTGGTTAAAGCTGAAATCAGCTATTCATTCGATCACCCTCGCACACATCCTACTGTGTTTGTTCTGCCCAGAAAATCTTAGCTGTGTCCCTTTAAACACTAACTCACCAGCAAAAGCTCAATGAATTTTTATAATTGTGTTTTATGTACTTCTAGAACTAGACAGAGCAGTCATTCAAACTCTATTGGTGAAAACCATCTTCTCTATTTTAATGTATGTTTAAATATATTTACACAAACATCAAGGAGATATTTAAAAACAGCGTAATGGCACAGCATGCTATAGTCTGAGTGTTTCTTTTGGTCTTCTCCTGCCAGCTAATAAACAGCATATAAAGTCAACTGCATAACCAATGCTCTAATTCAGAACATATCAAAAGGTTTGCGTGGGCGACGTAAATTGGGCTGATAGTGAGTCAGGAGCTGGCTGGATCCCTCATTTGTTCATTCAGAGAATTTTAAATGTAGAACTAATTTTCAAGTAGTTGAATTTTTGCAAAGAAAATGAAATCCTTAAGGGGGCAATTTAGCTGGAATCCTCTGAAACACAGTTCAGCATGTATTGCCTTTTCACAGCTGTTTTGTGTGGAAAAGGATCTTAGGTTTTCATTCCCTTGACACCTGCTTTCTCTTTCTTTTCTGTAAATTACTACAGTGCACCTATTGAATGAGCTGATAGGGGGTTAGTGGAGAAGGGGACTGATTCATGGTATGGGATATCCCTCTTTGCTACTCCTACTCAAAAGCATCAGTGCCAAAAATGTTGGTTTGGGGCTTTCAGTGGTTGAAATTTCCAAAAGTGGGAGTAAAGAGAACTATATCTACCCTCCCTGCAGCCACTTGTGTGCACTGCTTGCTGTATTATTACTGGGGCAAGGTGCTGAGAAACCAAGAGTTCAGAAGCTGATCTTTCAGTCCACATACATATACACAAATGTATGTATGTATGTGTATATATATATATGTGTATATATATATATAATTCCACTGTCCCTGCCCAAGCAGTGGCAAACAGCATAGAGCCAGTTCTTCAGTTTCAGAACATAATAATATCTTCTTCCTGGCCACAATGCTATTCATCACAGCCCTTTTCCAAATAACAGGCGTAAGTGGCCTGGAGGTCTTTCTGTGGACACTATTCCAGATTCAGTCTCCCAAAGAATATTTTGAAACATGGCAGTCCTAAAATATTTTCAGTCTTACTCAGAAAAACTCTCACTAACAAAATTTGACTCTCGAGCCTTTGTTCTCTAAGAGTCTGAGTCCCTTCTGTCTCAGCTGAAGTCTCGACAGAAAGGAGTTTTAGCATCTTGCATGTTTGTTAAGTGCAAGATTTAAGAGGTTAAAAACACAAAGCAGGGACAATTTGAAGCTTTCTTCTGTGCAAGATCATAGACATGGGAGAACAGGCTTGGAATAATTGTATCAGAAGGGAATCTTTTTAATTAGGTGCTTTCTAGTGTTACACATTAGCAAATAAAGTAGGACCACTGCAAAAGCATTGATTTAGCCTGGCTGTTGGGGCAAGTACAGAAGCGTTTATCATCATGACGTTACTAAGGCAGCCATTGCTAGAATCTAGCTTGAAATAGCTGAAGAAAAAAAAAAGTAGCTCTTATTTCAATTGCAACAATTTGCAAATACCCAAATCTTCTATTGTTTGAAGGGTTTATTTTACGACACAGAACCTATAGTTACTGCACCCCAAAAGTTCTTTTTTATGATTAGCTGAAGTACAGACAAACCATGAAAAGACAATTGTACACTTTCTTGTGTTGCTTTATGGGCTTTAAGTGCCTACAAAAAAGGATTCCTTATGCTTTAATTTCTCTTTATTTTTTTGACTGTAAAGACCCATGGGGTAAATGCCAGTCCCACAATCCTGCAGTTATATGGTTACTGTCAGCCTGCTCAAATGATGCTTCCTGTTCATTAGGCGTCCTTTCATCTGACAACAATGTACTGGCTTTGCTGCAATTCTTAGTCAACGCCCATCTCTTCAATAGCCTGTGAATAGTATTAAATAGTGTTTATGCTAGCTATTGTTGCCTTTTGTGTGGTTTGTCTAATTCACAGAGAAAAGTCTGCTTTTGTGGTCTAAGGCTGGCTACGTCATGGCACGCCATGTGCCTTCTGATGGGATCCATTCCTGCTGAGTGATAACATTACAGGCCTGAACTCCTTTGCAATACAATCCAGCATTCTTAACACAGTCAATACACTCACAGGCAATCTAGTTTACTCTTTATATTAAGAGGTTTAGGGAGATAAAGCTCATCTAAATACCTGCTCATGAAACAAATAAGATGAATTCAACTGATTCAAGAATTGCTTCCCAGCTCCCACACAACTACACAATGAGAACCAGAAATAAAAAATAATACCCCCCCCAAAAAAACCCTCAACCAATCAAACAAAAAAAACCAACAAAAAACCCCAACAAGAAAACAAACAAACAAACAAACAACTAAACAGAAGCCGTGCAGGGAATGCCCATATCTCCCAGGAAGAGTTGTTCTGCACACACACTTGGCACATTTCAGCAAATAAGGTGGCATTACTGTTCCTAGTAATTGTTTGAGATGACGCTTAATAATAGAGTCAAAGCAGCTGCTTTTCTTTGCTTAAACTACTCACAAAAGGGAAAGGATACTGTATTGATGATTACATTATCCTGTAGCTCAGGAGCCTTTGCAGGGCAGGTATGTTTCTGTGTCTTGAAAGGGCTTTTGATGTAAGCAGATCATTAGAAGCTCAACGTGTCACTGATCCTTAGCTGTCTCTGGCTTTTGGATTATATGTTATTCTTGTCTAACCGTATGCTCCCTGTTCTAGGTATCTAAAATTGTATTGTTCTTTCTCCCTCCCTCCAGCCCTATCACTGTGCAGCTAAAGCTAGTTTCCAGCTTTGCCATGGGGAGTGTACAAATACATATAAATGAATCTGGAAAGTGAGGCTCACACTGCTAAATAGAGCCATTTGTTTGTCCCAGGAGTTGTTATCCTCTGTGCATCATGCTTTGAACAAGATCAAGAGTAGCTTCTAAAAAATATGGCAATGAAAAGAATGCACACAAATAGTAATTATTACTATGTAGCTGCTCAAGCTATAATACCATCCATTGCCAGAAGCAAACAGGGAGGCAAGGGACGGGGTGGGGCTGGCAGTAGGTGGAGGCTGAGCTTTGTTCTCTGTGCATCATAGGAGAGCATTGCAGATTGGCCTCCTGATCAGCATAACAAGGATGGTCCATCATACCTGCATTTCTCTGAGGTATTGTGGGCCAGGTCCACAAAGGCATTTAGGACTGCAAAACTCCTGGAAAACACGGGGCACTGGGATGAACACCCATAAGGAGCCTGAAGGTAGACTTCTCTACCTGCAGGAGTCATTCTTCCAAGTCAATTGGAAGAGACTACTTACTTCATCCTTGTGTTGACCTCTGACACTGGTCTGTTGAAGTACACCCTACAAGTGCATTTTTCTTGCTATTACTAGTAGAGAGTGGGATAACCAGCACAAAAATGGACACTGTAGGCATCTATCTAAAGTTTGGAAAGATGAATCCTACCTGCATGTACTTCAGTGTTTGTGTGGATCCAGAGCTCCAGGTTCTGCTGTCCTCATATTAAAAGCTATTTCTTCAGAGAGTATAAAAAAGGTATGAAGTCCTTATTAATTTTCTTTTTTTTTTTTTTTTTTCAGAGCTTCTGAGTGCCTCCAAGCTACACAGAAGGCAGTCATTCTTTCCATTTTAGAGTGAAAAATTAATACAAAAATCTCTCTGTCATAACAACATGAAAGCATTTCCTGAATTACAGGCCTGACTTCTGAATGAGTGTGTTTGCCTGAAATGAGTCAGTGCAAGTGGAAAGCGCGTTGCTAAAAACCAAGGAGGAACCTGGCGGTTCAGAGCAGTTGCTAGATAAGAGCTTTTCCCTTGTATTCAGATCAGCTTCCTATGGAAACAAGTTGAGCAAATGCTCACCCAGAGTCAGTAAATGAAAGAGTCTATGCCCTGCACAAACGTGTTGCCTTATTTTGCTCCTGAAAACTAATGAGGTGGGCTTTGACTAATGCTTTCAGCAGCAGGCATTGGAAATGAACTAGGATTGTCAGGAAAGCTCATTGACTTTGCAGGACCCATGCAAGCTGTACATTATAGTCTGGAGGAAGAGCATTCCCTTTTCAAAAGATAATTTTTCAATGTACTGCCCATGTTTGTGCTTTTGTGCAAGCAATAATGGTTTCATAAACGTTTTATGTGATCAGCATTTAGCAATACCTGGAAAGTTGGCGATCTGACTAGATTTTACAGATACCAACTTTTCTTTTGCCATTAATACTTTTTTTCCCCTTTCTGTTTATGTTCCCAGATTGATTTCCAATAGTTAAAATTTAAACAATAATGGCCACTTCAGTTTTCAAACCTGCAAATAGGACAGACAATGTATGCAACCTCCTCATTGATTGACTCTTCTGTTTTCATAGATTCGCCCTCTTGAAAGAATCATTAAACACCAGAGAAAATGATTTGTTGCCATTGATTACATGACATACTGTTCTGACATACACAGTTTTTATATCTAAGTTATTAATTATGCTGTTAATGTAATTTGCAGACCACAAGATAAATCATTCAGCTTCTAACTGGATATTACTGGATATGTTGCATATATAAATACATCTTTGGGTGTGAAAGGAACTGCTACCAAGAATAATAGATTAGAAGGCTTCTAGTTTGCCTTATAAATCATTATGAGCTAAGGAAAACTTCCTCTGCCCATTTATTTTATTACCTTGGAAATACTGAGTTTTTCAATATCTCTGCTGTTTATGTGCTACAGCGATACACATAATCACTTCATTTCAATACAGAGGAAACACTTGAAATTGTTCTGTTCATGCTCTATCCTCATTCTCTCAAGAATTTCACAGTTTAAGGTAAATAAGCTACAGGACATAAAAAGTCAAGCTTAATTTGTGTCTTCCCAAAGGCTTCACTAAACAATTTTTTCCCTCTTCTGGTTGTGGATACTTTGTGCTAGGTTCCTTCTCTGTAACTTTCTTTTCCCAGCATTGATTGCCAAGAAATTAATTATGACAACCAGTGTCATGAATGCATGCCATAGCAGGCTGCTTTCACTAGTGACAGACTCATGTGCTTCAAGGTGCAGGTCTCTGCATTTGTACTAACAAATAGATCTTAAAAATTCCTCCTGTTTTGTACTTAATTTCAACAGGTCTTGCTCTTTCCCTAATTTCAGAAGGGTTTAATACTAACTATTCAGCAGTTACCCTGGGAGCACACTGCAGATTATGCATGCTTGCCTGACATTTGACAGATGCCCTTAAAAGGCTCAGTTTCCTTTTCATAGGGGCCAGGGGGTTGAGGAGGGTGGAGGGCTAGAAACATTTCTGAAGTGAGTGACATATGTTTAAATGTCAAGGTGGTCTTACTGAATCACTAAGCACAACCCTTGTACATTGAAACAGAGACTAACTGGGAAATGTCCTTTTTAGCTAGAGCTAAGAATTCACATTTTTAATAGTCTTGATCCCAGAGATGACATAGTCCTTCATTTTCAGAGGAAGCTGAATGCTGAAGGCTAAATTTTGTTGCCAGTATATGCTAAGACTCCTTTGAAAGTCTCACCACACGCGAATAGTGAATAAAAGATGGTTTCTAATAGGTACTGCCACAAATGTAAAACTCAAGGAGGCAAATTTTCTTCCCTCCCCGCTCAGTTCCACCCATGCGGACATTGACGTGGAGTGATGGCACAGTAATGCTGAGCGAAGCCACAACTGTAGCTGAGATATGGGCTGAGCGTAAGGAGAAGTATTTGTCTTTAACAGCTTTCTTGGTTTAAGAAATGTTCAGCATCTTGATGACAGCACTTGATATAAAGATCTTCAACACTGAGGTGGAAACTTTTAAGAGAATTAGTGTCATAGTCCTTCCCAAGCTGAAACACCGAGGCAGCCTCAAAGAAGGGAGGTGCTCCTGGGTTTGGACCTGGGTGTACATGCTGAAGGAGTCCTGTCCACAGAAGGAGCCACACAAACCCTGACTTCCTCCCATTCCTTTGCCCTGAGGCCCATCAAAAGGAAAGTCATACGTTCAAAATACATGCAAGTCTAAGTTCAAATGTGTCTTCAAATCCCCAGTGCAGATGACTGGTGAACCAAGGTCAGGAGCGTGCTCCTGCATGTTTCAGCAGGTAAAATATTTGTATTTGAAGATTAGTTGCTTAAATATAGCAATTATTGGCTCTGGAGATCCCTTTTAAAGCCAACAGAAGTATTCCTGTTGTCAATGAGGATGCAGGTTTAAACCCCTCTAGCAGACTTTATGTCAGTTTTTAATGAATTAATTATTTTGAGGCATTGTATATGAATTTCATGCTTATATGAAACTAGCAATACCAGTCAGAGTAAGGAATAGTGCAAGCAGCCCTGGTTCAAGGTTCACTGCTCAACAGTCCTTATCAATATCAGACTCGATTTGTCCTGAGTAGATGTTGCCAATTATGTCATGGTAGCTGAGGTAGATAGATTTCTCCTTGGGAGAAAAAAAAATGGTCAACATCATTTTGACTTATTATCTAAATTGAATTTGAACTCAACTCTCTGGAGAAACACAACCACTGCATTAAACAACTGAGGAAATGAATACTCTCATTGATCCTGTTCATCATTACAGTTGAATCTCACTCCTCCACCTTACAGAGCCAAACTATGGCTCTGAATGAGCAGAGTGTCCTGTTTTTGTGCAAAATCGTGCCAGCCCTGCTGCTGGTCTTATAGTTCCTCTGGGTTCTTAGTGATGTAAGTGGAAGGAGAGGTTGGGTGATGCATGAGATTTGGAGGCAATTTCCACTTATTTGCTTCTGTGTCTCCTTTTAAATGCAAGTAAAAAGTGGAAAATGAAAACAACAGTGTCAGTTAATGCTGATGAAAAAGTTTAAAATTTAAGTTGATGTTGTAAAATATGTATCAGCAAATTTGTGTTTTGCTACACATTTGTATGAGACAAAGTTTCTAAGAAGAGTGTCTATAATATCAGATGATAACTGAATGTTTAACAGTGGCCACAGCTATAGTATAGTAAAAGCTACAGCCAGGTATTCACTGGTTGCATCTAGACTGCCCCATTTGGACACACTGGAGTAAAGGCCCTTAATTGCTATATGTTGCATCTACTCACAAAAGAATTTTTAATTTTTCTTTTTTCCAGACAGTTTTGTTAAAGACAAACTATCTTCATTTGGAGATAGATGACGAAATGCAGATCACTTCAGGGAGGTCACATTTTTATTCTCAAGGCTTTGAAATTTTTAGAATGTTCTATAAAAAGGTTGTTATGATATTCTGACCAATCACATATGGAGATATATAAAAGATTGAGCTTCTATAGACTACTTTTTTTCTGTTATGTTTAGTTCCCCTTATACAGAATAGCAGATGATTTTTAAGAGGAGTAACCAAAGTAGACATTGATTAAAATGTATGAAAAAAAGATTTCAGAAAACTGAAAGCAACATTTTACTATATCAGTTTATTCACACAAATTGACTTTGTGACTGATAAGGAGGACAGGAGGTAGATAAGCAGAGAGCAAGGAACAGCAGCCTAGGAGTGACAACAAAAGGTGCTGGAAGGGTCCCAGATTATCAGCACAATGTAGGAAGGGAGTGGAGGACAGCATACAGATATCCTTTCCTGTGTGCTGCTTGTGTGAGGGCCCTGATTGATGTGAGGAATGAGGCTAAAAAAACATGATACTGACAAGCTGTACAAAGGGGAGGTGGGTCATCAAAAAAGCCCAGGAGACTGAGGAAGAGAGACTGTGTCATGGAATTATAGAATGGTTTGTGTGAAAGGGACCTTTAAAGGTCATCTAGTTCCAACCTCCCTGCCATGGGCACCTTCCAGTAGACCAGATTGTTTGAAGTCCCATCCAGTCCCCTGAAAATATTTTTGGCCCTCCTCTGGACTCACTCTGACAGATTTATGTCCTACTTATGTTGGGACAATTTCTCTGTATTCCTCATAGATTACTTGTCCTTGCTTCCATCTTTGGTAGGCTTCTTTTTTGTGTTTAAGTTTGTACAGGAGCTACTTTTTTATCCATGCCGACCTTCTGATGTTTTTGACCAACTTCCTTTTTGTTGGGTTGCATTACTCCTGAGCTTGAAGGAGGTGATCCTTGAATATTAACCATCTTTCTTGGGTCACACTTCCCTCAAGACCTTTATCCCATGATCACAGAATATCACAGAAGGACAGAATATGCCAAATTGTATGGGACCCACAAGGATCATTGCGTCCAACTCCCAGCCCTGCACAGGACCATTCCCAGGAGTCACATCATGTTCCTGAAAATATCAGTACTCTATGCAGAATCTTGAAGAGGACGTGGTCTGCTCTTCTGAAAGTGCAGGGTAGTCCAGTGTAGTGAGCTTGCTGTGTGGCCTCCTTGCTGCCCTAAGCAGTGACTGTTCTATGGTCACTGCAGCCCAGGTTTCCCATGAACTTCACATTCCCTACCAGCCTCTCCTTGTTGGTGAGAACAAAGTCTAGCATAGCACCTCTCCTCGTTGGTTTCTCTGTCACTCGGAGAAGGAAATTAACATAAATGTATTCCAGTAATGTCCTGGATTGCTTGTGCCCTGATGTGTTGTCCCTCCAACAGATGTCAGGGTGTTGAAGTCCCCTGTGAGGACCAGGGATTTTGAATGTGATGCTGCTCCTATTTCTCTATATGGGGCCTCATTGGCTCAGTCTACCTGGTCAGACAGCCTGCAGTAGACCCGCCACCCCACCTCCCCCTCTATAATGCTGCCTATCCCTGTCCTCCATTTAATCCTTACCCGTAAGCTCCCCTCTGGCTCCTCACTCATGCCCAAGCACTCCAGATGGACAATGACATAAAGGGAAACACCACCTCTTCAGTTCCACTGCCTGTCCTCCCTGAAGAGCCTGCATCCCTTCCTTCCAACGCTCCAGTCTCAGTAGCCATCCCACTGTGTCTCTGCCAGTAAGATCCTAGCCCTGCAAGTATGTGCACATCTCTAACACCTCCTGCTGTGTGCATTTGAATAGAGGTGTTTAAGCTGGGTCCAAATTTAGCTACTTACTGGTTGGAGTGGCTGGAATTCCTTTATGCTGCTCTTCAAGTGCTCTTCTGCTGACCTGCAATTAGTCTCTGGATTCTGGGCATCTACTACTGTTCCTGATATCAAACTGGTAGGAGGGGGATGTATCGAGGTTCCCCTCCTCCAGGAACTTTAGTTTAAACCCCTCTTCACCAGCTTGGCAAGCCTATGACTGAAGATGTTCTTCCCCTTCGCTGACAGATGAACCCCGTGGGCCCCCAGTAGACTGTATAAGTCCAGTATCATTTAGTACTAGTATTGTTTAAGCCCATCTTAAAACTGGTGAAATTGTTTATTCCTGTTCCTTCTCCTTATTAGATGATTTCAGATCTTCATTCTGAGACTGCAAAATTTCCTTTAAACATTCAGGGAAAATCTATTCACACATTATTTTCTAATCCACCTTGAATTACAGCTAGAAAATTAAATCAGCCTCCAAACCTCCAATAGATTTCTCTTCCCTTGCTATGCACTTCTCACTGAGGAAGTGGCAAAGCAGACATAGTGTTGTCCGTTAATAAAACTCACACAGATAAAAGACAAAAAATTAACATATCACAAGATTATAAAATCACAAATTCTATTCAGTCTTCTCTTCCAGTTGCCTGCGTGTCAGTTATTAATTTGACCTTTGTGAATATTCTTTGCAGTACATCACATGGTTATAAAGCAGCTAAGCCTTCAGAACTGCACTCAAATCTCCAAAAATGCTAAAATAGCCTTATAGTGTAAAGTCAAGCATACAACTGCTGGTAATGCAATTTAAAGTCTATTGGTCTCTGTAGGTCTAGAGAGTAGAATTTTGCCCAAAGCTGCATGGCAAGCATGGAGTGCAGCTGGAGCAGGATGCAGTTAACATGACCTGTACATTCCCCAGCTCTAGAGACACCTTCTGTCTTATTGCTACTCATTGCTACTTTTTTTTTCAATCATGATTAACCTCAAACTGTAGTAACATTTGTAAATTTTAGACAAGTCAAAAAAGGGGATAGGTGATATATTTCTCAGCATGAGAAAGGCATAGATCTGTTGGAGAGGGACAAGAGAAGGGTAACAAAGATGGTTAGAGAGCTGGACCACCTCTGCTATGAAGAGAGGCTGAGGGAGATGGGATTGTTGTTCAGTCTGGAGAAGAAAAGCTTCCAGGGAGACCTCGCAGTAGCCTTCCAGCACCTAAAGGGGGCCTGCATGAAAGATGGGAATACTTTTTAGCTGGGTCTGTTGTGATAGGAAAAGGGGTAATGGTTTTAAACTAAAAGAGCATTGATTTAGATGAGATATAAGGAAGAAGATTTTTACAATAAGGGTGGTGAAGCACTGGAACAGGTTGTCCAAAGAAGTGGAGATGCACCATCCCTGGCGACATTCAAGTTCAGACAGGACGGAGCTCTGAGAAATCTGATCTGGTTGAAGATGTCCCTGCTCATTGCAGGGGGTTTGGACTAGATAACCTTTTAAAGTCCCTTCCAGCCCAAACCATTCTATTATTTTTAAGAACTGTGTAGCGAACAGCTTCTAGACTTTCCTATCCACAGGCCGCTAGTATTTTAGCTACAGAATAACTGGCAGAAGTAAGACTGCTGTTCTTTGTCACTCATACATGCAGAAAGAGTAAAAAACCTCCAGCTGCTAGTAGCTTATGTCATCTATCTGCTGGGCCATGAAGGAGCCCTGCAAACGGTATCTGTGGGTGCTATTGTGACTCTGCACATGGATTCTGTCCAGATGACAAGAGGCAGAACTGATGTTCATTTGTCATGCCTGTGCTGAAAAGCAGTGATACAGAGAGGATGACTCTTGGATGTGTCAAAACAGAGACAAAAATGTAGTTTCAGTTTCTTGTAATCTGATGTCAACTAGTACATGAACACCAACACCAACTTAATGCGTTTGCTGCTTCTCAAGTGAACCACCATAAATGACATGAGATATACCCTCAGCCTGCAGCAAGGAAAAGGTAAGGTGTTTCTGGGAAAACCTAGACAAAAAGAAACTGCTTAACAAGAAGATTGGTAAACCTAGTGGATCCATCCCATTCCAGCACCTGCCCTTGGACAGCCCCTTATGGCAAAAGGAAAAACCCCACCAAGTTCCCAGGATCCATACAGGGAGTGCAAAAGGCAGCTTCGCTTCTCACCTTGCAAATCAGTCCTGGCGTCCTTTTTTTTACATTTTTCCTAAACCCAAGTACCTGGGGTATAAAGCTGTAGATAGGTATCTGCAGGCCCCGATGTGCCTCTCCTGATCTGCCCAGAGGTGTTCTGCATAGATGCTGTTAGCAGCATCCCTCTTTGCCAGCACATTTGCCCATTTGTCTTCCTCTAAAAAGTGTTGCAGAGCAGTTAAAATCTCCATGAGGAACTGTTGTCATTGCTAATGTTTACGGATTAGAAAATGTTAGTTCCATGCAAATTATACTTAATTACTGTTGTAGGATAATAATTACTTTTCATTAATAGAGTTCTAAATCTTTGAAAGCCTTAAATACTGTATATCTAATTTATGTTACACAGTACAAAACCAATGAAACCCTTTCATTAATTCATTAATGATTAGTTGGAAAAGCAATGTGACAGATTATTATACATTCTACAAAGTACTATTAGTACACTCATATACACAGCTTAATTTAGAACTTTAATATTAGAGTTCTAGTTCTTCAACCACGGAAATTGAGTAGAAAATGACTATGAAGATAAATGTTCATTTGATATTTTTTCCTCAGCCACACTTTCTACTGCGTTCTCCTTCTTTTTTACAATTCACACAAAAAGAAAAAAATTAAATAAGCATGTACCATGGAGGACTAAATTTTTTTGTGTATTTTCAAAACTAGGTATCACTTAGTTAATGGATGTCATTATGTTAAATGTCAAAATCAGTAGTGCCATACTTTTGAAAGCAGTGAATCCTCTCTCAATCCAGTTGAGACATCGGACAGGAGGGCTTAAGCAACCAAGCCAGACCTTTACTTCTGGACTTCTATGTACAAGTGCTGGGAAAATGAGACTAAAAGTTTCATGAAAGGAAATTAATGAACATCATCTTATAAGAAAGAAAAAGAAAGAATGAGAGTGAGCATGAGTCTTGTTCTCTTCACACTTTTGACTCAAGTGGAGAAAAAGAAGAACACCTAGCCTATAATGTGTGATAATACAGGAGTCTGGGATGGGTAAACAGCACCCTGAAAGTAACTTTATCACCCTGTGACTATTCTCTGCAGGTCTACACCTCAGGAACAGACCTTTGTTTGGGCAGGAAAGTTGGAACCATGTACTGAGTAATGAGTGCTCCTAAAGCCAGGCTCTGTTCTGTTTACCCCCATGTGCATGACCAGACTGTTCAGGTCATTGAGTTTAACTGGCATTATTACTACACATAAATACAAGACAATTGAAGAAAAAGATGCATATACTCCTGCCTGAATGCACTATTGCAGCAAACCAAGCCAAGATTAAATGCTCATGCATTGTTGCTCTATTTTTGTGAACTGCACATAAAACATGGAGAAAATGTTTTTAAATGAAAGCTCTAGAAATGTCCATTGGCAAGGAAGATGTTTTGCAGGAGGTTATGCAGTAATTTCTGCTTGATGGACAGGATTCTTTGTCTACTTTTAAAATGGAAGGAGAAATGCACATGTAAACTTCTCTGCTTAAATAGCATATCAAGGGGAAAAGCACTGGAACAACCCTTGGAGGATACCCGTCAGCCACCAGGTATTTCCTGTCCTTCCTACCCCTGTAAGGTGTTGGGTGGTTTTGGTGGTTGCAGGGCTCTACTCAGTTGTACCTACACTAAGTGGAGAACTCCAGCTTTCCATAAAAACTTTGTCAAAATGTAGGCTTTCCCTTCCACAAGAAAGTCCAACCCTTTGAAAAGTGCTTTGAAGACACTGCAATATTAAGTCAGGGAGCTGCTATTACACCTGTACAAAAAAAAAAAAAAAACCCACAAAAAAATCCCAAACAACTTTTAAAAAATATTACAACTATTCATTCAAATATTCTCTAATGTTACATTTGAATTTTTAATGTCAAATTTTAATACAGGAAATCACTGAAAAAATGAAATCAGGACTTCGTGGCTTAAATAAGAAGTCAAAGTTTCAACCTTTTCACATAGAAAAAGCTGCCAATGTTACGTGTCTGCAAAAAAAATTGAAATTTCCTTAAGTCTACCGTCCAGTAGAAAGGTCTTCCATCAGAAATATTTTGTATTCATGGAGTTACTCTGAATAAGCAGTTTCACATGCTCTAATGAGCTGTATGTGAAGACAGTAGACATGCATTTAACCAACAAACAATGTTTTTCTCCACCCCATATTCAACAGAATGCAAAATAAATTCCATTATTTGCTTCATTTGCGTCTTTTGAGGACAGTAATATATTGTAAACATTATTAGTGCTTTACATTGACATCTGTCTGTGGAAGAACTCAGGAGTTAGTCTTACCACAGGGTGTAAATTATCACTGACCCTCTGAAAAGACAGTCCCAGACTGCGGCTGGGAACGCCAAGAGTGGGGATGTCCCTGCAGGCCACTCAGTCTTTGAGAATCTTTTTTTAATGTTCATTGTAAATCCTGAAGATGTACAGAAAACTTCAGTTTCTATGATGCTTTCTAAACCACAGGAATATATTTAATACATTAATAAAAGCAAAAAAAGCCAAACAAACCCTAGGAACAATCCAGTTCCTGTCATCTCTCTTGATTTTCCACTTAGTAGACTTCTTTATGGATTAAAAAACTTTTTTTCTTCTTCTTCTTGTAAAGAGTGTTCATTGAAGCTTGGCCAATAGATGGTATCACCCTTTCCAAAGTCTATGCTATGGGAGGCCTATGGAAGCATATCTGCTCAAGGCATTCATGCAAATTATTACTTACTGCCCTATATGCTCATAAATTAATAGCTTCTCTGTGGATGAAAAACAGAAATTAGACAACCATTAAGGTTGAACAATGTATAAAGAATATTAAATATTAATATATGAAATGAAAAAATATTGCAAGAGATATGAATAGATATGCCAGAAGCATAACAAGCCAAACCTAGGAATGTAAATAATAAAAACATGTTTTCAGCTAGATATTCTGGATGGTTTAGTATTCAAATTAAAGTTTGTTTTCCCATTCAATGAAAACAAAACAAAAAGTATTTACCGTTGTTGCCTTATTTGCATGAGAGTTCATTTTCCTCCTGTGAACAGAAACAGATCCTTAAGCGGAGGCGAATCGGGATGGAAAGGCCACTTTCTCACCGGTGTGTTTTTCAAGGAGCATTTCAGTGAGGTGTGGATGGCAGCTCTGCAAGTTCAAGAGCAAGAATACCCCTTACAATTTAAAGTGTTATTTGAATGAATAATTGCGAAGCTAGCTTGTGCATTTTAATGACTTGTGTCGGCAGCAACGATAAAATTGAAATGGAAATTGGATGAAGTGTTTACTTAATAGTAGGATAAGGCTGCCTGTTGCTAAAGTATTGCAGCTTGACTGCATGTGTCACTTCTCTCTGGCAGTGATGCTTTTCCTTAGAGCCCTGTCAGAGCTACAGGACCTATCACTTCACACAGTGCACCAGCTGTGAAAAAAAATCACGTTCAAAGGACCCGATTTCTTTCTGGATTCAAGTTCATTTTAAAAAACAATTGCACTTTGGACAGATTCAGCTTATTTTCTCTAACTCTGAATTAAATATTACTGTTGTCTGTTTCTGGGAGAATTATTGCGATGGTGGTATGTATGGATTTTTGCCTTAACCATAGATTGTTTCAGCCAGACCTTGATTCAGCTTCCTGTTAGGTCCCTGGAAGTGACAAGTGTACCCATTATAATATAAGTTTAGCAAAATACCAGATGGGGCATGCTCTTGTTCCCATATTCAGTTTTATACAATTTCATTTAGCCATTATAGTGTTCATTTCCCAGAGCTTGGGCTGGACTGTATCACAGGTTGCTTTTCAAGAAGTCTAGATCCACTCCTGTCTAAAACCTTGATGTGAGTCCTACCAAGTTTCAACAGCACCTGACTCTTAAATTGTGTATGTAAGAGTTGTATTGACTTCACCTTAGTAAAGGTACTTAATCTGGGCTTTTCCCATGCTGTGGGCTGTTTTGTGGGATTCATAGGAATGAGAAAACAGTTAAGAGGGAATCTGCTATATTTGGAAGAGGCAGAAAACGTTTCTCAGGATAGTCCGCAAACACTCTAATGAACATGGATATCTAAGGATTTCAGATCCAGATGCTTGATTTAATCAACACACATGTGAACATGTGCACACACACACACACACACACACACACACACACACACAGCAACACCTTGGCTCATAAATATGATTAATTACTAAAGCTTTTGACTGATAGCTATCATGGAAAAATCCCAAATTTTGTCTTAGAAAGGAATGCTCTTATTTCTATCTGTAGTTCGAAAAAAAATTTGAATCCTGGCTATATCTCAATTCTGATTGGAAAAATGTATCAAAATAACTTCTGCATTTTTATACAATAACCACACAAGGCAAGATACCAATCCTTCTAAAAGCACATGAGAGTAAAGTCTAGCTGTCACAGTGCTTGGGGCTGTGTCCAACACCAAGAAAAATCCAAAATAACATTGCACAACTGTACTATCAGGCATAAGGTCAATCAGGTTCAGCTCCAAAGGAGGTGGCATCTGTTACCTACCTCATGTTTTAGTAAATAGTCTGTTTTTTATGTGACAAGTGCAAACACAGATACAAATTAATGGGAAAAGAAAAGCCCCAATTGTCCATTTGTGTCACATTGCAAACTGCTGGGTGAAAAACAGCCCAGCATCATTTAATCATCCTGTTTTCCCTCTCCTTTTTCACTCATTACATTCATTACTGGTCACAAAAGACTGCTCACAAAACAGCTAGTGATTTTAATTTAATGCATCCTTTCTAAAACCTGCAGGGAAATTAAAGGAGGGAGCAACCTGGGGAGGGCTGCGGAGCAGAAGGGGGAAATGGCACATCTGAAGCTTTAAATGCTAATAGTCAAACATTTCCCAAATAGATCTGAGCTGACCCTAAACACATTGGGAGGGCTTAACTCATTAGTTTGCAAATTGAGTCAAATTGACACAAGGAGTTTCCTTGCAGTGCCTTTAAATCTCTGACGGAGGCTGGTGAGTGACCTCTCAATCTGACAAGCCAACAGTTGCCAAACCATCTCAATATCACAAAATCCAATAAAACAAGCTATCCAGGCAGATCACCAAGGGCTGGCGGAAGTTTTTTTCCCTGCATTATGCAAAAGGTTGTTGTTGCCACCTCCAGTTAAATATACAGGCATCATTGCTTTACAAAGAGATAAGTAAATAAAAGAGCAGTAATTAACAAATCTAATCAGGACAGTGTGTAATATTTGGGAAGCATGACAATATTTGGTTGGAGCTGTAAAGAGCCCGTGGAGCAGAGCTCACCTGGGGGACACTGCTCTAGCAAATGGCACTCTTCCAAATTGTTCTGCACTAGCCAGCGTGGGGGCTTTAGATGGTAGATTTCTCTTTCAAGTCCTGTCTCCTCACCCACTGAAATCAATAGAAAGGCCCTCACTGACACTAGAAGGGTGACAAGAGAGAAATATGCACTGTGAGAGTCTGGAAGAGGCCATGCTGGCATGAGAACAACCTGGGACAAGATACAGATCACCACAGCTGGAAGAATGGCATTTATCTCCCCAGTAAGGTGTTTAAACTGGGGTGTGTAACCCAGAGCTGGGTGCCTACACTGGTAGAGCCTGGGGAGCTATTGCTCTGCCCAGACAGAGGTGCCTACCTTTCCCTAAGCTCCCTCGATGCCTTTGAGCAAATCTCCAGCAGCTGCCATGGGAGACTCAGTATTCACCCCAGGCTCCTGCAGGCTCATTTGACTGAACCCTGACATCCTGAGTGGGAGCATCCAGCTTTCTGCTTTGCTTCCTCTTGTAGAAGATGCTGTAATCACTAGCCACCTGCTTCTGACTAGAAATGATGTGGGAAGAAATGCCCCATTCCCACAGACAAGCTCCAAAAGAGCTTTGTGGCTCCATGATATACTATTGAGAAAAGCTCTTGATGGCTGATTTTGACAGCAGGTTGTCAAGGATTCATCACAACAAAAGTGGAGACTTCTGCTTAGTTTTCAGAAGCCATATTAGAGATCTGGGGGCAAAAAGATTGCAGAAGGCCTGTTGAAAAATGTGTTTAATAGGGCAAATCTGTCTAAAGAATAGAGTAAATGTCCAGCAACATAGTACTGTATACATCTTCCTTATAGTGCAGTCCAAAGTCTAATGGTCTTGACTGCCAAGTCACTTGACTTGGAAATTGATTATTTTTCTCTTTTTCATATTTAAAATATGGTTCTGGTGTTTTACACAGGGCTCTCCAATTGATTTAATCTGTATTCTCACACCTTCTACTCCGTTCTGCCAGAAACACATCTGCTGTGATGCCCTTAGTCAAGTAACTCCTGAGTTACCAGTTAAATGCTCACTTGTAACCATAACCATTGAATGAAGGCTAACAGCCTTGGAAGACCAATTAAGCCATGGGTTCTTTTGACAGACCATCTCCTAAAGTACGCCCTGTTGAACACAAATGGGAAAAATATGTCCTTCAGAAATATTTCTCTGTGTCCTAAGTGCTCAAGATATGGTTACGAGAACTAATTACTGCTGGTTTTAATTGCTCCTCTCCCCACAATAAATTCCCTCTCTCTAGGCTGGCTGTTTATCCCTCATTTACTTACTAAGCAGGAAACTCTCCTGGTATCCCATGGTAAGAACTGGTGAACTGGCTGTTATTGCAGGGCAGCTGTCTTACACTAAGTTCACAACTTCTTCTCCCTCAGTAAGTTGTTTGTATGACTGTCCCATAAATCTAGAAAAATAATTTTGCAGCAAAAATAGGGGTCCTTAGCTAGGTCTAATAAAGGACTTCAGCACTTCCATGCCTAACTGCCAGCCCAGTGTCGACACCACAGTCCAGAGACCTAGGAGCCCAAAATCTCATCTCAGTGTCACCATCACATGCAACAGCATGTTAGTTAGCATGTTGGTAGCTTAATATTGCTTTGTGGGTGACTTCCTTCTGTGTTGCAGCATGAACTGTGTCCCTTTTAGCTTGACTATTTGTCCTAAAGAATTATTCTGCAATGAGACTTGGTCTTGTTATCCTGGATTGAGTTCCTGTTTCTTCCTAAAAATTGATTTTGAGAAATGCCTGGACACAATTTACTTTTTTTTCCCTTTTTTCTCTTTTTTTTGCCTTTTACTAATGACTGTTATACTTCCCTTTGGGTTTTTTATTCCTATTGTCTTGAAGAACTTCTTTTGCTTGCCTCTTATGTCCCTTGCTGATAGAAATGCATTTTGTGTCTTAGCTTTTTTGATTTGATCTGTGTCATATAACCCTCAGTTTGATGGGAGAATTTTAACAAGGGGGTTTCTGAGAGGCTTTGCGTCTTCTCCTGCCAATGCAGCAAACTATTGTGTTGTAAACACATCCAGGGCTGCCTGATGATTGTAGGTTATTGTGCTTCTCATACTAATTACCCTCTATAGGGAGATAGTGTGCAGAAACTTTGTGAAAACCTTGTCTTCTCTTCCTCCAGCGCCTTGCTCCTTTCTCACATCCTTGGTATTCAGCTTTTTGCCACTCCTCAGCATCTCTGGCATTGCATGTTCCTTTTTCTCTGTCTCCTCTTTTACAACAAATGAAGAGTCTGTTTTCTTAACCTCTCTTTCCTACTGAAACATCTGAGGTCTCCTCTCATACCTGTTCCTCTTTTCTACTGCTCCAATGCCCACCTTGTGAAACAGCACCTGGTATAAATGCACCATTTCAGGTGTGGTCTTACACTTTTCCATCTGCTGCCAGGAAAGAACTTTATTTCCAAGTTCAAAACTGCTCAGTTCTCATCCTGGATTGTGTTTAGTGGTGCAGCAGCTCCATTGGGATCCTCATCCTGGTCATCCAAGAAAAATCCTGTTGTCTATGCAAACACTGTCTGTCACCATTTGCTACGAAAAGGAACCCTTTGCACATGATTATTTCTATTTCCCTACATAGAGTCTGAGCATGTCAGGAGAAGGCTATTCATCTGGTCTTTCTGCAGTAGGATCTGTTGCATTATGTCTGCTGTCATAAGATATCATAATAATTGTTAATCTGCTGAGTGACTAAATTTGAAAAGCTGACTTGCCTTGGTGAGAGAAGTTCTCTCAGTGTTTGAAAATTCACTTCTTCACATGGATAAAATGAAACCTATAGGAAGAAACTTTTGTACGAATTTCTAAAATTTTAGACTTCTGAAATAAATCAAGGGCCTAGCCTGGAACTCTCTTTTTGAGATAACTCCACCCTCAAATTTGACAAAAGAATAAACCATACCAAGGACACTGAATGAAAGCCCATATAGTTTTTAATGGCTTCTTCAGTCTCCAGAAGAATTGTCCAGTCCCCAGGTTTAGCAACACGTCAGGTCTTAGCCTTGTGTCATCCCAGGTGAAACCTGGCCATTTCTCCCCATCTACCTTCCTCCTTTCCCCCTCTCTGGCTCCAGGGAAGGGCCTCCATGGCACCCACTGCAGCAAAGAGCCAACACAGCTGGGATGAGTCAGTGCCTGGAGCCTTTATTTAAAGGAGGATAAACATGAGCACCCCTCCTGTGGGGGATGTTTTTGGCTTGCTAGCCTGGATCATGGGGTCTGGGGGCAGGCAGGCTTCTTTTCTGCCTCGCTGAAGAGCAGTCAGCTTCATCAAGAGTTTGAATGGTGGAGTTTGGAGGTATAATACCCTGCTGACTCTGACAGGGATACCTCATTTTTAATTGTAGGAGAATGGAAATTGTGAATGTAACGTGCAGGAATACCTTCCGTATTTCATTATTTGTGGCATGTATTTAAAAATTAACAAAACTTTCAGAAAAATCTGTACACATTTAACATCTGTTATCTCTTTTCTAATCCTTTAAATCCCTTAATTTACTCCAAAGTTGCTTAAACTGTTATCAACCTCTTTTGAGGGCTCTACATCTTAATCACAACTGTATGACAAATATTTGATGATATAGTATGCATTTGGCAGATACTTAGGACTCAAATGATAATACCAAAATAGAGGTTTCATACGATTACAGAGACTAGGGGATTAGAAAGTAGATTTAAATGGGACCAAGGGGCAAATTCAAAGACTTCAAACATCTTTTTAAAAACAAGAGGCCATGGTTTGTAAAAAAAAAATAAATCTAAAATGAATTTGCCAATGATCTCTCCTCCAGAAAAATTCTATCACTTCATCAAACTTATTTATTTAAATTGCCTTTGAAGCTCTTTTATTTCAAGGGAAAAAAACACCCCTGAGTTCAACTGCATACATTACACAAGGGGAAAAATAACACCCGTGTAAAATCTCAGTTGGAACTTTCTCTTCTTCTGTTTTGTGAGGAGCAGACATTTCCCCAGAGCTGCTTTTGAGTTTCGTGGTAAATAGAGCCTCTCGGTAAATCCTTCCAAGAGGGAATGAAGTGCCAAGAAATGGCACATAATGGCAAGCTGGTGGCTTGTTCTCCCATGTTGATGCAGTGATCCTGTGGAGCATCGACATGGCGATGGGGTCTCGGTGACAGCTAGTCCCGATGGAGGTCCATTGCTCTGCACTGCTGCCCACACATCGTGGAGTGGTGCCATTCAAAGCATCCAGCATGCTCAACATGTCCCCAGAGGACTGGCAGGTATGTGGCACTTCAGGGAGACCTGTGACCTGGCACAGCCCTGGCTGGCCAGCTGGTGCCAGGTTAGAGCTACAGATGTGATCTCCCCTCAGCAGGGCTCACCAGGCTGAGACATTGCACTGATATGACCATATCACTGCCATTTTCAGAGCTGTTCTTCTGGAACTGGCTTAGGGTCCCCTGTAGCATGCTGAAGGATGCGCTACAGACTCACTGAGTTGGGCAATCACTGGTCCAGACCAGCATACCTCCTTCTCATCTCCCTTACTTCCAGATTGAGATAAGGTTGGGTCTGAACTCGTGGGATGCTCATTATCTCTGGAAGCTTCTCAGCACATTTAAGATCGGGTTCTGCAATGGTTTTAAGTTCCCATGCACTTTTTTTTTTTTTAATCTCAAGTTAGTTTTTGCCTAGTTTCATGCATAGAGCTAGCTTGCTACAGGTTTGCACAAGCATTGGTGTAAGAAGGAAGAGGAAAGGAATGCACAACCCAGGGTGAGGACAGAAGGTGGCCTAAGCCACTCTGCACTCTCCAGGGATGAGAGGTGCAAAACAACCTCCCAAAATTGTTTAACATTATCAATACTCAAGATTAAAGGCATGAATTTTTCTTCTTACTGTTTGTTTTATTTTATTTTTTTTATGACATTGACCTTCCAACCAAACTGTGATGCAAGCTCCACTGTTCCTCTCCTACAAAGGATCCTAAGCAAGGACAAAATGACAGGAAAACCTGCTGGGACATAGTGGCAGAGAGCACCTCTGCTTTACTCCTTTGGCTCAACAGGAGCAAAACCCATGTACGCAGGATGCAATGGGAGACGGGAGGACTAATGCTGAAGATGCTAAAGGTGCTGGTGATGTGCTGGGCCTCAGCACTGATGCCTACTCCTCCTTCTTACTAATGTCTCACTGTGTTGCCATTAGCTCCAAAACTGTATCAGTGAGCAACACTCAAGGATCTCAGGTATACCAGAAATCCTGAAGAATGGGTGAGGGTGTCCAAGGAGACGGATTTGCACACCAGGTGATAAAGTGCATTTCCAGGTGGATTTCTACTTGGACTGGCACTATAGCAGTGTATGGCTTGTGCCCTTGACCCAGCTCTTCCTACTATGCCTTTTTCACACAAAAAGCCTGATAATATAATCCCTACTTGAAGGGATTTACATACTGTGTGGCTACTACTTGCTGGGACTTGTAGTGGTTTAGTTTTTTTCATCCTTTTCTGCTCTTATCTCTCTGTATGAAGCCTTGAAATGGAGAGTCATCACATATATCAAAAACACAAGAAATACCTTTGCTTGCAGAGGAAATAGTACTTGGTGCAACAGTGATCTGAAAGAGTATATTTTAACTACATTTTATCAGCTTTGGAACTTCTATTTTACAGAAGGGGAAAAAAAGTCTTTGCCAGGTGTGTGCTCTGAATGGAAAAGTCAGGAGTTTATGGATTCAAGAGGCTCTTTTGCTAACGTTTTGACTAATGCTTAGAATACTGTATATATAATAAATAAAAGAAATATCTTGTGAAAAAAAGACAGGCTTTGGCTTTTATTTCTGCTCATGCATCTTCCGACGTCCCCAAACAAACTCAGCTCAGGTGTCTTGGGTTACTGTAAACTTCAGAGGCAAAGTTTAAGAAACAAGATGAATTCAAAAGAGTTTGTGTTGTCAGCTACAAGAGTAAAGAAATGTTATCAGCTGTTTAAGCACTGCTGACTAATGTATATTCAAAAGCAAATCAACACAGTCGCACCCACTCTTCAAGCACCAAGGAAACCAGATGAGACCACTGTCTCAGAGATATGGTGTCAAAGGATTTGGCGTGGGTTTTTTTTTTTAGACAGTAGATGGAAGGGAAGAATTGCATTAAAATGTAATGTTTGTCAATGGCAGTGATAAAAAAAGAAAACTTCCCTGGCCATTGCTGGCTGCTGCATGCAGCAATCTGAATACATTGGTAATGTGAGGGACTGATTAGTCCTGTAAGGCTGCCTACAGGTTAGCAGGCCTCATTTCAAATCTCTGACAGCAATATGTGTCGTTTCATGCTTCATCCTCATTCCCCATGTTCAACACAAACCGGGGTCACTCTATATATGGAAATCACTGTCTTCAGGGCAAAAAAATTAAAAAAGGTGAGATTGCCGCTTTAACCTCACTGGCCTCAGAAAATATGTTTTAGTCTGATACATTATACTAGTAGGAATTATTTATCAAGAAGATACAAGCTCGATATTTCAGAAATAATGAGATGTTCTGGTTTTGCAGCTGAAATTTTATGGTCCAGAGAGCATCAGCTATGAATTCAGAGAATGAAGTAAACTTGCAATGAATGATACACACCATGCAGCTGAAGTAAAATGGCTGTGCAAAGGGTAATATGAAAGTTATAACACAGTGCAGAGCTCACTATGTCTTAAGTGCCTTTGTTGCCAAACAGAGACAGATGTTTTGAAGACAGTGCAGACACGAGATGCTTGCAGCATCTATTGAGGAAGTTTTGCTTGGGAAAGGAATTGCCCCATGAGAAAGTTTAGTTGTTAACCCTCAAATCCCACAGGTCAGAAGACCTACTGAAGAATTCATGGCAAGATAATTTGAGAGCAATGTTCAAGTACTTGGTGTGGAGAGATTAGGTAGGCTGTAGCAAAGGCTGGTGGTTCTCTCCCAGTAAGGGGTGAATTTCACTCATATCTTGATTTTACTAGAACAAAAGCAGGTGTATAAATCCATAAGTGTTGTTTTAAAGCACTGTTCCTAGCATATGTTTGTGATTTTAATGAGATGGTAAGAAAGAAAGGTATGAGCTCAATATACTGTCTGACTTTGTTTAGTTTGTCCTCTTGTCTGATCAAACAAACTGATCAAAGAACTTGCATTTGGTCTTTTATCAGTCTTGGGTTAAGGTTCAGCAGAAGTGTTTAAATGCCAGACACAGAATCAGTTACCACATGTATAGTGCTGTCCAAAGTAATTAATTTGTTTGACATGGCTTGTGGGGATTATAAACACCATGTGACTTCATGTGAACAGAAGCACAGCCATAAGGAGTGACAGTCAGCCCTTGTAGCTGCTCATATCTGTACAAGAACAACGTGCAGGTGCTTGGTAATTACTAGAAGCAACAGGGCTCAGACCAGGGACTCACCCCGTGGCAGTGCCATAGAGTCCTGTCCTTGCATCACCCAGCCCTCTCTCACAGCCCCTTCACCTTTCTGCTGACACAGACTGGGTGGCAGTTTATGATCTCCTATCTAGTGCTTTGTCATCTGTAAAATTAAAAAACCAAAACCCAACCAGAAAGTTTCATAGGCTGATATCTACAGCTGTTCAAGTTGGTTTTTACCTGACAGTGTTGGGAAGCTGAAAAATGAGAAGGGATATCATACCAAAAACTTGGATTGTTGCAATCTGCACCCCTGTCACCTTAGGAAGGAACACGAGTGGCTCCTCTCTTTCTTTTCCCATTTCAGGCTGTCCAAGATCATTTCCAAGCAGCTCTTTGGTGTAAGAAAACATAATTTCTTCCTCTGGAGCTGGGGGAATAAATCAGTCTCTGATCACCTGAGACCATCTCAGCCCCCAGCAGATTTGGGTTACTGAGTCCGTATGGCACATGCTGGTGAACAACCAGGAGCAGCACATCTCCCTCCCAATAGCACGGTTTGCCTCATGGAAGTCTAGTCCTGTGCTGTCTCCTCCAGCCCATGCAGAACTGTGAGATACCCAGTGCGTCTCACTGGCGCCAAATTCTTCACTGAAGAAAACATTTGTACTATGGCTAACCCTCTTATATTTTCAAGTCTATTTATTCAACACAAATATTTTGGAGCTCGTAAAAGATCATAAGTGTGCACACAAGAGAACCAAGCCAATGGAAAGGAGATGTGGCATTCTAAGCCACCGAGTTACATTCCCCATCCTGCACAAATGTGTGCTAGTGCTACAGCTGCCTATATCTAGACAGTTCCCACGTATATTCCCAGCTTTTGACATCTATTTCTGCACTCCTGTCTTTGGGCATCCTCAACATCTACAATGCCTCCAAGCCAGATTCCTCTTTCCAAAATGCCAGAAATCAGCACAGACAGATCTGGAAAGGCAGGGCCAGCTTTTCTAAGAGGGTATAGGGTGCTTGGACTGAGACTTTTCAAAAATGGAGACATTTTTACAGTTTAATTGCACTACATGTGTCACCAAAGGAACACAGGACCTTTGAGTTGTTCTGGAAGGTCTTCTTGTCAACATAGATCTAAGACTAAAGGAAAATAATGAGAAAGAACAGACCTTAGTCTAATGTTAAATTATTGTCAAGTATAATTCAAATCTGCTCTGTGTGACTTAGTCCAGGGTAAAAGAGATCAAGAGCTGCACGTCCACTTCATTTCTGCTGTCATTACACTCATAGCAGGCATCAATGAAAATCTTGGATGACTGCTGAAACCATAAGTCTGTAAAGTGGGTTCAGGGCATACTTTTGAACAGCAATTAAGAAAAATGTGCATCCCTTCTTACTCACTTATTATGATGAGTTGTGTATAAATTAAGAGGTTGAATAGCAGGCCAATATCATTCAACATGATAAGGCACTGTAGGCCTCTGAATCATGAAACTACACAGAGTCATCCACCAGCTGCTCCAGCTTTGGAAAGAAGTTTTGCTACTGCTGTGGCTTTCACACCAATGACTTCTTTGTAGAATGGACGTTGTTCTCAACAAAGAGTTTCAGGTCTCAGGTCTGGGGCACTTAGGCCTGAAAGATCAGGTACAAAGTAGTCTAGCATGCTGATAATAAAGCATATATTTTTCTGGACTTACTTCTGGATTGCTTATTTCTAAATGTGTATTCTCAGTGCAGAGGTGGAACAACTTCCTAAGTACCCTGATGTAAATTGGGCACTTGGTCTCTGCATCACTGGTGATTGTATATACAGCTGAGACACTGGGAGTGCAAGGAAGGACTGAGATTAAGCATTTAAAATGGATATATCTGTTTCAGATTCACCTGCCTCCATTTTAGGCACCCAACAGTTCACCCAGTTCAGGAATCCAGATGTGGTGGCTCTTTAACACAGTAAAAGGGGAAGAGGGAAGACTTCCAGAGAGGAGATTCAGCGGGTTCAGCATTCTAGCCTGGCTGTATCCATCTGGTGAGCAACATTAGGTGACGTGAGGTGGATTGTCTCCTCTGCACAGACTGACAGTCACTGACTGCAGCGTGGCCTGTTGGCTGTACCTTAGTACTCAGCTGTCTGTGCAAACACATCCAGCACCAAGCAATGCCAAGATGATACCACCTATAGGTATAAACAGAGCAACCACATGGCTCTAAAAAGAAATTTTTTAGTATTACAGTCACATGCTTGTCCAGCTGCAGTCAATGGTCATGTTATTATTACTGGTAAGTAGTTTGGTATTTGGCCCTAATCACTGACACAAATAAGCATAACACTGATTTTGACACTGAAAGAAGAAGAAAAAGAGAAAACTATGTACAAAGTCATCGGAAGAGGAAGGAAAACAGAAGAAAAGTTCATCTGAAGGTGACTGCATGCTATTTCAGAACTCTTGGTTGTTCTTTGGATCAAACTTGTGTATTAGTTAATGACTCATTTTCCCTTTTCTTTGCATTTTCTTCTTATTTTGAGTCTGAATTCTGTGCATCATCTTTGCAGAAAAAAAATACATTTGTGGAATGCTGATTTTCTGCAATTAGTTTCTGATTTTTCAAATTTGTCCTTCACTCCAAGGCTTTTGAGCCTCCATCAAGCAGCATTTTTGAGAGACTATGGGAAAAAAAATCCTTACAAAACAAAAACAGTATTTTCAGAATTCCACTCTACTGCTTTCAGACTATTTCCATCAACCCTCTTATTCATTTTGATTTATTTCCATCCATAAGCAGACTAACGCTTTTCTATGCTTTTATTGTTCTTCAAGAATAGGCCTTCTATTGGAGAAAAATAATGTCTCTACGACCACCACTTTGCTCAATGCAGATCTTCATTAATCTGCAGCCACAGTACAGGCTTTTAGCAGCAAGCACTTTTGATGGGAATTGAATTTGATACTGCATTATGGTTGTAGGGCTTCTCACAATAGACTGTGTTCTTTTCTGTGTCTGTGCACAATCAGAGAGACCCAATTAAATAATTTGGTGCAATAATGGAGAACAAAAGAGTATGAGGGCTTAAAGTGAGGGCTTCAGCATTTGTATTCTCCTTTTTCTGTATCATGTTAATTAATTTGCCTGAAAACCAAAAGAAAGAACATAATGTGAAAAGCATAGCTCATCTACAACATGGAGGCACTTTAAATGCAGATACCATACCAAATCAACATGTAACAAAGGAACATTCATTGCATTTCCATAAGAAAAAAAAAGTTGCCAGCTAATGTTGAGTGGTCCTAGTCGTGGCCACTGGAAATAAGGGTAGTTATTTGTGTGGGGAAAAACCCTCCAAGTGTTAAGGGCAAGATAATACATGGTGCCCCTGTGATAACATCTACAAATAAATACGCAGTTTTGAAACCTAATTGGTGGGTGGAAAAGCACTGGACACAACAGAGAGAGAGACCTCAATCTTTCTGGGCCTTTAACTTTTTTTTCCTTAATTTGCTGCGCTCGATTCTATTCTTCCCATAAAACAGCTCAGACACTTTCGGAGAAGTGCAGCCTCACTCCTCTGCTTGAATTAGAAACTCCATCAGTATTTCAGTGGGCACTAGGCAGTCTCTGCTCCTCTTATTCCTGTCTGCAACTGAGTTTATCCAGCAGAAAAGATCCATTTACTCCCTGCTGAAATAAATACTATGACCACACAGTCCTAATTTGCTCCTTGGAGCCTGGAAGTTGAGGTCAGTGAGCTGAGATTATTTGCAGCTCTGATGACAGGAGCTACGCTGCACTCTGCAGCGCTATCTCCTCCATAGTCCCCCTCTAAAGGCGAACTGAAAATCTCTAAAACTGGCAGTTACACATTTTTCCTGTAATAAATCCTTTAAGCCATTAATTGTCTGAAGTCCTAGAAGATGCAAACCCGAGGATTATGCTATTGTTTCTTGCTCATTAGCAAGTAGAAAAAGAGTATTTGCAGAGCTGTGATCCAATTGCATTCACTATTGCTACCTGCTGAATAGTACTTTTAGAGATATTAGGGGGAACAATTTACATAAAGGTTATGAATCTTATTTCACAGTATATTAATAAAAAGCACCACATCTGGGTAAAAATATGATCACAAATTGGGATTTCAATCCAGTTTAGAAATTTACACAATTACGTCTTTGTAAAAGAGAAAGATGTATGTCTTAGCTATCTTCTTTCTAGCAGGAAAAGCTAGGTTTGGGTTTGAGCTGTACAGCATCATAACTGCAGCTGTCAAGCTACCTGCATATCACTCATCCTATTAAAAAGTACTGAAAATGATCACCTCATCACCTCTCATCAAGGTGTATTACATACCTTTGCTGCTACGGTATTGTACTTCCCAGCAGAGGTGTCTTTTTATATTAACATTCCTCTGAATATTACCTGTGTTGACAAGTTACTAGGTTGAAACCCGGGTGGGAGGATCTGGAGGTATCACAAATGGCTAAGATATTTGCGGCTTTTAATCATTGCAATTATCTGTGCATTTCCAAATGACTTTTTATATTTTTTAGTTTTATCTTTCTCCCTTGTCCTTAAACTTACTAAATATACCACAGCAGCAGTGCCCAGTTTGTTAATCACCATACACTCCCAACTTTTCTGGGAAACACCACCACCAGCAATCCTGGATCAGCTACAGCACAGGAGGCTGCAGCCCTACTTACCAACCTATTTGGTATATGTGTGAGCTATCATGATAAGTGCTGCTCATTTCGATAGGTCTTCAGCCCATAATTAAAATATGTGAGGCTTACAGTTGTTATGTTTCTACTTCCAGCATGGGGACATGAAAACAGATTGTCCTCCTTGGATCTTAGCAAGTTACTACTGATCCCATATTAAAAAAAAAAAAAAAAAAAAAAGGAGAAAAAAGAAAGAAAAAAAAAAGGAAGACATTTCTTCATATTCTCAGTTAATTCAGTCTAAAAGTGTCACACTTATTCAGCAGCAGTTAAAATAGTCTGTGATGAGAGCATGACAATTTCCAGCTAAACTAGAGGATAATTAGAAATGCCCCGTAGCAGGCAAGTCAGTGCTTCAATTTATTTGCTGTTTATTACCAAGTCCCTGCCCCTTGGGTGTAATGACTGTAAAGCAGCACCTGCAGCTTCCCAGTGTTTGATTTAGTGCTGTAAATGGTGCTCAGAGAGTAGATTAAGCTGGAATGTGATCAAACCTTATTTGCAATCCGATTATACAAACTGCTCCTTGCACTGACCAGATTGAAGTAATTTCCCTATAGAAACGTTACACTCACTTTGGTGTAAAAATGATTAACATTTGCTGACTGTAGGTCAGCCTTTCACTTTCAGTGTAATTCTTTATCAGGCAGGATGCCCATCTTTTTCTTGTGTTTGCCACGTTTGTGTACCACACGGTATTTAACCAATGGATATAATCAACCTCCTTTTTTTTCGGGTCTGCTTGATGAATGATTGTAATAAATAAGCACTCCAGCATAAGCAGATTAAACCATTTTTTTCTCTGTTTGATTGTTCACCAGTATTGACATGCTTAATGATCTAACAGAGAACAGCTACAGAATGAAGGAATTTCCATATTTTACTGAAAATGGCTATTGAGGTATTTATAAACAGCCAGTACACACGTGGTGCTTTAACCTCAGTGTTGGGCAGGATCGTTGGGCACCCACATCAGTCCAAGAACTAACCTACATCTCTTTCAAAAAGTGCCTAAATACTCACTGTCACCACTAATCCTCTCACTCTTAAATAATCAGCAACATAAGGCTTCTTGGTTCTCAGTAGCCTTTTTATTTTTTTTTTCTCCCAGTGTATCAAGAATGCTGGATGTGAAAACTGTTTCTCAGACAATTAGCCTCTGGTAATGAAATGCAACCAAATATATTCTGCACATTGAAAGCAAACACTTGGCTCTCCGTATATTTCTGTGACAATCAAAGAAATATTTTAGCCTGAAATGCATTATGAAGCCTGACTCAAATACCAGCAATAACATGTTTTGTTGTATAACATTTTAAAGCCGATTTTCTACAGACATTTTCGTTGTAACCCTTTAGAGACCACGGTCCTGAGGATTTCACAGATCACCTTGTCCACACTCAAGTCTCCTGGGCTGTGAACTGGGGGAATATGGCTCTGGTCCCAGTCAACAGCCTTGAGAAGGGGATTCCTGAAGTGATTTTCAGTATGTATTGGGTGCAGCCATGGAGGCACCGTCCAGAAATCCCCAAATATGGCATGCAATCTTTTGCTGTCAAATAGATATGCTTGCCTGGTGATGGCCAGCAATTCGCTCCCACTCATCGCCGGTGCAAGGGCTGCGCTGAGGCAGCACCACATTTGTGCCAGCGCAGCTCAGAAGGGCTGCACACGGGTTTCTCTGACACATATATCTTCTGACTGCTTTTTATGATACCTAGATCTTTAGAATTATGCCAGAAATATCCATTTAACTTTAGTGTTTTTAAGCTTGCAGTACAAGAAGTGCTGAGGAAATTAACATCTGCAAGACAGTGGGCTGAGTTATGGGCTTATTTATATGCCTTTAATTTTACTCCATGATTGGAAAGAGAGAAAACTGGATCTTGATAGATCTCATTGTCAAAGTCAATTTTATCCCAATCCCACCGGAAAGCAGTCAGATCCCTCCACCCATCACACAGGGCATCAGATCAGCCCTGCAAAAAGAGGCTTTTTTTCAGCTTGTGTTCTGAAGATTACAGCAATCACCTACGGCAGAATACAAGAGCTGAGTGTCATGGTCACAACACAGCAACTTGTAATACAACTTTTCTTTGGTTTTATGACAGTAAATCACTTTCCTTTGGACAGTGCAACAGATGTACAATGACGAGAACGTACTGCATAAGGTGTATGAGGATGTAGTGCCAACCACTTGGTTCCTAAAGATAGCTCCTCACTGTAAGGCTGAGGAGAATCATTTTGGTGGCCCCAGCAAGCTATTACATTGCTTAGTGTTTCACAAATGAGACTCCTTTCCTCCTGGCCCTGTGTAACATCAAAAAGAAATAATGAATAGTTGCTCTTGCACTCTTAGACGGAGAAAACCAGAGACCCAGTGACACCCCAATTCCCTGAGTCTTACTGAATGGGTAACGAAAAGCTTATCCATGTGGAAAGCAGGGCTGAGGTGACAGGGCTCTTATGCAGAGCAGCACAATAGGTCCAGTATCAGGGGAAGCAGAAGATGACTTGGTATGTAAGTGACTGTAGCAACAATGCAGAGCTGTGTAGTTCTTGCAGCTCAAATAGATTAAAAAAATATATTTCAAGATGCTCCTGCAGACCATTTATAGGTTGAATCACTTCCTAAGCATAGGAGAGAGATTTTCTGCTTTTGATGTTTCTTTATCTTAATTCTTTCTCTGAACTTTTATTTCAGTCAATAAAACAACATCATTCTTTTTTTTTTTACCATGATGTGTGCATTGTTTTGAATTAACATTGATGGGAATTCTGGACCAATTCAAAAATTATAATGCTGGAAGCTGTTTGATGTCAATAAGAATTTGCATGTCTGTGTGGGTACGGCAGGTAAGAGTCCAAGACCCTGACCCTGGCAGCCTTCACTCACTAAAAATGGGGCTTATCTTTTGGTGAGAAGAGACCTGAAAAAAATTCTCATAAATTCTCCCTGATTCTGGCAAACAAATTTTTTCAAGTGAGAAAAGGGAAAGGTAGGCTAACTTTGGTGATGCTAATTTTCTTTAAATTTTACATTTATTATGGAAAAGGTCTTGTGCTTAAGTAGCAGAGCAATCCAGGCTGCCACGTTAAATTTTCCTGTTGTGTTTTTTCCCATGTTGTTGCCATCTGTCTCCCAACACCTCACTCTTGCAGTCATTTTCTGTGTTTTGTCTTAATTTATTTAGGCTGGCAGAGGAGACTTTGCAATACTAGCAGTGATCCCCAGGGCCTGGTTATGGCTGAGGAAAAGCTTGTCTGTAATTTGTACCTACCCTTCTGAGGAGTTTTGGGAAAGAAGGTTATCTTGGGGGAGGGAACCACTTTTCCTAGGGGACTGCCTCTTCTATTACCCTTTTGATCACTCCAGCACCCGGCAAGTATGGAAAGGGAAATGACAGTGTAACAGTCCCTGTAATGATTTCATATAAGGCAATAATCTGTTGTTTCTTTAGGAAGCAAGTGGAATACACCAAGTTGTATGTTTAATGGGATGGTTATTTGCACACCAGCTCTTATTAACGTCTGTGGTGGTTATCTCCCTACTGCCTCTGTTTTTTTCCAAACTAATCAGAGGTTTTCTTGTGTTTACAGTGTAGCATTTGGTGAGTAATGAGGTATTGAAATACTTCAGATAAATAAAGACAAATGTCCAGGTGTGGCTGGAGGCTGAAGAGACACAGGATTGGTCTGGGGATACGCTAGCGTTCTGTCCTCCAACAATTGGTCGTACATGAAGCCGTTCACATCAGGCACCCTGAAAATAATTTTGGCAAATCTGACTTCAAGAAATTAAAAGTCCATATGATTTAGGTTACTATGAGTACCACTAAGCTCTACAGTCCCTGGTGGGGTGGCATGGGGTCCCTGCAGCACCCTGCACCTTGTCCCTGCTTCATGAGGTAGCTCTGCTCCTCCTGTGCCCTGGCAGTGAGTTCAGGTGCCCATAAATGGGTAGGTGACTTCCATACCATCTGACAACGCCAACACCTCACACAGTAATTCTGCTGGTGGTGAATTTCCACCAGAAGAGGATTTCACATCCTCTTCTGTTAGATCTTGGTGTCTGTACCCGCTGCGGGTGGGTTGTTAGGAAGTCCAGGTAAGGACAAAACAATATAGGCTCGCACGTGCAGACTTGCCCACAAAAACTGTGCTGTTTCAAACAGACTGTGCTTTCCTGGGGTGATCCTCACTGATTCCCAAACTGTGCTATGTGCTTTGGCATGTACAAAGTGCCAAGCATTTCTCATGACGTGAAAACAGGAGCCAGGCACGGCCAATTTAATTTTTGATTCTTGTTTAAGCCAAGATTTGGATGCAATGACCAGAGTTTTAGAAATATTATTTAATTTAATATCAGTTACATTGGAAATGTACTCTGTGTGTCTTACATGCATTAAGGTCAATGTTATTTGACTGAGAAGATCACTGGCTGTATTTTAACACTTGTCCTTCCCTTGCATAGCCAGCCTTTTGGATACTTATGGCTACAAATGGCCATGGATGAAGAATAGTCACCATGATAAAAATGAGAGCACTTTAGTCCAGCGTGATGGCAATGTCACAGCTGCTGAGCACTCAGATGCAGCAATCCCACTGTGTCACTCAATTCATATAAACAAGCAGTTTTATATCAGACAGGCTGAGTCCAAGGGCTGGTTGAGAGGTGGTTATCAGTTGCTAATAAAGTATTTGGAGTTGTACTCTGCTACAGGTTAATTGCAGAGGGATCTGCAGAGGTTAGGTCTCACTGACAAATCTAATGGGAGCATCAATAGAATGAAAAGCCACCTTATAATCCAGAGCTAATACAGAGAATCTAGCCCTCTGCATCCGCCCACAGCTTTATACATACTAAAGCCTCCTCTACCCTCTGACGGAAAAATAGGGCATGCAGCAGTAGTCCTGGGAAGTCGGCTTCCTTTAAATCCAATACTGAGTTTTCCAGCTCTGTGAACTCCAAGACCCAGAGGAAGAGGAAACACTTGCCCTGGGGTGCAGATAGACCTTCAGCAAAGGCTGCCATATTTCTTTCTAACCTTTCTCCCTTCTTCCTAGGGCGGACTCAGGCCACTACATGCAGCCAGCAGTGCAAAATGGAGAAAATAATAATCTTGAAGAAAACAAATTATTCAAGAGATGACATTAGCTCAGCACCATCAGAAGCTAATTGTTGGCCTTGTATGACAACATCATTAATACTCAGCGATGAGTGGGATATCCTGCAAAACAAAATGGGTATCTTGGTGCAGAATTCTGATGAAGAATGCAATAGAAAATGAAATGGCCAGAGCTGGAGGGATTACTCACAAGAAATTCTGCTGATGGCTTGGAGATTCCAACTTGGAAGAAGGTGAGGGGTAGAAAAACAGGGTCTATCAGTCAGAGCTTCACAACTTGGCTGCCAGAAAAAGGCAGGGAAAAAATAACAAACAAACAAATCCCCCAAACCAACTAAATAACACCCCCTCCCCCCTCCCAACCAAGAAGAAAGCTCAAAGACACTAGCCCAAGGTATTGCAAATAAATGCAGGGAAATATGAAAGCCAGAACAGTGTAAAAGAGCAAAGAAAGAAGTGCCATATCGGGAAGAATAAGCCCATGATGCTGCAGCTGCTGCCATTACTGCCATGCAGGCAGTGGGGCTGCTGGTCACCTGGACAGTGGGCAGAGGGTCTAGGGCAGGAGACAAGCAATTTGAAGGACCACGTTGGCAGAAGAATAAGTAGTGTTGAGCTGATCCTTGCTAAGTTTCAGCAGAAACTCAAAGTATTTTGAGTCATGAATTTCTGGAATAGCAATCAGATGTTGGAAAATGATTCTTTTCTTAAGAAGGACCAGAATAGTTTTAAGATATGTGAAGTGATGCTTATGGAAGTTCCTGCGCCCCTTGTTTTCCAGGGTAACCCCATACATGCTGTATGGATACATGTGTAACTACGGGACCGTGGACACTCAGAGCTGAGGGTTTTGTAGCCCCTTCTTTCCCTCCTTGAAATACGTGAGGTCAAACTGATGCTGGCAAGCACCTGAGAAGCCTTGCCTAAGCAGAGCAACAGCAGGTGCCAGGCAGGATGCAGATGAGGCACAGTATCCTCCAGCTAGAGGCGAAGTCTGGAAAGGAGAAAGACGTATCTTAGACTGGCTGGCTTTATTCTTGTGTTGTTCAGCAAGGCGGTTGGTTTCTGGGCACCGTCTGCAAGGTGGAGGGCTAAGTAAGCAGAGTGCAATAAGGTGGATTTCCACTCTGCAAGCTCAAGAGGAGCAACCAACATTTGTTACGCTTCAGAGTACTAGAAAGCCCCTGCAACTGAGGCAGACACAAACAGCAGGCTCATGGATGCTTCCACCACCTAACTGTTCTTCTGACGGAGTCCTGTTCCGGCACACATCTTGTCATAACTGGGTAAACATGGACTGGGAACAACCCTCTTCTTCTAATGTTCCCAAGCAGTAAATCCAGAATCTGGGGACACTTTCCGGGGTGACACAGTGTTAACGAACTCAGAGTGAAAGGGATGTAATAAAAATGAGAAAAGGTGGAGCAGAAGATTCATTTGTAGTCGTTACAATGTTAAATTATTTCTTGCCCAGCCCATTCGAGCATTAAAATGGTAGATAAATCATTCTACTTTGACACTTGAGAAAGAAAAAAAGAAAAGCATCATCTTTTAGCCTCATCCATGCACGTTTATAGAGAGTAAAGCAATCCCTGACCTGACGAGGTTACAGGCTAAGAAACTGCTGTTAAGACCAGATAATTATTGTGAATGTAACCAGAAAATTTCTCAGTAGCATTAATGCATGTTGTTTGATCTCTAACCTATTGCCCTCAAAGACTACTGTCACTGCAGCTCCATAAAGACTCTACCCCAAGTCCAGTTTTAAATGGCTTTTAATATGCTCTCAATATGGTTTCAATAGCCATCATCATATGTTTTCCCCATCAGAACACTGAAATGGCTTCAAGGTAGAAAAGACATGGAGTATTTTACCCATTTCTAGAAAGGGATGACTCCTGAGCATTAAGGTGGCTTGTAAGAATCCAGTGCCAGTAGAAGACTATCTTGCAGTAGATTTCAGAAAGTGAACATTTCACAGGTTTCACCAAAAATCGTTAGAGCTGTCCATGCTATTGCTCTACTTTCTCAGCTTGAACCTGCTTCCTATGAGAGCTCTCATTCGTAATGGCCACCCCAGTCTTGTGCATGGCAAGTAGCTCATCTTGTCCCTCAGCATCCTGGATGTGGCACAACAGCAGTGAACATTTTTAGTGTGACATAATGTTTGTGGGTGTTTCATAAGAATTGATCTTCAGGACACACTTGACAGGAGAGGGTTAGAAGGGCACTACAAACATGAGCTGGTAAGAGACAGTGATGTGTGTGGGAGAAAACAATAAAGGCATCAGCAAGGCCAGTACTGCTGGGATGAAGGGCATGAAAAGGAATACAGCATGGAAAAAAGAGCCTGAGATAAAGTCAGCATGAAAAATTTCCGCACAATTTTCTTAGGAGCTGGGGTCAAAGGAAAAGGTTTGGCGAAAGGCATGAAATGATCTGTCCAAGTCAAGGAGGTTTTTTAACAGCAGCAGGGCTCAGATAGAACTGGAGGATGTAATGTAGGTGTCAAAGAATAATGCAGACATTATGAGGGGTTTTAAAACTGTGGGTAGATACCTTGGCTACTGGAAGCAATCTTAAGTGCATTATTGAAAGGCAAACAAATTGAACATGGAGACAGTGCATGTATATTAGGAAGCAGAGGGAAAATTAAGGATGTCTCCATGGTTCTGTATCTGAATAAAAAAACAGAAGGGGGGCATTTTCAATAAGACAGGAGCAAATGGTGTAGCAGGAAAAAAGATTACAAGTCGAAATTGGTCATGTTAGCTGTGAACTGCTGTACAATATAGGGTAGTGTTTCAGCAGAGTGGGGAAGCACAACGGACTGAAAAGAGAGAAGGTCCTTGTGTCCTTAATGGTGTCTGAATCCATGGCAGCACTCAGCATGATATCTTTGGCATGTAGCAAGGAATCTTGTAGACATCACTGACTGTACTGACTAGTGGTGGGATTCAGCTGCCTGAAATTAGGCAACCAGAGTAGCCTTCATCCAGCTGCCTCTCCCAATATCCAGTAATCCTAGTTGTATCTGCCAGCACCATTAAGATATCTTGGACAGTTTAGGGCAGGTTCAAAGGACACTCAATGTTTATGTGCCTGCAGTGACATCTCAGTCATTATCTCCTTTAATTGCAATTGAGAACTGAAACACTCAACTTACATTAGACATCAACACTGTAGACTTTTACATTTGAATGTCCATGATCAGGGGTTGAATTTCACTTTAGATTGCTGTAGCTAATTGAGATGAAGGGAGTGAGCAGGGCTACCTTCTACATGTAGAATTGTGAAGATGATTGCCTTCAAATCTACTTTAAAAATGTGAAATAGGATGAAAAAGCATAAATGTGTTCAATTTTTTAATTTATTTTTTTTTAAAAAACAGAGACCAGTTTGGGATTGGATTGATGTTTGGCCAACCTGTTCCCTTTCATGTCTAACTCATAATATTGTTATCTGAAACCAACTATAATGTATGCCTTTTCAAATCCCGATTTATGAATTTCATGGTTTGAAACAAGTATGACAACTCTGGCATGTACACATAAATGAGATACTGTAGGATTTGCACTTTGTGGGGCTATTTGTTAGAGGATTGTTGATTTCAGTGCAATTCCTATTTGATAGGTGTCTAGAGTATAAATGTTAAGTGGCAACTCGGTTGTGTTATCTCTCCTGGTGAACTGGTTCAGGTGATGCCTCGGTTGTCTTGAGCCTTCACTGCCTATGATGAATGCAGCTGACTGAATCTAGATAGGAGCGTATCTTACACACACTGTGCCATTACAAGTGACAGAAAAAGGGTGCACCCAAAGTACCTTCCACTGATCAAATACAGTGTCTGTATATTTGCAATGCCATGGCTTACTACAGAACACTTCTGCTGTACAGATCTGCTTACTCAGATCCCTGGGCTCTGACAAACCATATATCACTTATGAACACTTCTTTGTTTCTTCTCCAAAGTCCCTATCTTTTAAAAGCAAGAATGAATATAAAACCAAGAAAGGAATAAATCATGGAAAACAGGAACAAGAAATATGATAAAAATCCAGGAATATGGGACCAGCAGGGACCTGTCATTCAGTTCAATCATCTGTTATTGCAAGCACACAAGCCACGCGATCTATTTAATCAGCTCACAGAGCTCCTTCTCAAGTGCTGTTAGCATTTTGCCCATTCTTTTCCAAGTAAAAGGCTGATCCAAACTTTCTGCCTTTTGATGGCAGAGAATTCCCTTTCCCAGGCAAAGTTTACCCATGGGCAGTTTATATCTATTTGTTCTTTTGCCAACATACTCCTTAGGTGAAGCAACTCTGCTCTGTAAATATGTCAGAGGGGTAAACATCAACAGTGGAGATCAATCACATCTGATTATAAGTAGCTAATGAAGGCAGTATTTCTATTCTCCTTATGTGAGAAAAGATTCACTTTTCCTACTAATGATTCTCTGACTGTATGGGATTGAATTTTCCTGATCACTATGCCTAAAACTGTACATTCAAAATGAGGTATTACCATAGTCCAGTCCAGGAGTACAGATACATTTTTTTCTCCACTACTGGAAATACCTTGCCTTACTCCACACTGTCAATGGGAGAGTTGGTTTCAGAATCTATAACCAACCTAAAAATCTAGAAAACCTGTAGGTTAAATCACCTGTAAGTCTTTTTTTGTAAGGGGTTGTCCTGCAAAAGAGGGATTTGCAAGTGTAGGTCCTGTACAAGCTCTCTTTTTTTGCCTTGTTTTGACTGTCTTCGTCCTGGATGAGCCTCTATTATAAGATCACTACAAAGGCAGATGAGACACTATGGAAAATGTCACAACTCCTGTATCATCAGCAAATGTTTCTGAAACTGAAGAGTCATCTGCTTTACACCATGTGAAAGTCTGGATACATTAAAAGCTGATGTCTTATTAAAGACCTGTATATGCTACAGGTAAATATTCTGGCCTTACTTACCCCACACTTGCCACAGCCTATTCATTTGTTTAAAAATGGAGGCAACCCTTCATTTAAGTAGAAATTAGAACTTCATTTAAGTAGAAATTAGAATAGTGTTTCTTTTCCTAAGTGCAATCCTGTCATTTCACACTTTGTCAGTGAGGGATCCTTAAAGCTCTAATGAAAATCCTGAATACACACACACACACACACACACACACACACACACACACATATATATATATATAGACAGGCCATTGACTTGAAGAACAAAGCAAATTTATAGAAATCCACTATGCGAAAAGGCAAGTCATGTCTTCTTTTTCTCAGTAGCAACATCTTGAACTAAAAGAGAAAGATAGCCCATCTAAAAATATAGACAGCTCAGGAAAATAGAGAGTACTGCAACTACCTTTCATAATAAAACACATCTTACAGACATTGGTCATTCAAAATTAAAGACTGGATTAAATATGCTGACAGGGGATTTTCTTTTTTCCTATATCAAGAGACACACATTTCTTCATTTACAAATATATGGATTAGCAATACAACAAACCACTTTCCATTCAGTCATGTTCATGGAGCTGTGTTAGATAACACTGAGTTCTCCTGAGCTCTGTAAGTGAAATTAGGGTGCTAAAGGACTTTACATAAATACATTTGGAACAATAGCTGGATTTTGTGAAGATGCAGAAACAAGCAAGAAAGATTTTAATAACTGCCCTCAGTAAAAGAAACTTAAGGAAATTCTGACTAAAACACATAGTTTGTGCTAGCAGAGACTGTAACAGTGTCATTCACAATGCTAAAATGCATGTCAAGCTATAACTATCATCACCACCTGTCCTCCATAGTACCAAAATTGTTTTCTCTTCATTTCAGATATCTTGTCAAAGAAAAGTGGAGTGAACATCCCAACCTAGTTTTTTATTAAGATAGTATGTACCAAGTGAAATGGAATTTTCTTGCTGAATAATGAACATAAGGGAATGGGTTAGAGCATACTTACAAATAGCTGTAGGACACCTTTAATCTGGGCATATGTGGACTTTTCCACACTCCTTTTCACAACAGTAAAATTTTTCTGACATAACTCCTTTGTGCTGAAAACACATGAGAGAAATGCAATGGCATATAGCTGGCCTGGCTCTTAGTGAAACATACATAAAACACAAAGCAAAATTCCCATTGCTAATCCTGTAACAGGCTGCACACCTTGATCAGAAAAAAACCCCACTAACAAAAATCTGTCGCATCAATACAAACATCCTATCTGCATCATCACAGCAGCATGTAGGCTCCTCGGATATATTCCTGCATCTCCTGTTGCTGTAGCATCAGTTACCTATGTGTCCCCAAAGGCTTTGTAAAGGGCTGTCAGCTGAGCCTCCCTACACACTGGACAGCTATAAAAGTTAATGACCCCCTTTGGATGGCATTTCCACAGCCAGGCATGTGTTGGTAGGTGAAAGGTGCAGGGAAAAGCCAGTAGTGATGAACTTGAGCAGTCCCCCCTGGCCCACAAGGAACAACCTACTGATGACAATATTGTCTTTTGTTTCTCCTGTTGGCTTCAGTTTTCTCCTTTTAATTCCTTGTGACTCAGAAAAAAATTGCTGTGAGTCCTGAGCTTGGGAACTATTGCCCTGACCTCCACGATTCCCAAGAAAATATGGATCAGTAAGTAGAAAATAAATCACAATATAGTTTCAGTGAAAAAGAATTCCTGCAGATCTTTAAAAAAAAAAAAAAGTGGTCAGTAACAGACTGGGAGAGAGTAAATTTTATAATCTGCTGTACATAGAAAGAAATATATCTGCCTGGGAGATATACATTAGGCAGTCTTGATAAATCTTTTGCACTTTTCCCAGCTGGGAAGGTGTTCATTTTCATGGGTAAAAACAAGTCTCGTGTCCCTGTATTTGGCTATATGCTATAAGGAGAAGTGTTTGGCTTCTCAGAGCATATATATATATTTTTAATGCTTAGCTTATATATGTTATCTGGTCAGTTTGTATGAGACAGTACAGAAACAGATGCTACATGAAATAAGTTTTTAAACTGCAATCTATGAAGCTTAAAAATACTTTCTTCCAGGAGTATGCCTTTCATGCTCCTAATTTTCAAAATGTTTGCCCTGTGAGACTTTATTAGTAAATATCTGAACATGTCCATATCCCATATGAATTCCATCTCCCTTGTGCTTTGCTTGCACAGCTAACCTCCAAAAAGGTAGAATAGACTATGCTTCCTATACGTTTCATTTGTAATAATGGTTTAGAGGAAAGAAGCAGAATCATAGAGGAACTTAGTTGGATGATGGATGAATATGGAGTAATTTGACTTCCATGAAATGAATAGTCAGCATTCAGGCACAGATTTCATGGTACAATTGACTACATTAAGGTTAGATGACATCTCGTAATTTTTTTGTTTGTTTTACAAACCCTTGACTGTGGCATCCTAAAGTATTTCTATTTCTCTCTTTTCAAATACTTAAAACACCATCACCTAGCACAGTAACAGGCAAACCAAAACCGTCACGCTGTAACTGCTCCAAGCTTCACCCTGTCCAGCAGCACATCTCTGACAACAGAAGGCATTTAAAACCCCAAAGATGTGTCAACAAGTTCCCAGTGGGCAAATACAAAATAAAGGCCTTTGCATTGTCTCATTGCCTCCTTTAATAGTTAGAGATTGGCTTAAGACCCAAAGCATGACATTTAAGTCAATTAAGTATGAAACAAAAAGTAGAAGTGCAAGCTCTGGTTATTATTTGTATTTCTTGGAGAACACCCCGCATACAGACACATGGGCTGATTCTGAGGCCACTCATATAAGGCAAAATCTTTCCATTTGCTGTCCATGGGCTCAGGATCATATCTGACATTAATGTCTTGGATATATAGAGCAGGACCCAGGCCAGTGTGCAAGCAAGGGGGATCTCGTGCCAGCTATGCTCTGTTTCTCTGTGTGCTTGTGAAAGTGCCTCTACTTAGAGGTGTATTGTGTTAATTAATGCAGCTGAGCAATGATTTAGGGACTCATAAGTAAAGGAAAAGGGAATTTTTTTAGTATGTACATGTTTAAATCCCTTCTCTCTCTTGGATTTATAATCAGAAGTGCCTGGACAACTACTGTGTTTTCATTCACCTATATAAGGTAGTTATGGTATATTTCCAGTAGCTGTTTATAGTTCATGAGTGTTTTTCTTTGCAAATTTTAATTTAATAACTCCTAATATCTTCAGTTGCTTTCATACACAGTGTGCTTACTGAACTAATGCTTTCTGTTCCCTTCTGAATAGAAACCACTCCTGCCCAGACCTTGTGCAGCGAGGGATTTGAGTGCAGTAGACAATTTCAAAGACTGCTCTTTCTATTTAACAATCAGTGCATTAGGCTAAAATATTCACACAGATGCACTAGCAATTGAAAGGGTGTGCGGTGTAGTGACAAGGTGCTTCTGTTACCTGGACTGTAGAATGATGAATGAGCATTAGTGGAATATTCTTTTGGCCTTTAGGTTTACCTTGATCTTCTCACAGAATGCAAATTGACATTATACCCACATTTCTATAGTATTTATTACTGTGGTCATGATGTGAGGGCTTTTTTCAATATGAATAGTGTAAAAGGGGAAACATATTACTGCAAAGAGGCATTATTGTGCTGGGAATGTATAAACAGCTGAGAAGAATAGAGTGACATGCTCATAATGGAAACTGAAAGCTCTTCATTTTGTCCTGATTGTCTACCCTTCCTTTTTAAACAACCTTCCTTTTTCCTAGCTATCAATACAAAGTTCCTTTTGGTAAAATGAAGTGCATTCATGGTGCCTGAAAGAAGCTTTTAAAGTTGATCTGTGCCCACACAAAAGGGAGGCAGTGTTTGAGCACATCAAGTTGAGGAAGCAAACTTGGTCAATGTTCATTACTCATGGCTTGACACTCTGAGCCTCCATATCATTTTGTAAAGAATCAGATAAACTTTCCTTGTGATAAACAACTGAAATAATTTTTCTTAGCTGTCAAGTCCTTTTCTCCCATTTCCAGCCTGTTCTCACACTCTTCCCAGCTCGTAAAAGCAACTGAGCACAGCTCTTTGGACTGATAAATGGGCTCCTTTCAATTGGTGGCAGGCTTCAGGAAAAAGAGATAATCCTGGATAATGTGGACACAGTTTTCATTTCATGTCACCCAATTAAACTGCAATTATCCGGAGTGCAACAGCAGAAAAACTGGAAAGAATGGTTGGAGAATGAGGAGCCCTGGCTCCCTGGGACTCTTTATACTACACACATTAGCCTAGATTTGTTCTATTCTGATAATAAAGTGCCAGTCTAAGCACTTAGCAGCACACAGTGAGAGACAGACCAGCTGCAACCTGTAGCTCAGAATGAAATACTATTGCAAGTGCTCTGGGAAACATCAATTCGATCCAGAGTAACTTTCTGGGAGATTATTTGCATCAGGAATCCAAAGCCCTGTGCTGTGGTTAATTACAACCAGAGCAATATGGTCAGGAGGTGCTCTGAACAATGCAGGGAGGTTCAGATTACAGGTAAAACCAGGACAAAAAGAGCCTTTTCTTAACATGACTTACAGTAGTACTGCAAGCCAAAATAAAGCAGGTATCAACCATTTTATTATGAAGGCAAACTGCATTAATGTATCTTATCTCTTCAGCATTTTGGCTGGGATCTAGGGCAGGATGAATTTAATATGTTAATATGTCTTATTAAGTTACCGCTCTTGCAGTAAAATAAACTGGATAATCTAACAGATCTGTTTTATCTCTAATTACCATGATCCTGGTAAACTGCAATTAAATAAACAGATGGAGTTTTTAAGCTTGTGGCCTAGTGCATGGGAACATTTTAGTAATTGAAATGCATGTATTTGCTATTATTTCTTTATTTCTTTTGCCCAGCCCTATGAGTGCATGGTGCCTGTCCTATAGGCATGGGATGTAAATACAAGGGTGACAGATAAAGTATCTCCCACAACTAAAAAGCTCGCTCGTTCCTGGAAGTCCCTGCTCTTTGCCCTTGAATTTTTTACTTCATTTACTCCTACACGAAGGACCAGGCGAGGCTACCCCAGGCTGTGAGACAAGTCAGGTAATTTGGTCTACTTTCCCCTTTCCTGAGAGGAGAGATGGGCTTTAGGGTGTTATAGTACTACATAGTGTGAACATGCAGAGAATCACTTTTGCTTGGACTTGCTTCGCACAGGGGGAGCAGCAGCAAAACAGGGAACCACCATCTTCACTGGCCACACCTGAGGCTGTATGAAGTGCCCGTGCCAGGTGCTGGGTGCACTTGTCCCATATAACAGTGCAAAGGGGGCAACAAGGGACAGAAATTCCTAGGTCAGACTCAGCTCTCTGCCGCACTGTGGGAGACTCTTAGGTATTACTTTAGCCCTCATCAGGCACCAGACTTCATGGGGTTTGTGTAAGTCAGTATCAAGTGATAAAATACTTTTGCAATATTTTTTGTTAGCAAGGCATGTAACAGAAAAGCATGTGACACTTTCACAGGGAAGACAAAGCAGATCTGAAACTGTCATGAAGCACACGTTTCCAGAATGAAGCACAGCCATTTCATAAGTGGTTAGTTTTTGGACTGGAAATACTCTGTTTTACCTGAATTTTTTCAATCTGGCCCTATATCCAGGTTTTTATCAAACGGAAAAATGCACTTTCCCGTCCCACCTGGGAAAACCCCAGGTGCAGAAAGATTTGGATTCTTCAGAGATGTTAATAAAATTGGGATTTCCCTGTTTCCAAAATAATACCATGCCTCCCACGCTCTTTATTCCATCCCTTCACATTCCTACCTGAAGCAGGTTCTGGGCTGCTTTGAAGATTGCTTTTCTGTTTCAAACTTGAAAGCTACCTTGTTCCTCCTAGAGCCTATTTAAATAGCAAAAAGCTGCACCTTGATGTGAGAAGGACCTGTAGAGTGGAAAGAGGGGCTGTGGCAGGATTATGGGCACTCACACTTGCAGACGGTATTACTGGAGACATTCAGGTCCTCCACAAAGGGGTGGAATTTATACCAATAGAGATAAATATTTTGAAGTCTGTCAACTTTGACTATTTTGTGTTTTCAAGGAGCCTTTAAGCCGATGTCCTACAAAGAAAGGCAATCAAGAGCCCTAACTGGGGCTAGTTTACTGGCAGCAACAGAGGTAACATGATTTTAAGGGACAAATGCATTTTGCTCTTGGAAGCTCCCGTCAGGGGAAAGGTCAGTTCACCAGTGCTTTGCTCCTATTAGAAGATGACACCTTCTTACAAAGTCAATCCTAAGATTTCAAAGATGGCCAGGACTGAAGAAGCAAGGGGAACCTATAGGAGATGCAAAGACTGATAGGTGTATATAGGTAAAGAAGGGTGATTGTACTTGATTTAAGGAACAAAGTTTAGGCAACAAAACAAAATAAATCAATTTCTTACGATTCTAGGAAGAAATTTAAGTGCTTAAGCAATTTCAGTTGTCATGCATGAGATCTGTCCTGATGAGCATGTCAAGACATTGATCTTATTAAGTGACATTTATCTAAGTAAAACCAGAAATTAGGTCTTGTGTATAATGCAGTATAGTACATTAGTCCTTTAGCACAGTACACAGTGTGCAGAGTGAATTAACATTGTGCATTAACAGAATATAGTGCAATGTAATGGAGAATGCTGTTGCATAAACTCGCTACACTGCTTATGCCAAGCAGTGTGCACGTATCAAGAAAAGGTCCCTTCCCAAGCAGATCTGCAGTCCAAATAAGCAAAAGAGACAAATGTAGGCACAACACCTTGACTCACTGGGCACAGAACCTGGACTTTCCAGCATTTAGTTCAGTTACCTCCCAGGAACTAGACGGTGCTGGGTAGGAGATCTGTGTATCAGTCACATAACTGGGTTTTTAATCTATTTTCTTCTCTTGGAAATACAACAAGAATGTAAGATTATCCAAGCCAGATGCTGACTTCATTTACAGCTAGGGAGCAAGGGGAGTCACACCTTCATAACTGATTCTATTTCCTCATTTGTTTCTCTGAAGAGAAAAGTTATCATGTACTAATCTTCAGGAGAGGTAGCTAGATGACATTTGTAAATCCCTTTAAAAATATATGTATACTACATAAATACATATATTTTAAAAAATATATATCATGCCTTAAACATCATTGTGAATGATTTTTAATTCCAGCGTGGAAAAGGCACTTATGCATTGTAAGGGACTGGATTTTAAAGGACTGTAAACGCCATGTGATCTTTCTCTCCATTTCTACCTATCTGCAACCTATTAGGAAGAAACAGAAACTCTGGGATGGCTGCAATTTACCTCCTGGTCTACTGTGACCTATAAGTTGTTCTGGGAAGAGGAATACTAACTTCTGAGGATGTAGCTTTACCAAAATATCAATGTATACTTTTTGTAAGAGCTTCGTTAGCTGATGGCATTTTGCTTGATTACCAGCAGTCATTGTTCCCCTCAGAAAGGAGCAGTGTCAGATAATTTCACCCCCTGCTTTCTCTTTGGTGGCACAGTGGCCAGAAACAGGAATTAGAGACCCTCAAACCAAGCGGAGGCCAGGGCTCTGAATGGAGCAGTTCTGTCTGAATCTCATGCTAATGAGATCAGGAAGGGAGGAAATGTTGAACTCCAACCCTGGGCTGCCAAGCAGCTTGCCCCTTCCTCTGTGGTGGGCAGAGCCAGCTGGGAGCAGGGAGGTACCCAGGGGATCAGGATGCTACTCAGCTGGCAGGAAAGGGAGCAAGAGTTTTGCTTATCTTAATAGCTTCTTTTGTTCAGGAATCACAGTAGCAGCCCTTATTTGCAAACTTGGGTAAGCATAATGCACTCTGAGCTCTTGCACAGGTGCTGGGCACTAGGGATTTTTCTTCCTGCCTGCACAATACTTTCTTTTTTTTCCAGAGCTGCAGGAAGGAACTGGAAAGACTCAGTCAGACAAAAGTGCTGGCTGCACATTTGGCCAAAGTGTTGACTGGCTTTTGTTGCTGTGTACATGGTGCCATCCATGAGCCCAGCGATGATGACCTAGAAGGTGATCTGACAATGAGTGTTTCTTTAGCAGACTGTGTCAACTATTGTAGAAGCTCGAACATTCGTAATGAGACTGATCTGGTTCCAACAGATAATTGCCTGGCAGCCTGTCTTGATAGCTGTGTAGATAAACAGTGTATTTTCTTTCTTTCCTTCAAAAACATAACAAGGGAGGCAAAAACGGTACCTGGACTATCTGCAGGGATGAAGGAAAAAAAAGAGTAAATCATATTAAGAGAACTTAAGAAAAGCAACACACTCCTGTTGAGCCATTTCTCTGAGGAGTTACACCCAGTGAGGAGCTGTCTTACTGAGTTTGGATGGGCTTTTACCACCTCGATGCAACTTTGCTGACTTGCTTCCTTTGAGTCTGGTATTGGACTATTTCAGTAAAAACTGCCTGCCAAATACGATGTTTTCCTTCTCTTTTTTTTTTTTTTTCCCCTCCTCCACTTGTGCTTTACAGCTTGCCCAAATCCACAAGAGGAGGTGATTGATGTTGCCATATGTTGGTTCCTGGATGTAATACTGTCCAGTTCATGGATAACATCCTTTTCTTCTTAAAGCTCTGCTGTCCTCCAAGTTCACTAGGTGCTGTGGGACCGCAAAACTTAGCAGGTTGAATACCTGAGAATGGAGAGAGACTTACAGTACTTACCTCTTCAAGATGGCTGGGACACTTGTGGATTAATAACTCGAGGAAACTTAGAACATGTGGCTTTTTAATATGTGGGTGCTCCTAGACAAGTTTTTTGTGTTTGTTTGTTTTTGGGTTTTTTGTTGTTGAGGGGGTTTTTTTTGTGGTTTGATCTGTTTGTTGGTTGTTGGGGTTTTTTTTGTTTGGTTTGGTTGGTTTTTTCTTTCCCCTGTGTTAACCTCTACTGCAACTTAGGAGATGGAGCAGTCCACCATGCATGATTTAGGACAAAGTCAGTTAGCCCACCATTAGAAAGCTTGAAGCTAAGTCTAACCCCACACACAAATATAGTCCCTCTTGTTAAGATTTCTAGAAAGCTAGCAAGATGCTTGGATAAAAGGAAATCCTCATAGTTAATAAGCACATCTTTTTCCAATAAGGACAGAAGAAGGATACGGTATATCCTTAAGTCTTTTGCTGTCTGCTTTGTTATGATTAACCTTCTGTAGAAGATGTTTCTTCCTTTCTGTGACAGGCTATCATCGTAATAACTATTCTCAAACATTTCTATAGTGCTAAATTCAGATCCCTAGATCAGTATTGGGCACCTGTTGTTCTACAAACTTATGAATAAATGTGTCTGCTGGTGTGATCAACAACAGATTATACACCCTTTGCTTAATTATTTTAAATTATAGCATTACTATGTGTTTGTAAAATAGGTTATTGAAAGACACATTTTTTCCTTTCTGGAAGCACTAAGGGAAAACTTCATTTCCATTACATTTTGTTCCATCAGATTTTGATGCTTGAAAAAATGTCAACAGGCTAACAATTTTCTTATTAGAGAAAACCAGAAATACAAATATATTTCCTCATTCTTAATGTAAATGTGAGAGGTAATACAGTGATTAATAACTTTTCCAAACCAAGTTATAATAGTTAGTTACAAGAAAAGCAACCAAAAGTAACTCTGTTAAAGAAAAGTATTTTGAAATAACAGGACATATTTTTCCCATTTTCTTTGCAAGAAAAATGGAATGTAAAGTACACAGCCAAATTGCCTATGGTGGCTTTAGTCTGTAGTTTATAATTTTTAACTCTCTCGGGATCTAGAGGATCAAATTCAATTTTATTTCCTGCTTAAAGATTTGAGAGAACACCTTTCACAAGGATACCTCACCTCAGTACTTCAATTTATGGAATATGTAGGTTTCTTACTCTCTCCCATGGATTCCATCTTCAAAATAGTTTAAAGAAATATATGACAATTGGGCTAATACACGAATGCTGGTGGCCTTTCTTCATTTGAGGTAGGAGGCACTCTGGGTGTGATCTCAACTCCCAACACAGTTACTCAGATGGAAAAACCACCTTCGAGCAGGCAAGTAAGAAGGACTCTATGATAGGTGAATTAGTGTGGATCTGGAATCAAAAAAATCAATAACTTGAACAGACTTAATTAGGATCTTGTTTCAGTGCTGGAATGTAGCGGGCTGTCTATCACTGGATTTAATGTTCATCTGACCTCACAAACCCAGACACCACAGTGGTGTGTCATCCTGCCCTTAGAATCAAACTGAATGGTGGTCCACCAAAGGATCCATCCTGCCCAGTACCTGATGGCTTCCTGTGCCAGGGACTTGGCACAGCAGCTGCAGGATGCTCTGCACATAGCTGTGGTATGTATGGGAACGAATGGTAACTAGGGTTGTTGCTGCTGTTTTTATTTTGGCTAGCTGGCAGACGTCTCACTATTCTTCAGCTTTTGAGTTAGGATGATGTAAGAGGCCCAAGTGCTATGCTAAACACTCCACTACAAAGTTTATCAGAAGAGGCTGTCAGTCTTTAGAGAGTTACCCAGAATCACAGAGAATTAGAAACAAATTTTGTGGGTAGTCAACAAGTTTGTGGGCTGAAGTGAGTTAGTTCCTAATCATCTATGACTCTGGATGACTGGTATTCCATAGGTTGACCATACTGTATCTGTGGAAAGGCAATTGGGCATCTACTTTGTGTGTGCACCCATGAAGGCCATCTGATGCACACCCACAGCCACGAACAACTCTCTTCTCTGGGTTGCCTGTCCCAGGAGCCTCTAGCACATGTTGTTAAGCCCATATGCTTGAGCTGTCAGGCAGATGCATCACCCCCATATGACCCTGGCTTTCTGTAAAGCAGGAGGAGGAAGCTTGCTTGGGTGAGTGTATCGAAAGCAGAGGAGCTCAAGTGCTGGTTGTTATTAACATACCATGCTGAAAACACATGCTGCCTGAGCCTTGAGCCCTCCAAGATACCAGGTCTGTCATGGTGGTTGATAACTCCCATTCTCTGAGGTCATTCCCTGGGTCTCACGCTGACTTCCTGCATGACTTCAGTTGCTAAGTGTGTGCATCATTTCCGAAAACTGTTTTGAGGGACTTGAAAAGATAAAACTCATACAGGGCCAAATTCAAAGATCAGTGAGAGTTTTCCCACCACCACTGGTGGCCGAGACAGGATTGGTCCCTCCCCTGGTTCAGAAGTCTTGCCTCCTACTCCCGAAGGTGGCTCTAATTAACCTGTGCCACATGATCTAGCCTTGAGCTGAATCCTGTTTCAGCCCAGCCTTGTCAGAACACTACTTAGTTTTGTTTGTTCCAGGCTTCCAGTTGTCTCATGTGGGAGCGTTCACCATCCTCTTCTCTCCCCTATTGTTTGCAGCCAGTGTGCAGGGCTGTGTGCCACAGATGGAGTTCTTCGGGAGATTAATGATGTGCTGAACAATGCCTTGTAGTTGATACCCTCTTGAACTCTGACACCTGACACTGGACACCTTCAGTAAGATTCAAGGACTGAGCAAGTAAGCAGATAGATAGTGATTTCCCTCGAAGCACCTTCCGTGAATAATAACACTTTTTGACGTATTTGTCACAGGTAGCTTTGCTTTTACTGGTTTTCATATAAATGCTGGAGAAAAGGGGGTTTTTATCGTACCACGTAGAAAAAATATTTTTAATTCTGCCAGTCTGTGTCTCTGGCCCATCTCTCTTAGAGGTGGAAGAAGCAGGTAATTTAAGTATTTGTGTAAAAGTTTGTTGTGACTGTAGTTGAGAATACAGACAAAAGCACCAGTTCCTGTGTATAATTTAGCAAGAGCTCCCCGTGCGCCCACTGTCCTGCCTGAGGATGTGCATTAAAGTAGTTATCAATGGCTCAAGACCGAGAGGCTCAAGATGTTAGCCCTGCTCAAGTGGCATCATGTGTTCCCGCTTGCTCTCCCCCGGCTGGCCCTCCCTGTTCGTCAGCCTACTGCCCTTTCGTGACACAAACTCCACGGTCGGGAAGGCGCTGGGTATTGTTAGCACTGTTCCCTACAGTAGATTGGCAGCCAGGAGTGCCGTGGAATGACAGGTCCCATAATGCACCCTCCTCGTGAAGATGGAGAGCGTCACCTCTGTAACATTCCCAGCTTTCATTAGCCTGAATGCAATTGTACTAGGTTTAATTTTTGGAGTGTTTGCAGTTTTTCCAGCAAATAGCTGTTTGAACACAGTGTCCCCATTATATCACCACAGTCAAAGAGAGGAAAGATAAAGGCATTGTGCAAAGTTTCTGTGGCTTTGCAGACAAGGATTTATGTACTGGAGAACTCTCATCTGGCAGTCAATTTGCCTTTGTCTTTCAAAGTAGTGGAAGTACCAGGGTAGTATGCCCGAGAGTTTTATTTGCTATTTACCAGATTACTGAAGTATCGGGCATCTTTAGATCTGTTGTAAAGACAAATGCTTTCAAAACAATTTTGCAAACTTCTGCCGAGACTGAAGGAAGAAGCAAGTGAAACCCTTGAAATGCTGTCCTTTGAACTGCTAGAGGGGTGTATGACTGAGGAAGGGACTTGAGACTGTACAGTTTCATGAGTTTAAAATGTGATCTGTCATAAAAGTCTGTCCAGTATAGACAAAAAGGAAAAACGCATCCACCACTATCTACTTTAGAGGGGTAACCATGTTAGTGAAAACAGTTTTCTCTGAAAAATGACAGCTCCCAGTTAATGAATATAAGGATAAAGTAAGTTTTAGAAAAAAATCAGCAATTTCTAAGCAGACAAGGCTGGATTTCATTTATAGCTTTCTTAGAAGCTATACACAGCTCAGCTTACAACAAGCAAGAAGCATTGCAGTTAATGGGATCAGTCCTGGCTAACATTTTCCTCCTCCATCTTTGCCTGCTATTTGATTCTGACTGACACAGCTAAAATTGTAGTGAAGGCAGAGCCTGTAAGACCAGGCTTTATTGTCTGAAAGCAGAACTGAATGGTATTCATCTAACACTCCTTAAAGTGGGTGAGTACTGAGGGGAAAGCTGCTTACAAAAATGCGTAATTTAGCGTTAAAATCAACTACGGTACTGGAGAGCCTGCATTATAAATACCTTGGCCACTATAGACAATCCTGGAATTTATGGAGCAGCTAGCATTGCTAACATGATAATTAACTGAAATAATACAAAGTGATTCCCATGATGTTGCAGAAAGAAATCAGAACAGAATCTGTTGTCTAAAAAAAGGCCTTTCTACCAGAATAAAATATGACCCACTGCTTCAAGGTTATCAGTAGGGACCAGTAAATACCCTGGAATGCCTAACTAGCTTGAAACTCTACAAGTGCCTGAAGCCAACATTTACAAAGTTCCAAAAAATTACCCACCTGAATGCCTGCCATCCATAAAGTTCTTGTAATTTCTGATTCCAGGTAAAATATTATGTGAAAGGCCATTTCTGTAGCCAGCCTTGATAAATCCGAGAGCTGTGAAGTATCTACTTAAACAATGCTTATCTCCTATAGAAGATATGAGACTTCTGCTGCGTTTTTGTTATCTCCTTTGAGGGGAAGCTTCCTAGCTTACTCTTTCACAGGTGTAGGTGGTGTCTGTGTTTGTTTCTGAGGAGCTGGTTTCTGGCCAGATTGCTGAACTAGCCTCAGGCCCTAATCCACAGTGCAGAATATGGTCCCTTTAAAGATGCAGTTCTAAGGAATTTCCTTTGGCCAAGTGGGCTCTCTCTCTACTGTAGCATGAACCTTTCTCCTCCCAGTGCAAGCAGTGTCCTGCTTTAAAAAGGAGCAATGGTCCTGCTGCATCTTTTTTATCCATCAAGGGCTGCATTTCAGCTAGATATGAAGCAGACACCATGAAGATATGCTGAAGGCCAATATAGTATCAGTGTTGACATTATTTCAGTCATGCACACAGAGCTGATGTTTTCTTCTGTTGGTCTGAGAGATTCTTTCTCCTGTGAGAGAGATGGACACGAGAACGTCTGTCCACCCCATCATTTCCCTGTGTGGCTGTGGAAGCTCTGCTATCAAACCTAGAGTGTTTTCAACTGGATCAGTATAACAATCACTGAATCAACCTACAGGCATCCGCAAAATGTGAGCAGAAGGTGTAAGAGGGGCAAGGAGAGAAACCAAGCTTTTCTTTTAAGGTGCTGGTCTGAAGCTTAGGAGATGTGGGAGATCAGGCTGGGTGACAGATCTTTACTGTTGATTTAGGCTTGGCATTACACCACCTCCCTGTCCTCTGCTCACGTTGCCCCTCTGTTTTCTCTGTCTAGGATGTATGTGTCATGGGGCACTGATTACATCTCTCTCTGTGGTCTTACAGGGCGTGGTGCTGTGGTAGATCACTCTGGATACTCCCAGTAACAAGGAAGAAGGAAAACAACTGTGATAGGTTATTTGGCATGTTATTTTGAGGGAGAAACATGTACAAGATGTTCTAAAAATAGCTCGTCTCCTTCTTTATAAACTCTAATATCACTGGTAACAACTCTCTTCTTCCAAAGCACACCCTTGGTTCTTAAGACTGAACTCTCAGGATATTCTTGCAATAATGGCAATAACTTTACACTGTTATGAAAGAAGATGCTGTTATTGTCCCATTTTTATCATTTGGGACCAAAAAAAATTATCTACCTGTCATCAGGACTGAGATGCCTCTGTGGTCTAAGGTATTTAATACTATAGAATTCTCCTCTCACCTGGGCATCAACTGCCCAAGTTTCTGCCTGGAAAATGTGTTGCTCTGGCAAAATTAAACAGTGAATTTATAGTATAGACATGTTTACCAAGACCTAGATCTGTATATGACACTAAACCTGTATTTCTTATTCCAAAACTTCATAATAGAAATTATTAAATTAACCTGCTCCAAGCAACTGGATTGAAAACTACTTGACTTTGGCTACAATATGAAGAAAGGTATTTCAGGGAACATATATATATATCAATACATACACACATGAGTTCATGAATATGTAAAAAAGCCCTTTCTGTCAGGAGTTCAGAAATGCAAGGAATATTACACAGATGGAGGGGTTGATTTATTCTTTCTGGACCAACTTTAAGGCAGTCTGGATTTCCTCTCCTCTGCTGTTCAGAAACAATGCCAAACAAGAAGTTCTATATTAAACATCAGCTATTGATCTGTCTCCTCTCTGGACTTGACTCAAGTTGAACATCTTACACAATTCAATTATTTTAAGACCTTACACCCTGATGTATGCAAATGGATGTCCTCTATATCAGGCCCAGCAGTGAAGAGAATGCAAGACCTATACTTAAGTTTCAGCATATTTGTAAATGCTTTGCTGAATAAAGCTTTAACCAAGCACATGCTCAATTCAATCTGTTCAGTTGACCTTTAGATAAAAACAATAAAAACAGCAGAGGCATCCCTCACACCTCCTCCCAAAGACCTCAAAAAAGCCCTGATTATCTGGGTAAGAGCAAGATTTATTTCAGCGGAACCGAAAGCAAAGCTTGTGAGAGCCTTTGCAATATGTGTCCGTGGCACTAAGTACACAGCAGTGTCAGTGCCCTGGGCACTGCTCCCTGGTCTTAGACCCTCATAAGATCAAACCTTACATGTATGGAGCTGGCTAAGTGTGGAACCAGCATATTAGTGACTTGGTCTCTATTTACTATGAGTATGCTATAAGTGTACAGTTGTGAATCCTCGTAATTTCTATAGCTTTTTCCCCAAACCCTTCTTTGGTTTTGTTTTGGGTTGTTTGTTCTGTTGTTTTGGAGTTTTTGCCTGTGGGGGCAGGGAGGATGTTGGCATTTGTTATTTATATCTCAGCTCCGTCTCTTTGGGGCACTGTCTTCTTAACTCTTTGAGGTACTATAGCCCAAGCCTGGGCTATCTACGAGAAGAGAGAATCCAGTGCTGCTGCACCACAAACAGTATGTACCAGCACTGTGCTGCTATTTACTCATTATTTAATCTTGGAATCATTATCTTTTAGGTTGGAAAAGACCCTTAAGATCATAAAGTCCAACCATTAACCCAGCATTGCCAAATCCACCACTAAACTGCATCCTCAAGTGCCACATCTACACATTTTTTAAGTACCTCCAGGGCTCACGACTCCACGTTAGTGACTCCCCCAGTGAGCAGCAAGAAAGGGATTGACCTCCAGGGTCTGAGATGTGAGTCTTTGGTGGGTCTGTAGGGGGCTGATGGAGCCAGGAGTGCTGCTGAAAGTGAATCTCTTGTGGAGATAATTTTGCAAGGGTTTCTATTTCTGGACCACAGATATACAAGCCCACCAGCAAAGTATGTCTGAGGGAGTCAGAAAGTGATCCTCCCTTCTCCTCTCTTCCATGAATCTGGAGAGTGAGCGTAAACCAGCTCCTCTGTTTGCACAGAGCACTTTTCTGATCTCACATAGGCAAATCCACACTTGGCAAGGGGTGAATGAGTTAGACCTTTTCGTATCTGGAAAAACCCCATCCTGCTCTCCATGCATGGGAGGAAGTGAGGGGAAGTATCAATCTGCTTCTCACCATCAGTTAGTCCTTATAAACATGTAGTTCAGCAGCCTGAATGACAAACTTCTCCAGGTCTTTTGTAGTAGTCAGCAAGCAAGAAAAGACAAATGTCCTGCTGCTGAGATCCTGAGGAGCTTTGCCTTGAGAGGATAAACATGCTACCTCTTGGGCTTGCCTTCCTCAAAAAGAAAAATATGTGGTGCTAGTTGGGGGAGCAGCCAGATCTGGAAAGCCATATGCTGGTTTTGGCTCACTGAAAAAAGCCAGCATCTGGTTCAGCTCTGTTTCAAAGTTAAAATTTCTTAAATGGAGCCAAATATTTAAATAATATTAATAATTTTATTTCCTGAATATTAACTATATTATATGGTAAAATGCCTGCTGCAATAACGGCCTTTTAGGGCTTGTGAGCTGCTCAGCCTCTCTGTCAGCATTTACACAATTATGCAAGCCAACTATTCACTGCATGGCACATGGTTTCAGCTACATGTTCACTGCTTAATTAAAAGTACTGCTTTTAAAAGAGCAATAGATTCAGGTTTGGGTTTTCTTTAGTAACTACCATAGTAACTTCTGTACCAAAATGCTGAGTGATAAGAAGTAATAAAAATTTATGAAATGCATGCAAACTCAATAAAGTATTAGTTAAAAAATCATGATATGGTATGTAATTTTGTGTCAGGATGCACACAAACACTGTTCAGAGGTATTTGAGGGCTGGGAGAAAATAACTCTAACATACTTTATGGAGCCAATACTCAATGCCAATTTCCACTAATTATCTGGCATTCTCTTTTTTTCAGGTGGGTGGGAGCTTTGTGAAACCTTTTCAGGCCTCTCTCATGAACACCTTAAGTTTGAGGCTACCTGAATTTCTCTGAAGGGTGTGGTGCATGTGTAGTGTTTGGAAAGTGAATAGAAGACTCAGTGGGATCCTGGTGTTTATCTCACAAAGGGCATCTCAGGCAATCATCTCCAGAATACCTCTAAGATCCCCTTTCCCTATGCAGTGCCAGAACAGTGTGGTTAGCCTAAGTGATCCTTGTAATGAGAGCAGGTCTCAAAGCAGTTTACCCCAGAACAAGGAAATGTTGTGATTTTGCCGTTTACAAATCAGAAACTGAGATGTGCACAGGTCAGATTTTTTAAAATATGGAATTATGGAATAAAAATTAAATAGACTGATTACTTTCATACCTCTTCAAGTCACTGTGGTGACAGCATGATGGCAGGCCTTTCACTCCCTAGGGATCATTCGAAGCATAGGGCTGTTGATGTCAGCAACAGCAAGGGGAGGAGGGAAGTTCCTACCAGAGCTGCTTCCAGAGAGGATTGTCCTGGCTGAAGCCCCCAGCTTCAGAAGTAACATCCCATAGCAGAAGTCCATATGAAGGCAGATGTCTCTTGCTGGCTGAGAAGAAATGCCCTCACAGAGCAGCAGTTTTGCCATACCTTCCTTCCCCAGATTTGCCACTCACTGACTCTGGTAACACTCTTCTCAGTTTTCTGGCTTCTCTGACTCCCATTCATAGGTTCTGTGTTCTACCAACAACTCTCAACTACCTGTGGGTGGTTTATCCAGGTGGCTGATAAACTAAGGATGTTGGGATGCAGAGCCTGCTCAGATCTAGCCAAGTTTATTAACTCTTATGTAGTGTTGCTCTGCTACTGCTTGAGCCATCTGGGATTCAGGAAAGGGGCAATCACCGCTGTACCAGGGTGGGACCAACCTAAGGTACCTGGATGTGCATGGAGACAGACGGGCTCACCCTGCTTTGCCTTTCCTGCTTTGGGGGCAAGTGGGATGCAACCAGAGAGATACACAGACCCTCCTGCATGGAGACAGGATCATGCCTGAGATAAGCTCCTGTGAGGCTGGCTGATCCAAGAGAATCCTGAAGAGTTACTGGGATGTGCTTTTTGCTGTGCCTGTTCTGATTTTGTTCACCATGCCTTGACCATGCATTGACCAAGGTGGCAGAGCAAATCAGTGGCACAGCCCAAATTTAGGCCATCTGAACCCCCGCCCAGGTGAAATGGGTGAGAATCTCATACAGTAACTGAGAGCTCTGTGGGGCTCCGCATAGTGCACATTGTCATGGGGCTCAGCTGGACGTGTTGTTGTTGCTATACTGTAAATGTGACTTGAAAATTTTAGGAAAAAAATTTGGTTTTAACTCTCATTTACTCTCAGTTCTCCCATTTCCTATATTTTATTTCTCTTTGAAGGACAGGAAAGGTGCATCTGTCCCAGAGCAAAATACCAATTTAAAATATCAAACTCAGACATGCAGGCCAGAGCAGATGCAGACTACTCATAGAGCAGTTGCATCTGGATACATTTAATATTATGTCCTCACATTTTTACGCTCAGTTTTTACGCTTGTCAGCAGATTACTTATTTCCCAAATGTGGTATTTCTGGATTGGACCTGACAGTTGTGGCACAGTGCATGAAATCTACTTTGGGAGCATGGGATGCTCAAGCCTTGTGACCCACAAGTTAGTCTTGTGGGGTTATACAAGAAAAAAATATGCACAAAATGGTGGTATTTCACACCACATAGCCAGGAAAAGCATAGGTCTGTTTTTATCAATGAGTGTCTAGGCTGTCTTCAGCCTGGATGGCTTAGAAATTTTCTATTTCACCTCGATGCCCAATGGTGACCTCAGTGTTTTCAAGAAGAACAGAACAAATAGCTGATAAAAAAGGAGTTAAAGTAGCCTTACTGAACAAATAAATTGGCAAGTGTATCTAATAATTGCATGGGTTCAGCATTTTTCTGCGATAAATGAGTAAACTTTAAATGTATCTCTGAGATGTGCTATCACAGGCATTGCCATGGGCAAGTTTTATCCAATGATGAAACAGCAAGGCCTTGTGAGATAAAGATGATAGAAGGGGTACTATCAGGTGGCAGCTGGGTAATTACAACTCTCTATTTGGGCTCTGTAGTGATGCTGCATGTGATAAGTGGAGAATAATGAAGAAAAAGGAGTAGTGATAATACAGGAGCTAAATGGTAGAAAATAGCCTATCATAGCCCACAGCCCTCTGAGTGCCTATGGGGACTTTGAACTATCTTCTTCAGTTTTCAACCACAGAAAAAATACTCTCTCTTTCTTCTTCCTTTGCTAAATTTATGTCTGGTGGGACAAAAGGGAAAACTGAAAGGAAATCAAGGGTATGTGAAGAGAATATGACCTTTGCAAATAACGCTGAAGGTCACTGTGTAATTATTCTAAAATAAAAGTATCCTGTAATCTTGTCTGTACCCACAAAAGATGTAAGACCATTTTTAATGTGCTTCTGAACAATTTTGTTGGGGCTCATGGTTTATGAAAGGTCAGCTAAAGTATTTCTAATTATATCATGTCTAGCTCTTTTCTCAGAAGAAAATAAATGCCATTTGTTGTGATAGAGTCAAACTCTGATTAAAGAGAAAAACTGTCAAAAGACAAACTCATCACATGTAAACAAAAAATGCTGTTTCCTGAGCAAAGATTGGGTTTTGTGGCTTAAAAAACCCCAAAACACCCCCAAAGAAATACAACCAAAAAAAAACACAAGAGAAAAAATTATCCTGGACCTGCTCACCGAAATTTTTACCCCAGTTTGTTCCTTTTTATTTTTTCCCTACAGATAGTAACACCTACTATAGCTCCTGGTGAGCTTGGCACAATTTGCTAGCTATCTGAGTAAAACTCAGTAATTTTTTTATTCTCCTGGGTAAGACAATAGGTCCATGGCACTCCTGTCATTTGGGAGTCTGATACCTAAATGCCAGTTACACTGGATGTGATTTAGTGTGGATGTATTTATACATGAGGGAACTCCATGTAAAATATTTGCTGCTTAAAGGTAAGACAAATATTGTTTTGCCTTTTTTATTATTATTTTAATGCTTAGCTAAACAGCAAGAGTAAGAAGTGTATTGTGCATCATTTATGTATGTTCATGTCCTTTGTCCTCTTAGGACACTGACTCTGCAATACCACAGACCCACTGTAATGGGGCACCTCATGACACAGAAGGTGATGTGGCATCGGCACACTGACAGGATTCAAGATGAGACTTTTTTTGGTATGGCAAACTGCAATGTGTATTGATCTAAACACTAGTGAGGACTGTAGTGAAACCAAGGAAATTTTACATAGTGCCTGGATTCAGGAGACTTATAGGTTGTTGGTAAACATACTCAGTTTTATGGGGAAAAAAATGAACTGAACTCTTGTTCTCATCATGACAGAACCTGACTGGAGCATGACAGAAGCATTTATGCATTACAGAAATAAATGGCATGTAATAAAATATTTACAGCTAAACAGAATGGTTGTTTATAGGCTGAAATGCCACAACTGAATAAACAAGGAAATTCTCACACACACATTTAAAAAAAAGCTTTTTTAAAGTATATACCTGATTACAATGATTTCTATTATATTATTAAATCATAATGTCTGTTGTACTGTGTTTGTTTAAAAAGTTCAAAATGCTGCTGTGTTTGGTGAGGGACTGAGATGACTCACACCAAGCCCAACCCTTCCTTTTTTTCTTTTTTTTTTTTTTTTTTAATAAGATAAAGATCTTGGTAAAAAAGTAGATCACAAATCAGAAGTTCATGGTGGGAAGAATTATTAGGCCATCTCAGGCAGCAAGTGTAGTTTCTCATTATTGACCGACTTCTACTCCCCTGGAGTAATGGAGTTTTGTCATTCATTGACCCACGAGGCCTTATTTATATGCAGGCCACTTAGTGCTTTGGCCATGTATGTGAAATACAACTGTGACCATATGACTCTGCAGTGGTACCCTGATGGTGAAGTTCCCTAGGATGGGATTCAGCTCACCGACTTTTACACACCTAAAAATTCATCATCAAAGTCTGAGTTAGACACCCTGCTTCTTTTTCTTAGTCAATGGGGATAAATTGGCACATTCAGAAAGAAAATTATGTGACCTGTGTCAGACAACCACCTTAAGGAGGGATCAATCACCCTCTGGAAACACCTATTTCTCCAGATGGAATACAGAGGGAGCCTGTGGTGACTGGCTTAGATATTTAACTTTTAGATAACTGAAGGCAGGTAAAATGAATTGCATCCTGCCTTTAAAAGAGATTTGTGTCCAGTGAGATCAAGACAGGTCTCTATATTTGGACATTTCTTTCATTTTAAATCATGCTAAGTGCTTTCCAAACCACAGGGATGAATAACCTTATTGTCGTTTGTCTCAGTCAGTCTGGCTTGTGTTTTGCTCATTTTTGTCTACACAAAGCTTACACAGAGGTTTTCAGGTGGCCATGATGACTCAGGTGGTCCTCTGCTGCTTATCCTAAACCCTATTCTCCACACAGTGAACAGACCAGGACACTGACCTGGCTGAAAACTGAGTAGGGCAAAAAAAGTTGTTCTCTGTTCTGGCTCAAATGACTGTACAACTATGTTTGAACAATGGAAGAAATACCAGAAAAGCAGCAATAGGGTTAGAGACTGCTTCCAGATAGCCTCCATTATAGGACCTTCTGTTTTTCTGTAGTCAACACTAAAATCCTTACCAAGGTTTCACCTTGCCTAGATTCCTTCAGTTTTCTCCTCATTACCCACACTGCTCTTCCTCTCTTGTCTATCCTTCAAAAGCAATCCTTTAGGGTGGTCTCCTTCACCCTGTTCTTCCCTGTAAGCAATTTACTCACTTTGGGGGGCAGCAAAAAGTAATTACAGAAGAATCATGGGCTATTTGTCAGTCCTATGGTTCAGACAGATGTTTGTTGGCAAGGTCCATCATTTCCTGAGACTGAAGATCATAGCTATTTTTTTCACTTGTGATGACCATGCAATTGCTGTCTCTGCACTCAGGCCATTTTGGTCTGCTCTCCTATTGCCCTTCAGCATCCAGATCAAGTTCATAGATCATAAAGAAGTATGTAAGTAAAAATGAGAGATCAAGCAGTGGTTGGGAGGAAAGAAGAGAATGGGAACTCCTTAAATGGACGTACTGACTGCAGAATATATATTATCTGGCCCTGAAAATCCAGGGATTTAAAGAGAAAACTGTCCCACAGATTGAAGCTTATATTGTTTAGGGAAACTATTTCTTTTTGGGTGAACAGTTTTGAGGCTTAATATCAAATTGGCCCCTGACATTTTCTGTTGAAATGGTGTGCAGAGCAAAACTTGGCACTTTCTTGAGCTAGAAAGAAATTAGTATTTTATTTCAAATCAAGACTGCAGTTTCAAAGTGGATTTCCTAGTTGTCTTCGCTTGTTGGGCTTTGGTTCACTTGGTTCACATCACACCCTGCCATGCAACAGCTGTATTCCTGTTGGGTGAACCTAACCCTAGGGGCATTCTCCAGAAGTTCACATAGAGTGCTTGTAGTCATTTGGTCCCTAGGCTTGTGCCACAGCTAGTCCAGGTTCACCTTTTCTGAAATGCACAGAGTGTGGATATGGGGTCCTCAGCAGCAGATGTTTTACCCTATCAGACTGCACCTACTGGTCCAAATTACTTTGCTAATGGAGATGTATCTTATATACTACCCAACATGATCAAAATAATCTCTATGTCATATTTGCCCTCCTCCCAAGAGCCCCCCAAAAAAAGTCAGAAGCCAACTGCCACTTTGCAAAATGAAACTGACATCAGAAGCAGCCCTTGAGGCAGATGACCAAGACCCACTGACAAGTCTTACCTTTGTGGTCCTGATACGATCCCTGTCAAAAATCAGAAGTTTTCCCATGGCTGTTTGCAGTCTTAAACTGCACTCCTACTCATTGATTTCTAGCACCTTAGTCCATAAAATGCACATCCATTATACAACACTTCTATACATTCATATAGCAGTTTATAGGTATGACATCCTATGCCTAGACACTTGGTCTCTACTGCTTCCTAACTTCTTCTTTTCTCACCAGTCTCCTTTTACCTCCTGAAATTACAAGGTCTATATCAGGGAAACGAAGCCCAAAATTTTCATCATTTTTAAGTGTATTCATACAGACAGGGAATAATCTGTTTTTCATGTCCCTGGTAGATAGGGCCAGAATTGATGAGCTTAAATTTCTGCAAAGGGGATTTAGAATAGTCATTAGGAAAAACTTTCTTGTTAAGCCTTGGAATAGACAGCCTAAGGAAGATGAAGGATCTCTGTCACTGGTGTTTTTTTGAAGAACAGGTTAGACAAGTGTCTGTCAGGAATATCACAGGTATAGTTTATATTGCCTTGAGGGGAGTGAGTGAGTAGATGACCTCTGAAAGCCACTTCTAGCCTTTTTTCCTGTGATCTTCCAAGGTACTCTGAAATTTATTCTTATTTATCTATATTAGTGATCTCAGGATTTCTAATACAATGTTTATTCAAGGATGAGATTTGAAAATTCCTAATCTTTTAAGACTACAGATCACTCAAAAGTATGTGTATGTTATCCATTGATGCTCGATACTCGTGCAGACACTGATGGTCAACTACTGACTTCAGCTGGAACACTCTACCATATTTTGTCTCATTCCCAATTCTCCTGATGAAGTGTCATCTGTATTTGTAAATCTAATAATAATAATAATCTAATAATTGAGCCTAGATTTCAAATGTTAGTTGAGATGAAAAACCTGTTGATAACACTATTAAGACCAACAAGCTTACTTATACCATCAAGTTTGAAACCATCCTTTTGGTCAACAGGAATACCTTGTCAGGCAATGAATCCCTAAAACTAAGACATAATTTCCTATTAACTACTGAAAAGTACTGAAAAGTGTGACATAATGGTTTTACACCCAAGAAAATCACTTGCACTGCATATTGCACTGCATAGAGAATGATGTTCGTTCACAACTGAAACACTATAAAAATCAAAATGTGTTTGGTTTTGTACACTGGCATTGTGCCATGATACAGTGGTCTCCTTTTATTCATGACTATGTTTTGATGCAACTGGGTGCTTCCTTTCTATTTCTCCCTCCTTCCATATTTCTTTCCTGGCTACCATTCCTTGACTGACTATTTGGTCTTATACATGAGTTCATGCTCATGAACTCAATAGCAGTCTGGCTTGCAAAATGAGAAAAGCTCTTCAAAGCTTCCAGATGAGAATGCAGCCCTGTGATGGAAATACAGAGGTACATGGCACTAGAGGGCTTCTGTCCCACACAGCACTAGGGGAGCAGTTAATCAAAAGCCACCATCCTTGTTTTGTGTCCAGCTCTGACATCCTGCTGAACTCAAGGGTTTCTCACAAGTCAAAACTTATGGTTATGCTATGCTGTGTGATAGGATAGGACTCAATGAGGAGAGCTGCTCTCCACATCACTGAGAGATATCTCCTATCTTGTTTGAAAGCTGATATACCCTCCAACTTTGCTGGAGCTATTTTAGTTAAGCTATAACAACTCAATTGACTAAATCCTTACGAGTGATATGTAGTTAGAGATCACCCAGAGCTGATATTAGGACTGTGCATCTTGTCCTTAAGAAACTTTAAGATCTTTTTCATTTTCTCAGAAATGTCAATGGAAAACATGATAATAGCAATGGATGGGCAGGGACTGATTTGTCAGCAATGACATTAATTCAAATGTGATTCAAAATGCAGTGGCCTGACAGAGATGAATGACTAAAAAACCAGCTCTCCCACAAAACCTCACATTCTTGCTGTACAACAGGCAATTATTTTGCTTAATCAAATTTTCAGCTAAGCTGCCTACAGTGTCAGGAAGCCACAAAGTCACTTAATAGACAGCAGTTTGAATGGGCTGCAGAGGAAATATTAAGCTGAACTGATCCTGATGGGATTTCCCAAGCTCAAGAAATTCTCACATAAAGAACATTATAGGGAGGAAATGAGTTGGATTTAGAAGGACCAAATTTGCAATTTTTTTCCCCTAGATTTGAAATCATATGGTTTTGGTTGTTTTTGCAATGAATACATTTTACATATTTACAAATACACAGAGCTTCAGTAACTGTTGTCTATAAATGGATTTCCTTTATTATATTAAGGTCCAAGTCTGAGAAAACTCTCAGATTCTGATTTTCCCCGAAATGTTGCTCTGTGTTGGACAGAATGGAATAGACATGTCCATGACATGATATGGTAAAGGGTACTTCAATTATATATATTTTGGGAGTGTAGACAAGAAAACAAGTGGACCACCTCACAGAATACCTGCTTACAAATTCCTGCCCTGCAGTAGATATTCAGTCCATGAACAATCATTCAGGGAGCAATGCAGGTTTGTAAACATAAAGCCATTTTCTCTTCCCTGTTTGGTATACTGCCAAGCCTTCAGCTCTGCCCTGGCAGACTGTATAGGTCCTGCCTACATCTGCCAGCCCCATGCAGATGTTTTGCATACCTTCAGATGTTTACAATGGCAGTAGATGCTTATATTTAGGCTTGTGAATTGCACCCCTGATTTCTATGTGCTCCACTTTTCTGTCTATAAAATGATAAAATAAGCCTTGCTTCTTCCCAGCTTCAGCTAGTGCTTGTGGAGCTGTCACAAGTATTGACAGTTCTGAGAATGCCAATGCAAAAACTCATGGATTAGATTTAAATCTGCGCATGAAACCTCTTCTGAGATCCTTACAGGCCACAGCCTTCTGCCTGTCTGCTTTTTGTTGGTGGCTAACTCTTTCCCCTCAGGTATCTTTCACAGGCTGATCAAGGGGCCACATGGTCTGGCACTGCACCCTGGCAATCCGTGACATCTCGTCTAGAGTAGTTGCAAACTCTGCTTTTGGAGGGTTTTTCACTATTATATGTATGCACGGGAATGCCTGCAGCATGGCCTCATCTAGAGCCTCTCATCATTCTGTAACAGGACTAAATTCTACCACCTTCCTCTCATTAATTCCTCATTGAAGATATTTGTGTAGAATAGCATGATTTGCCAATAACATAAAGCTATTCTCTACTTGACATCCAACAAAAATTCTGCTAACAGTCTATTTGCTTGTTCTGTAAAGAATTTCAATAAGGTATCTGTCACTTTAAGAAGTCAATCTTTTCCTTATTTAAAGGTATTAAGCACTCCATTCTGGTGGCTGCTTTTCAGATGCTTCAGGCTCTCTGATCATCAGAAATCAAGAATATCACCCACTGTCCTTCTTTGGAACTGGGATTTGTGACAGCCCATGGTAAATGGCCTGGAACAAGAAAACATTCCACAGAGAATTTAACTGCACCAAATTATTTTGGAAAGTATTTTAAAAGACCCTGCACTTCATTGATACATTTACTGATTTGATATAAAGTATTAATTTTCTGGTTGTATTATTTTATCATGTTAGCTGTGTATTGAGTTTTACTATTTCTTTCCCAGGGAATTAGTTCTCAAAACAAATGTATTTGGTACTCAGTTTGAAAGGGTTTTATTGAATTTCTGATTGTGTTTTTCCCTCCAGCTGACTTCCATTTAATCCTTTTGATTTAACTATTTCCCTATGTAGGATTTGACTGCTAGGAAGGGCTATAACATCAGGATACCTTCTACTCCACTATTTGTAAACATTTCTCCTGAGTAATTAGTTCAACCACTGTAGGACCCTGTCAAGAATGTTCATATGCCTGCAGACCTGATTCCTTTGCCATTATGGATATTTACCATTTCTTGGGCTACCTGGGATCAAGAGGGCCAAAAGCAAACATAACTATCATGAAACTGAGGAGCTTCTCCCAAGCCTCATGCTGGGCTGTTCAGTATTCTCAGATTAGTGGCCATCCATCAGTGGGAGCTTAGAAAGAGTTTCAAACCCTCTGCCTCAGACTTAATAGTAAATTGTCAAAGATGGTTTAGTTTCTTTTAATACTTTGTCTTTGGAGAGATTCCCAAGCCTAAAGGATGAGAAATTTGAGGTACTACAGAAAAAGGCATCAGCCACCCATCTTGTGACAGCAGGCACTGGGTAATTTGGGCCTCGTCTGAAGTTACTGAACCCAAGAGTATGACTCAGATATGCTTGCCTGTGTTTCAATCACATCTCTAATTACAAAGTAGATAATCTCTGTTAGTATTCTCTGAGGAAAAGTTCATTTACCTGCCAATCAGTTTGTAGAGTAACCTTCCAGCTCTGTCATGAACTTATCCTGAGGAATACCTCTACTACTCCATGACCTAAAAATGTTTAATGTTCACAACATCATTGTCAAGTGAATCTCCCTGCTCTGCAGTGAATGTATTCCAGTAGGGTCATACAGACATTTTAATAATAGACCACATCTATATCTATGTCTATATCTATCTTCTTTGTTTTCCATCCCTCTAGTCCTGGTACACATACTGTATGTACAGAGTAGCCCAGGTTACATCTTCCTCCTGCAGGTATAGTTGTAATAACTGCTCTGTGAATAGGCTCCAGTTGAGATCATCAGGGCTGAGATAATCTCCAGGACTTTCTCACATGCAGGACTGCACAGAGAAGGAAGTCTTGAGCCATGGGCTATGCTTGGTCAACTTGCACAAGGTTTGAGTATTCATCTTGTTTTTTACTGAAGTCACACATGTCTGCAGTTCTGCAATACATTACCTGATCTTGTAAGTATGTATGCGGATGTTCCCGAGTAAAATCTCCTTAGTCAGAAATCTTAAGCCATCAAGAAATAACTAGGAATGTGAGAGGTCTTCAGACACTGGACATCTAAATGTATTTATACAGTTAAATACTAAGACTTTTTAAAAGATCATTTGTTTCATCACTGCTTTCAGAGGAGCTGTGCAGAGTGTGAGATGAGGCAGGCTAGATAAGCAGCTGAAATATGAAATTAATATGTAGAGATGAATTTGCACGGACGAACAGAAGCAAAATTTCTCACTCAACTTCAGAACTGGCTCTTGTGAACAAATAGTCCTGAATGAGGATTTTGTTCAAAATCAGAACCTCTGTGTGCTTCAATGTCCTTCCCATTTTATTCCATGGAATCAAGAACTCCCTTAAAGGGACCAGCTACATGCTGAGGGGTGATTGGTCAAAACTGATGGGATGCTACAACTCATACAGTGTTTATAGAAATTATGACATTTACAGCATAGAGTGTATATAGAATTTGAAATGTGCTTGTGCAGCCAGTTACGAGGATCGAATGGGAAAAACTTGCACAGACAAGATGATACAGGACGTGGGAATTTAGAGATGATGGAGAACCTTATAATCAAAAGCAACATAGTCCATGATCCTAAGAAATATACTCTCAAAGATACACATCCACACATACACATTTAGATTCCACTGCCAAAATGAGGTATTAGATCATGAAATTTGACCTGCAGTATGTTAGACCTATTACTTCATCACCCAGTTAATTCTGTATGGAGCCCAATAACTTCCATTTGATGAAAGGATAATTTGTTTTTGACTAATGCATAACTTCTAGAGAATATCTAGTCCTGATCTTACAATAGCAGGAGACAGAAAATCGATTGCATGGTAGTTAGTTTGAACGGTTAATCCCACACACTGTTAAAAAAAAATAAAATTCTAACTTCTGTCCTGGATTGTCTTAGCTTCAGATTCCAACCAGTTTCATTCTCCACTAAATTCAAGAGCATTTCAGCACTTTTCTCTCAGGAAAGGGATTTCTATGCTCCAATCAAATCCCTTCTCATTTTTTTTTTTCTGGGAAGATGAAAAAAAGGTTTTCCCAGTTCTTAAATCACTTGCTGCAATTTTTTTCAGCACTTTCTCCATCTTTTCAGTGTTTTTGAAAAAATACCAGAACCAAATCCCATATCCTAGCTGTTGTCTTGGCAGAACATCTGCAAGTGCTACCACTCTTCTAATCTCATTTGTTACTTTAATGTTTGTACAGGCAGGTTGTGTCCCTGATGGCATCATAACATTGCATTGAGAGGGGCTGCTGAGTTCCTAGTCTGCTAAGACCACACTTTGTAGGACACTATCAACTAGTTGTTTGGGGTTTTTTCACTTGGCTTAAATTTGGCAAAACAAAAGAAGTATCTTCTTTTCCTGATATTTTTGCTTTCTTGTTGTCAGCATTCTGCTTCCTCAGTCTTCCAGCAGCCTACAGTGTGTCATGGGACTTCTTAGGCCCACTCTCTCCTATATTGCCACTCAACAGAGCAGTTTGGATTTTCCTCATTGGTGCCATTCCCAGGTACCACAGAGCTCTATTTGACTAAAGCTTTTCTACTCTGGGAGGACTCCCCACTTTCCAGACTTGGTTGTTTCTCCTGGATGCACCCTGACTCTACGTCATGTGAGCCTGCCCACACACCAATACCCTTTTACTGCCATCCCTCTGGTTTGTATCCCAAGAGCTCAGCTGTCCTTCTTGGAACACTCCTGCATGCATCTTAGCTGAGTCTGTGCCAGACCATGATCCCAAAGAGCAAGCTGTGCACATTAGAAGGCAAAGATAACTGTTGTCTGTCTAGGTTGTCCCAGCACATGCGAGTTCAAAAGCAGTAAGTTTCAAGATAAGCTGTCTACTACATAAAAAACCCTCTAAAAAACCCCAACCAAAACCAAACAAACAAAAAAACCCCAATACCCAGTCTTGGAAGTCACGCTGAGAGGAGAGAAGAGGCAAGAGTAAAATTGAGGAGTGAATATGGCATTGAATTATCTTGAGGCTTACAAATCGGCTAAGAGAAAACGCCTGAAGTAGAAGTTGGCAGCTGAATTCTGTGCTAGAAATAACAAACTATTGACAAGCTAGAGAGAAGAATTATACGAGGAACAGAGGTCACTGTTAGCCAAGGGGAGACATGAGAGATGCTAAAGGGAAGAATTATGGTTGTTCTGAGGAGGGGGAGCATAGACAATCGAACACACAAAGACTGCCAACAGTAGAGGCTGGGAACAGAGACAACAGTCTGGCCATATGGACTATTCCCACTCTTCTCAGCTTACAGCAGTGAATCTGTAGGGAGAAAGAGTTAATACCTCCCACAATTCGGAAAATTCTACATGTACCTCCGAGACTACCTATGACTCAGGTAGTAACTTTGCTCTAATATCAAGCCTAAGATCCACAAAACAAAAAGTAGCAGCCATCTCAAGGCATTTTTCAATAGGAAGTTACTTTAAGTGATAGCTGATGCAAACCAGAGCTGTACTCAGCCCTCATACATTTCTAAACTCGGGGTTAAGGCGAATTTGAGGCAAATGGGAGGGATTCCCCACGGAAATACCATATTTGACAACTACATTCCTTTTACTCAACTGGCCACTGTGGATACTCAGAAGAATGGATACTCTATTGCTTATGTAGCCTTAAGCCAGAGAAGCAGGTCAATATATGACTCTTGCACTGCTCAGTGCAGGCAAGCATTTTAGTTACAGCATTGAGAGACAAAGAAGAAGAAAGCCAAAAATTCCTGTCAAAGACAGTAGGTCCCTGTGATAAGAGAGAGAGGATCTTGTTCAGCAAAGTAGCAACATTTTGTTCACAACATTTTGCTTACAAACTCACAATCCTGGTCAAGTGCCAGGAATCAGATACTAAGCAGATTAAAGAATGGACTGGCTCAACAGCTGAAAGTTGAATGAATGCCGAAGGCCTCATTTTGGATCAATGGTCTCCAAAGCAGGCTAAAGCCTGCTGGTGAGGGAGCATCAATACACCAGCTTGTGTTCCTAGTGCCAGGAGGGCACCACAAGCCACTGATGCTCAGCTCTGGCAGAGGGAAAGTAAGGGATCCTTGGCTGCATGGGGAACAAAACTTTTTGTTGGTTTGTTTTCTGAAAACACACAATGCAATAGTGTCCCCAAACTGCCAGATGATTATCAAGAGTTTAAGATACATGCAATTTGTCTCCTTGGAGCACTTCACAATATTAGCTTTAGGTTTCAGCGTGTTGAGTGTTAAATTACTCATCACAAACAAAAGTTGTACTGCAGGATAGGTGTTGATAATAATGCCTGATAGCTGTGCATAATGTTTCGTTTGGCAGAACGTAGTCTGACTACTACAGGAAGCAATTGGCCAGAGGATCTTGTTGAGGCACAAATAGTCAAAAAGCAAAAATTTTACATGAGTGAAAAATTTGCACAGAGAAATGTGAAGCTCTGTGTATTAATTCCCCACCAAATAAAAAAAAAGCTTTTCCCTTAACGGTGGATTTGTCTCCTATGCAATGCAAAGAGAAATATGAGAGACCAAATAGAAACTCTGAAGAGAAATGGATATTTGCATGCGAAACAGTTGTGCTTTAAGAAATTTTTGCCCTGTGGTCATCAGAAGGTAAATCGGAATTTATGTGGGTGAACAGCTTCTCATTAAGGTAAAATGTGAAATAAACAGTGAATACAGAACAGAGTGGAAGAGGTAAAAATCAGAAAAACATTCAAGGATAAATACCCAATCCTAAAATGAAAAAACTTCATGGTGTCCTTAGTCTGATCCTGAAGGCATCAACGTGACATGACTAGTGGGACAAAGGACCGAGAAAACAAACATTTCATAGAAAGTATTTCCCAACAGACAAAAAAGTTCCCATCAGAAGCCAAGGTGAAAAAGGCCCTTCTCCTATCTTTGTTCAGTTCCTGGTCTAAAGTTCTCTTTTCTTTAAAACTCAGACCAAAAGAAGAGCTGGATATTCTGTTCTCTTTGGGAATCAATGGTTACAGAAGAAAATATATGAGACACTTTGCTATGTAGGGAGCCAAGAGAATTAAAGAAATATGCATAACAGGGCTGTTTCCTACTGTCAACAAAGGGAGAAACTCTATGAGAGATGGCTGATGCCAGACATTTTTCAACGCTTGATATGTCAGCAAGGTTCTGGCAGGTGTCCTTAGGAAAACAGAGCACTAGTCTCAGCACGTTCAACATCCCCTTGGGAAACGCTGTTTTCCTCAGACTGTGTGAAGCACCTAGTGCATTTTTACTAAAAATTACAACTTTTTTTCATAGTAGATGAACCCCTGAGATTTACCTATTGGAGGTCCTGATGTTTAAAAAAAAAAATAAAAATACGGCTTTGATAATCTGAGAAGCTTTAGCGAAAATCATCTCTTCTGTACTAAACTCCAGCAAAACACAGACTCTGTGGAAGGGAAGTTAATTACTACAGTTGGCCAGAGTATGGCACAGGCTGTCACACTGCCTCTGACAGGAGACAGAGGGACACAAGGACCTGACTGTGACAGGAACAGCTCCATGATGTAGGTATGTGACTCAGAGCAATAGCATGTAAAGACAGGTAAGGCCCACAGAATACGAGTCATGGTAAAGAGAAACTGAAAAAGTTAAATAAACTCATGTTCTGGAGTAAAGACTTCTGAGGGTGATCTCAAATTAAACATTGTCCAGATGTTTTCAGGTAGGTCTGGACACAGATCTCCTACACCATCATAGTCACGTTTGGGGTTTGTACATCTCACTTGCTAACAAGTGGAGTGTTAATTTCACTCAAGAAGAGCAGGAGGAGAATTAGTCTTAGCATGTGGGGGTTAAAAAGTTTCATGTTTTTATATAAGGGAGGTCAAGGTTAGCCAAATTACCATAAACCACTTTTTGCCACTGCCAAGAAGGACCTGTCAATTTTCCCATTTCCGTGAATTAGAACAGAGATTATTTTTCTCAATACAAGTGTATCATTTGCAAAATAAACATGAATGAGGAGATATTTGATTGTTCAGCCATAATATTTATGGCATCTGACAAAAATGCTTATGTTACATTAAGTGCCTGAAAACTTAAATTTTCACACAGAAAAGCCCTGAATGTTTTTGTTTTAGTTGAAAACTAATTAATTAATCCTAATTAATTAAATTGATTTGGTAACACGAGCCACACAGACACAGCCCTTACTATCAATGTAAGAATGACCTCTAAGAACTGTCAAAACTTAGTGGTCATAAGTACAAGTAATTTGCAGTGAAGTTCGGGTTTAGACATGCAACTGCTGGTGCCACCTGTCTCAAACCTAAAAGACATCTAAAAACAGCACATCTCACTAAAGAAATAAATTCATGGGATCATATTCTGCTCTGCATTTTGGACTGTTAGGCACCAGGACAGCACGAAGACAAGACATGCGTCTCTTCTGGGAACACCTGAAGTGAGTAGAAAACTTAAAATAAAGCATAGGCGTGTTTAGAGAGCAGCATCAGAGTACACATCTGACTGCAGATGTAGAAGGGGAAAAATGAAACAACACAAAGTCAGCCAAGTACATGGTCCTGGGACTCTTGATGAGAATTACAGTGGAATTATTTATGCCCAAACACATTATATTGAGCCCTGAGGTCAAATCACGTATGCCAGTGTTAGTGGAATTCAGAGACATTGTGGGGAACTAAATTACCCATTTTTCCCAGACAAGTCCAAAATTAGAAATAGCTGCATCATCTTCAGATTTCTGATTCCTGAACATAAAATGTCTGGAACAGGTGACTTTTCCACTGTCCAGTAACACAGGGAAGACTGCACACAAGGATGTCAGTGAGACTCACGTTATGAGCTATTTAAGAGATTTTTCATAAGTATTTTTGATTCTGACATTTATTGTTAATTTCTGATAGCTTTATGCTTAATTGGGAAAGGAAGATGAGTGAATTTTATCTCCAGAAAGGTAGAGTAATATCTAGTTGAAGCTGGTTTCTGTGTTCTTCAGTGCTTCACAAAGTGTAATGTTGACCAAACTAAAACTCAGGCATTGAGAAGACCGGGTCTCTGACAGGTTCTTTGGCTCAGCCATTACTCAGAAAATGTACACACTTCTCCTACAGCAAACCTAAGATGATTGTTTTCTCTCTCTGTAACATAGTCTGGATCATCTGTCCAAGCATTGGTTTTTTGCCCCTTTGAAGAACTTGATGCAGAGCATACAAATTGTTTTTCAGTAGAGATAGCACCTTCTGTTCTCTGTTACATCTCTTTTATAGAAAGAGGCAGCTCTTTCAAATCTTACTGTTGCAGTTGTTTCTCAGAAAAAAACTTTTTGTGGTCTCTTTAAGATCTTTTTTTCATTTTCTTTGCACATACATTCATTTACATGGAACTAATTCTGGTTATATTCCCTCTCATCTCATTCTTCTTCTAGATTAGTTTTGAATGCTCAGGTATTGTTAATTACCAAAGCTAGAGTTTCACTACAGTTGCATCTCTGGCTGCTTTACTGCAGTATTCCATTAATTTTTTTAAACCATTGTTTAAAATTTTTAAGAGCCCTTTTTCTCTCCTGAATAACACCAGTTTGGGCTTTACCACTGTCTTTCTTCTCCCTTTGCATCTTGGCTAAGGTTAATTTCTTCAAAATCTTTCATTCAGTGACAGTCAACCTACATGATAGGTGAAGTCCCAAAAGTTAGTCCCAATCTAGCCTGCACACCATGTCCCTGAGGGTAATTAATAACTGTCCTGCTGCCAGCTGCTTCCCTGGACATTGTGTTCTGATACTGAAAGGGCTCACTCCAAAGCAAGTCTGGGTACAGCAGATGTGCAATCCAACTCATCTGTATTATGGGCAGTGCTCCAACCCCTGGGCTGCAAGGAAAAGGAAAAGGGGAACTGCATGTCCACATAATCTTGGGTTGAAAACAGAGAATGAAATCTGAAACACAATTATAGAATTGTGAAATTAAATATTGCTGAAACCCAGACTTTTCCTAAACTGGTATTTGTGTGGCATATCAGAAATATTTGATTTCACTCTGAATTTAAGCAATAACAAATTCTCAGATGTCAGCATTTTTTACAAAAATTATATTCCATATCTCAGCTGGTCTTGTATAACAGGATTTTCTCATTAACCTCCTTAAAAGATAGCATTAATACCTCCATGAAGACTTTTTTCTCTCTTCATTACATTTCTTTAACATGGTGGTGTACACTTATTGACTTAATAATTAGCATTATTACCCTGAATATAATGAAACAACTAATGATGTCTTATTGAAGAATCTTATTCACCCTCTATTTCTTTTTTTTTTTTTTTAAATATTCAAGCATCATTAAAAAATTACAAAGTCATCTGGTCCATCTAATCCTGCTCAAAGCATGGCTAACTTCAAAGCTAGATTGAATTGTGTAGAGCGTTGCCCAGCAGAGTTTTGAACATCTCTAAATCACTTAGTCTGTATCCTGTGAAAACATGTAAAGGGCTTGGATCTCCTAGTTAAAGCACCAGTACATCCATAATACTGTGAAGCATTTTGATATGTAAAGTACATAAGAATGAGTAGCCTTTCTGTAAGACTTGCTTTATCTACTTGCCCAAGGTTGACATACAAAAATGACTGACATCAATGTACAAAAGGTGCAAACATATAAAAATGTACAGCCACTCGCATGGGTAACACACAAAAAAGAGGAAGAAACCTGAAACAACTATGCTCACCAAATCAACTTGATTTTTTCTTGTTCACTCTGTTTATCCCCTAACTTTGAATTCTGTAGGACATCCACCGTTTTCTGCATCTGCCTTTCAGATTGCAAGGATTTAGGGCTCATATGTAGCTTTCTGCATCCTGCAGGGTTCATAAATAAGAGCTAAATAAGAATGGATATAACTGAAGAATGAGTATCAATATTTCAATAGACACTGCAGTTAGCAACACACCATTTGCGTGTCAAAAGTTTTTACATTAAGTGAAATGAAAAAAAATGAAGTGTTATTACATTTTCCTCCTATTTCCAGATGTATTCTCTAATAAAATCCTAAACACAGCGCAGGCATGCACTAGTCTGTCATGCTACTGTTATGTTGCCAAACAGGTAGCATGAATTTCCCTCAGTAAGCTATAAAAAGTACAGAAGTCAATGAAGCAGGATTTATGGTTAGAGAAAGAGATTACAGAGTGAGACTTAAGCACATGCTTAACTGCTTTGCTGAGCTAAGGCATATATGGGCACACCGATAACTTTAACACTTGCAAAATCCTTCATGATAGCAAAACACCATTAACCCTAAAATGGATATATCAAGTGACATCATGCCAGAAGCTTATTAACAGAGCTTTTATTTTTAATGGAAATGGAACTTCTTTCCTACTGTATCCTATTTCTGTGTTTCTATCATGTTGTTGCATAGATAACTTAGACTGATATTAATTTTTGTTGTGACAACTCAGTTCTGCAAGATAGTATCGTACTTTTATTCTTAGGAAATAGATCATAAACTCCAAATAATGTAGAAAAATATATGAGAGGGTTGAAATTATTGTCCTTTTGAGGACAAGGGATGAAATATTAAAACTAGAATTAAAAGTGAAACATAAATTTCAAAGTAAGACTAAAAATGAAATTAGAAATGAAAATTAAAATTTAGAATTAAACCCAAGACTTAGAACGAAATTACAATTACAACTGAAATAAAAATTAAATTCAGATTCAAATTAGAATTAAATATAAAACTTAAATTTAAAAGGCTAAAAATCAGAATTAGAAATTCAAATTAAAATCTAGAATTATAACAGAGACTTAGGATGAAATTATAAGTACGACTAAAATGGCAAAAAAAATTATAATTTGAAGGAAAAACTGAAATAAAATTTAAATTGAATGTCAGATCCCAACAGAGGTTGGCAGCTGGACTCCAGCCTGCCATGGTCATAGTCATTTCCTTCTCAAAGCTCGCAGATTTAGGCCAGACGTTTTCAACTCCCCAGCTGGGGACTCCCAGCTACCTGTGACCAGAGTTCTGGGAAACGGGTCCATTGACCCTACACGTAATGAAGATCTAGTCATAAAATACTACCTTTAAAAAGAAAGAAAAAAGGAAATTATGTTACAAATGGAGAACTGCTATTGATTTACTGGCACAGTCTGTGTTGTCTGGATGTTTAACTACTCAATCAAAGCTACTGGCATCCCTTGTTTGACACATACGAGACAGATAGCTTCCCCTGGGTATCTCCTCCATTTATTTCAAATTTCCTGTTGATTCCAGGAGGCAATGTGCATAAAATCTACACTATATATATGCACACTTCTTTTCTGAAAGAGCACAAACTTGATCAATTCACCGTTTCATCCTTCTACCTTTCTATCTGGTCAGCCGTTTTATCAATGCAAAGGACAAAGAAGTGCAAGATGTATGAGAGAATCACAGCACAGCTGAGGTGGGAAGACATCCTTGGAGACTGCCTAACCCAACTCTTCTGATTATGCAGGGTGACTTACAGCAGGTTGCTCAGGACACGATTCAGTCAGGTTTTGAGTACCTCCAAAGTTGGAGAGTAAACCTCTCACAGAAATCTGTTCCAGTGTTTGATCACCCTCACAGTGCAAAAGTTTTTTCTTATGTTGAAATGGCATTTCCTGTCTTTCAGAATGTGCCTAGTGACTCTTGTCCTCTCACTGGGCACCTCTTAGGAGAGCCTGGTTCCACTTACCTTGCACCCTCCCTTCAGGTATTTATGTCCATCCATAAGATTTTCCCTGAGTCTTCTCTTCTCCAGGCTGAACAGTCCCAGCTCTCTCAAGCTTTGTTCATAGCATTGATACCCCAGGCCCTTATTCATTCTTGTGGCCCTTTGCTGGACTCTATTCAGTATGTCCATGTCTCTCTTGCATTGGGGAGCCCAGAATTGGACAGAGGACTCCAGACGTGTCTCTCCCATGCTGAATATGGGAAGGATCACCTCCCTCAACCTACTGGTGATGTTTTCCTGCTTAAGATGCTGGTGGCCTTCTTTGCCTCAAGGGCACATTGCTGGTTGATGATCCCTTGTACTGAGTTGACCTTGGATGGAGGCCAGGTGCCCACCAAGCCACTCTATCACTCCCTTTCTCAGCTGGACAGGGGAGACAGAATAAGATGGAAAATCACTTGTAGGTTGAGATAAGGCAGTTTTACTAAAGCAAAAGTGAAAGCTTTTGAGGTCACAAGCAAAGAGGAAAATAACAAGGTTTATTCTCTACTTCCCATTAGCAAATGATGTTCAGCCACTTCCTGGGAAGCAGGGCTTCTGCACGCATAGCAGTTTCTCAGCAGGCAGATGTTGTAACAACAAACACCCCCACTTCCTCCTTCTTTCCTTCACTTTTATATCTGAGCTGATGTCATAGGGTATGAAATATCCCTTTGGTTAGTTTGGGTCAGCTGGCCTGTTTGTGTCCTCTCCCAGGATCTTGCACTTGATTAGGAGCCAGGAAGGAATGTTGAGACACAGTACTGATGCTGTGCCAGCACTGCCCAGCAGTACCCAAAACACTGATATGTTATCAACACCTTTCTAGCTACCAATGCCAAGCACAGCACTGTGAGGGCTGCTATGGAGAAATGAACCCCATCTCAGCCAGACCAAATACATCCCCTTAATGATCACCAGGACTCCCAGGACTTCTTCTGCAAAGCTGTTTTCCAGCCTGTCCCTGGCGCATAGGGCTGTTTCTTCCCAGGTGCAGGACTTTGCACCTCCTCTTGAACACCAAGAGTCATCTGATCATTCTGTGAAAAGTGAGTCTTCTTCCAGTTATCTGAAGAAAACACCTCATCTATTTTTCCTTCTTTCCTGTTCAGGTGGTCTGTAGCGGACACCCATCACGATGAAACTTAACTTGCTCTGCTATCTAGTTGTGACTTAAAAGTTACCCAGCTGGCTCCCCATCCACCCCCAGGCAAAGCTCTGTGCATTCCTGCTGCTCTCTCAAATAATAGGCATCTTCCTCTCCTTGCCTTCTCGTCTTGTCCTCTGAAAGAGCACATATCCATTTATTTCATCACTACAGCAGTGCAAGCTATCCCATGTCTCTCTGTGACCCCAGTGACGTCACAGTCCTGCAACTGCATACAGACCTCAAATTCCTCCTCTTTGCTCTCCATACTGTGCAAGTACTTGAAAGACGCACCTTGTCACATCAATTTCCCAGAAAGAGTATCACAGCTTCTTGCTTTTGCTATCTCAAATTCTGCCCAAATTGCTGATCTACTGCAGCTCCTTCACTTCATGACACAGACCCTCTGCCAGTGCCCACCTGTCCAAGGACAGGAAGGGAGTTCATCTCCTTCTGTCCTGACATCAGTGAGGAGTCCCAGGCATCCTGTCAGTCCCAGACCCAGGCAGCTGTGTTCTCCTTTGGGAGCTTAGTCTGTGTTGAGGCCCCTGATACACCAGGGGAGCTGCTCCAGCAGGTGCTGATGACCATTTCCTGGGGTACCACTACTGCCAAGCATCATTTCTGGTCCTGTTTCCTGCACTCTTCTGTACATAGAACTACCCAAACTGCTGTGCCCGCTGGCTGCCTCTGTCAGCTGCACTCTCAAGTAGGGAGAATGAAGGATTCTTGAAGAAGGTAAAGCAGTCTGGAGCTTTCCACAGGATCAATGTGGATTGCACAGCAGGAACAACCCTCATACCAAGCAGAAGGCCAAGGAAGAGAAATTTGAAGCTGACATTTGGAAAGGGATAACTACTGTGCTTCAAAGAGACAGCAAGGCAGTTGTAAGCCACACAATGTTGGTGGAGAACAAGGCTCCTGTACAAATAAATAAGTGCTGACATTAGTGAATGAGTAGAGTGATTGAAAAAGAAAAAAAAGAAAAATAAAACACAAAACCAAAACAAAACCAAACAAACCCTGAAATAAATTCCTAACAGTGTAATTCTCCCTAGGAACGTGGCAAAAACTCCTCTTTCTCTCTCAAGGCACTTCTGTGTAATATCTGGGCAGGCAATCACATATACCTCTAAAGACAATTCAAAGATGGGCACAAAAGCAGCAAGAAAAGAGGAGTCATAAATGGCAGATCTGAAAGATGCTTTCATCATCCAACAGAGTAGTTTTTCCCACAAACTGCTTGCCAACATCCTGACACACAAACACCTCTATATTTATACAGTATGTGATTTATATCTTGCCAATTGCAATATACCTCTCTTTAGGGATGGCTTTTATCCATACTGGCACCAGCAAAGAGCTCACAATATTTCTGTTCTTCAGAGATTAAAAAGAAAACAACTATGTGGTGTGTCAAAAACAGGTAACAGAAGCTGGATATATGTCGACAGAAATCTTTTAGCACTAAAATACTGACAAGATACCTGATATGCAGATTGTTCTGAAATTCATCACTTTTGAAGATAGAGCATGCAATTAGAAGGTTTTTCTTCTCTTTATGGCATGATCTATAACACTACTTTCTCGAAGAAGGCATCATGCAAATGCTTTTTCTTCATATGGGATTTTACAGCTTTACAACACTGTGCAGCTAATACATAGCAATCAACACATGTTTCCTTCACCAGGTTAGCGATTAAACTGCAATGTGGCACATTCTGTGTGACAGTGCAGAGGCATGGGTAGCCTGTGCCCAGCACTATGTCATTGCAATATCCTGAGGACAGAGCCTCACACACGTTAAAAAAGGAAATTTTCTCACCAGAAATGGTCAGGATTTTTCTTGCTTTAGTTGGAAAATGCCAACTCATGAAAATTGGACCTATTTTAAGGAAACATCTTCAAGAGTCTCTTGATTTGGGGCAGGTGTTTGAAAATGCTGGAAGAAATAAATTTAATTGATTAAATTAAATCTCACCATCTCTTTGTGAACTGTTTTCAAAAAGAAGACACGTAGAGAAAGTTAAATTACACAGTAATGCATACTGTGTTTGACTTCAATGCTATTTAGAGTAACGTGGCCCACATTATTTAAGCTCAATGCTTCCTTTTGAAGCTGGGCCACCTTCCAGCAGGAGTACAAGTGTCATGGGAGTGGGTGGAAATACTAGCAAGTAGACTAACAGTTCTTGCTCTGAGTGCTCTGGATATGTTTTCTGCTTTCTAAAGATACTCACTACAGATACAGTTCATTCTGCTAGTTTGCAAAAACTATGGGCTAGTTTCACACTTTCCTTCTGTGTAGAAGACAACCAGCACCAAGAACATGACAAGATTCATGCAGAGAAACCCCAAATACAGCAATACCCTGTGCCTTTGTGGTTATGAGCCTTATGAGGGATGGGGTTTTGCCTCTGTTTATTAATAATTCCTTACAAAACTAGATGAATATTCTTTATCATCACAGTTTAGAGTGAATAAACTAGATAGAAAGATCTAAGCAGTGTTTGTTGCTGAAGAGAGGACAGTCTTAGAGCAAAGACTGCACTTCAAGAAACGTGATGGACTTCAAGCATCTGATGGATGGTTTGTCTGGTATTTAGTAATGGTGCCAGCAGTTTGACTGTACTTCTGCTTGTGGATTACATCTACCAAGCAGACACTGAAAGCAACTATGTCAACTTCAGCTTGACCTAGAGTGATGAACATCCACCAGTTAGATTTTAAGTTAAACCATCAGGCTTGAAACTCACAAAGGTGAGAAGCTGACACAAGACTCCTTCAGCCATCCCTGCTCCGTATGTGCTAACTCCTAGCAGAGGAAAAGGGCAAGGTTGCAAGTGATATTACTGGTTTAAATGCCTCAACAAGAATTGTATTGCCAGTGCCCTTGCCGGTCAAACCACATTTCTTTATCTCTACATGATCAAAGACTGTTACCTTTTCCAGGACTTCTGAGGCAAAAAAAAAAAAAGCCTCGAAAAACCAAAAGAAGGGTAAAACTAATTTCATCACTTATGAAATTTAATGATGTAAGTCAAAGCCAAGAAATGTCCCTTCAAAGCTCAGTTTCCTAAAGTTTACAAAGAAAAAAACAGACCCAGATATACTGAACAGAACAAAATAAATCACAGTTACTAAAAATCTTCCCCAAACACAGAAGAAATTTTTCTTGGGGTAAAGCTCGGTCAGCTGGTCCCTGATCCGCCCTTTATTTCTGGCACAGGTAGACACAACAAAGAATCTCAACCTTCCACTTTTGCAGCCATCAGGAGAAAAGGGACTTTGCCAAATGTTGCAGATACTTCTGTGTGTGTCTGTGTGTGTGTGACCGTGCCATGTTCAGCACTATTAATACATCATTATTTAATGTAACTGATAAGGTACATTTTCCAAGACCTCTGTAAAGATCATCTGGATAACATAAGATCTGTATTACTTCTGTAATGCTTCTAGATTAATCTAACCTACTTTATGTCATTAAGAGAAAAGATACTCTGCAGCCACCACACGTATTCCAAAATTAGCACAAAGATTTCTCCCCCCACATATCAGGAAATGTTTTTTTGACAGTTAACAAAAACTGTGATTTGAAGCAAATATTTTCCTCACATGTGTTCAATAACATTTGTATTGATGGATTTGGATTTGAATGGAAAAAAAGATGCTTGTATGTTCTTGTAGAATATACTCATGGATACAAACTTCCATGTATAAGAATAAGAAATTTCTTATGTAACTTCATCCAATTAATATTGTAGCCAAAACCTGAAGATGCAAAGAGCTTGAATGTAAAAAGTACTGCAGATGAGAAAAATAAAAATAATATGCATCATAAAAGACATGAATAGATAAATAACAGCTGAATATGCACACACTGAAAACTTACACTCTCATTTTCATATATGTATATTAAAATAAATATTATATCTAGTAGCCCTTTTTATATAGGAGCTATTCTTTATGCATTCCACAGATACGTTTACATGTATAGTCTGTCATTTGTGTGTCCCAAATTTTGCTTAATGCTATTCTCTAACATAATTCCACTTGATATAAATCTCTGGCAGAATGAAGAAACAATCCCGCTGTACATACATATATACCCTCAAAACATGCATGTTCTGTTCTTTTTCCTTTTTCCTGCTGAACTTCTTTGGACTCTCACCTGGCAGTGCTGATCCGCACTGTTCACATTGACAAAGAAACTGCAGATGCTGTAAACGGACAGTGGGATTGTTCTAGACCTCAGCTCTACAAATATCAGGGTTCAGGAATGTAGCAACACAAACACAGCATAAAAGTAATAAAAATTGAGCACCTTATCAAAGGTCACAAGCAGTTTAGTGAGAGTGCCTTGTCCTACACTATATGCAAGGTACCAACTCTGCCAGCTCTACAGCATTAGAGAAAAAACAAGAGAAGATTCCTATTTCCAGTGGCCTTTTTGTGGTTGAGATGGGTTGGTATGATGCTTCAGGAGTTAGGTACTTTCAGGGCTGTGGTCCAGAGCACTGTACACACAAGTCCCATGCCATTCTGTGTGCAGCACAGCTGCCAAATTTAGATCTTCTCTAAGTCGCAGAACAAGAACATCTTCTTCCTATTTCTACATTTCTGCCCTGGTTGAAGTAGAAGGATTTCACATTCGAGTCATGCTGTGTTCACACCCCGACCTGTAATCAAAAGTGTGACCTTGTAAAAAAAAGCACGGGACAAAAATCTTCCACAGCTGCCAAATGCATAAACACAAGAGCTGTTCCAACAAAGCAATTTTTTAAACATTTCATAAAAATTAAATTAAGAAAATTTTATTCGTTACCACCTGGAGTAAGATTTCACAGCATGTTATTATATTCTGAAGTAGTTACCACTTTGTTACTGATCCGGGTTGGTGAAACAGCACTCCAGCCTTGATTCCCTGGGCTTAGGTAACCGAGCGGTGAGTGGAAAACTGCGAGTCCTCTATTCAGTTTGGTAAACACGGTCTTGTCTGTCACTTCTCATTGTTCCTCTTCAAAGTACAGTCGCCACCTTATCTGGCAACAGCTTTCTTGAAGAGTGCTGTTCATGTGAAATAATCTTTCACCACCGAGGCCAGCATTTCCCTTACACAAGAAGAAACATTTATCTTGCTGTTAATGGTTAATTAATTTTGAAAATGTATATTACAACACAATAAAAAAAAAAAAAGAAAGAAAGAAAAAAAGCCAGGGTGGACAATGGAGCAAAATGTCCCTTCCTCAAATTGACTCCTATTTAGTTCTTCCAATGTCATCCAAAACACAGATAACTTTTCTTTCATGAATTGTTCTCCTGAATGATTTATACATGTTGTGTTATCTGAGGCCCTTTCCAGATCCCCTGTGGTTTCAGCCAGCCATCAGCTGCATAATTGTTAATTTTAACACTATAAAAGGTTCTGATGCCGAGGAGATAAAGCGTTGGAGGAAGAATTAATTGAAATGTATCTTCCAATCACACTGGTTCCCTACTTCCAGTTTCACAAAAATTATACATTGGATTTGAGGTTAAAATAAATTTACACTTGTGCTACCCATAAAGCTTTTGGACTAGTAGAAAATAGATAAGTTAATTGTTTTTAAAACCCATAAAGGGTTTATCCTGAGAATAATTCAGGGCAGTCTCCTGTTCATAGCCCACAGCACCGTGAGCAGCCGGATAGAGGATTCTTCCCAAGCTACTACAGACATAATTGGTCAGGAGACATGTGACAGGAGTCTTTTACAACAGCAGGTGATAGACTGACAGAAAAAGAGCTCAAGCTCCACCAATATTTAATCTGGATATTAAACACTCTATGCTTCCTAGAGCTACTAATACTTTTTTTTCTCCAATGTTTACTCTCTGCCTGTACGCTTCAAGTGAAGTACTATGAAGTAAAGCTACCAGGTGTTGATTCTTTCATTTACATTTTTATTATAAATATATACAAAATGTATAAAATTAGTTTGAAAGGCTATTTGGAGGAATACAGTTGGGGCATGTGAATTCAGAGATCATGGGATTCATATTTAATTTCCAGTTAGATGATTGAGAAAGGCCATTCTCATTTAACTGAGTCCCCCAAGACAGGCTAAGAATACCAGCTATATCCCTGTTAAGCCTTTGTTTAAACTCTATCCCTATTAACAAATGTCTTTTGCCAGATTCTTTAGAAATGGGCCAAAGTATGTAGTTTCTGGGTACAGAGGCAAGTAAAAAGTGGCAACAAGGTCTGATGCTTTACTTCTTCATCCTCTGTTCTGCTTTATCAGAGCACCAGCTTCTCACCTGTAAAAACCCCAGTTCAGCCCCTGCACAGGAAAAAAAAATTGGAGGTTTCATCTCAGAATTCAGCAAATGTTTGTCCACACTACAGAAACACTATATTTCTGCTGTAAGGAGATACAGTCCAAAAACAGTAACAAAGTGAGATGAAGGGGGACTAGGAGAAACTGGAAGGGAAAGCCTGCACAGCACCTGCCCACACTATACTTGGATTTAGTCCATTTCTTGAGTCCTACTTACATGAGTACCAAATTCAACAAATACTCTGTAAGAAAAGACCCATATTAGAATCTGCTTTATGTTAAGATGCATTATCACTTGAAGGACATTTTATATCTGAGTAAAATATTCAGTATTTTCCCTCACTTATTAGGTCTTTCACAGGAAATAATAGCATGTTAGTTGTTTCAAGTCACAGAGCAAACGCAAGGATTATGTATCTTATATTTTAGGACACAAAGGCACAGAGTGCTAAAGCAAACAAAAATGCCAGCTGAGCTGAGAATATACTTAGGTATTACACAGCAAATTGTACTAAGAACATGAGTGCCATCAAAAGATCTCCTCAGCCAAGCTCTCATCCGGCAAACAGGACCAGAAATGGGCAAAGTTTAATCACGGAAAATAATACCCATTTCTCAACAATCCATGTCTCATTGCATTTTCTGTATAAGCTGAATGTAGGTAGGTACTGTAGGCAGCAACAGAGCACCAATGCTTTTCTAAGCCTGAGATATTGGGCTTTTAAATCTATACTGTGGTGGGCACTTAGGCACACAGTAGAAAAGGAGACATATTCCAACGAGTTTATAAGATAGCATGAAGAATATCTATAATAGAGCAACCACATATTTATAAATAGAATAATACAAAGAAATCTAATCTACTGCAAAGCTATAATTCTATCCTTCTATAACACGCATGCAAAGCTAAACAGGCTTATGAATAGCGCAAGAATCCATATAGACTGTGTCATCAAATCAAAACCCTTGAATTATTGCTTATCACTGTTACTTCATTTGAATAAAGAAACAAATCTAATTACTATGTCAAGAAATAAGCATTATTAAACTATAATTTTGTATACTAAGCACATATGAGGAATTATAAGATTCACATGCTCTCTTTCCACTCCTTATCCCTTTCTTTTTTTCTCCATATGCTTACGTGTTCATGTTAGAGGCGGGAGAAATGAATATTGAACATGGGAGGCAGATTCTAGTCTAGTTTGTATGTTGTGCAGTTCTCCTGATTTCAGGTCAGTAGGGATTTGTCTCATACCTTTTGACTTGAACACTTAATTGGAGTTCAGGGTCTTGGGATTTTTTTTTTCCCTTTTGAAAGAAAAATTTCAAGTGGAATCAGATCTCTGTGAAAAAAACCTATATATTTACAAAGACTTTATGAAATCCCAGTTTCCTGGGCTCGAGAAGATTCAAGTATTCAGCTCAAAGAATTCCTTTCTATTTTTTTTCTCATGGTCACAGCCTCATTATTTTGTTTGGGCTCTACCTCATTTTTCTGTGTTTATTCTTGTTGGGCTTTTCTTTCTCTCTTCCACACACACAGAGACACACATACACATCCTGCTACATTTAAAACAGTAGTCAGTTCAACTCCTCTCCTATGCCATTCAGCCTGCACCATCCCTGTGTGTACTGTGAGTTTGAACAGTAACATATGTTTTTTGTCTGGGGAGGAGGTCACTCTTATTTCATAAAGCAGAATAACTGCTCCTTACAGCTGTGTCAAAAGAAGGTAGTGGTTATGCCCATAGTTTCAATGACACTTTAGTCAATGCACAACACAAGGAGTGTAACTCAGAATAGTGTATAGTCTAAGATGTGAGAGCCAAGCTAGTGCCACCAGAGATGCAGAATGAGTATTTTTACATAATTGACATAGTATATGACAATTATTTTGAAGAACTAAACATTATTCAACATAAATAAAGACCGTCATCTGCAAATGACTACAGAGAGATCATTGACAGCAAAGTTATGTGACAGCATACTCCATCTCTCTGGAGAAGCTAATCAGGTGCTCTACCTCAGTCCCTGACCATTGCTTCATGGCTGCTGCAAGACACAGGCACTGAAATAATTCTTGTGTTGAGGCACTTCTGAAAGAGACAGGAAGGACAGCTGTAACTTCAATCAACAGTAAATACGTGTGCTTTGTCTAACTGGGGACAGTTGAGAAAAGTGTCTTGAATTAAGTGGGACTGTAAAACTAATGCATAAACTACTTTGCATTAAACCTTCATGAGATGCCCTCATTCATTTTCTAGAAGCAATTCCTGTGAAGTTTCACATTGAAGGTGTAGGATTAAACAGCAGTGAATTCAAGTCATTTCACTTGAGCACCTGTGCAAATTTCAGAAACATAAATTTTGTACCTTTGTTTACACTATCTTAATGTCCTATATGAATACATAGCAATTTTTTTCCTATTTTCCTTATTTCTTGAAAGACTGTGTTTAAGGTCAAAGTGATTTCTTCATGGACACAAATATGTATTATGGACAGGTTTAGCTGGTTGAAGAGGAGAACCTATTTTAATAGTCTGTCCTTGAAAGCTGATGGTTCCAGTTTGGTTTTGGGTGTCACTGATAAAGATTGTAGTGCAGCTTACATATCTGTGCTTCTTAAATTTGTTGTCATTTTTATTGAGGCAAATGATCTTGGCACACTATTTGTGGTTTCATCAGTGACAGAGACAATGAAACAAATTGTCGACTAAGATAAACAAATGTGGTGCCAGGGATTTCTCCACAGGAATTTGCCAGTTTAGCAGGGATCTGGTTGAATTCTTCAGACACATAGGCTATTAATGAAACTCAATCATTAAGATAAATGAAGATATAACAATTTTTCTGCAACAGGTTTCAATCCTGTGGGTAAGTATACTCCTCTCTGCTGTGCTTCTTTAATCCTGGAGAGGTGTCTAAGAGAGTTAAGAGGAGCCAGAAGCTCAGAAGTACTCATGGATCAGATGACTTTGAAGAGCCTTGAGGAATTCATGGGGAGAGAGGTGTGGGAAGCTGCACATCACGAGTTTGGGTGTGACTACCATGTGACTTGGAGCTTTGGAGATCTGTTTCTGAGGAAGGTGAAGAATGACATTAGGGGAGCTTCACCTGCCTTGCTCCCATCTGTTCCTGCATATCTAGTCTCAAAACCAACCGGTCACCAGAGACTCCTGACCTAGCAGAGTGAGAGTGCAAGGAGGAAGGCAAAAGAGTCTTCCTGGACCTTTTATCTGTGCCACCACTGCCTCTCCTGGCTAGTGATCCTACTGCAGTGGAATCTCTCCTGCCAGTCTGCTGGGTGGGAGAAATTCTAGTTAGGACTGGGATGCAAGTAGAAGTCATACATGGATTTTTCTTCTTTGTTTCCAGATATAAAAGGAAAGTTTTAGGCTCCATTCATGCCTTGTTGATGCTCTAGGCTAGATCCCATTGACTGAGAAAGCCTGTTACAGTCTGCTCTGTGATGGCCTTAGACATTGACAATTGCTGATAAACAAGCTTCAAACGTCTTTCTCTGATACTTCATTGTCATAAGTAAACATAGTATACAAACCAACTGCCAGTGAAGACAGATCTATGCCAAGTCCATCCGATTTTGAAACAGTCTTTGCTGGCTGCAGAGCAAAAGAGGTAAGGCTCCCTTCCTCCCAGCACAGCAGCTGTGAAACTGTGATCAGCCGGGCTGCTGAGGATGGCACACAGCTTTGTGAGCTAGTGGCGGTGGTGTTAGTACCTCAATGGAGAATTTAACTTTAGGATAATTTTGACTCCATCCCAGCATTACCCTCCCTGAGGGAGTACACGTGATGCCTTCCTTGTGTGAATTTCAGCAATTGGCACATAGGATGAGGTTTCACAAGTGTGTTAGGTGGATCTCAGACTGTGCTGTGTTGACAGGGAAGGTCCCCTGTTTCTCTTTGCATTCACCTTTCTGCTGCCGCTTGTTCATCAGTGTTAGCAATCAAATGTGTGTTTGTGTGACCGGTAAAAACTAGTGTTTTCTTTCTTTTGGAGATGGTTGTTTTTAGCCCGATCAGTCAACCAATCTGACCACAGCTGATGCAGAGGAGAAGATGGGTTTTGGAAAAAAGGGTCCAGGAATATGTATATGTCTTCAAATTACAGTACGGACATCCTTCTGGGATGCATTAGATCCTTTTCTGGCATTGGTGGTTTTTAAAAAAATGGGCTGCCAGTGTCAGTCTTGGTGTTGCTGTCTAGAGTTCGATCTTCCTTTTGAAAGGAGGTTGGAAACACTTGCAGTGACATCGGGTGACATTGCAGTCTGTCTTATATGCACTATCCTTACATTCCATCAGAAACCTCACTGGTGCAGTGTTTGGCTGTCCAGTTCAAGGAGGGGCTTGCAGAGTGCTTACATCAGACCAGTATTGGACAGAGTTCTAGGCTTCAGTAGGAAATACTAATTTTAGCAGATGTGTCAGATGCAATTGTTCCTGGTTAATTTAGGGACAGCTGCTTTCTCTGCACTGAAGAGCCCAGAGAGATACAGTCTAAAATTCCTATGGGTAGGTTGGAGGCAGGCCCATTCAATGAGGCATGCCCACTGATATTGCTTTGAAATTCACTTTGTTATTTACCTCCCCTCCTACCTGCCAGGACTGAGATTTGTTGGCCCTTGCATAACTCAGCAAGACTTGTTTTTGCAAGTTTTTTCTGGATGAAAAGAAGGAACGATAGCAGAGCAACATGGAAAACTCCTGGCTGGGAGATTTGAGGTGAAACAGGGAAAGGGGATGAACTCCTGCCCCAGTGTTTTGTCCAACCTGTGAATTTTGTCCAGCCAGTCATAGCCTGGGACTAAGTCTGTATTTGAATTAGACCAATTTAAATAAATAATCATTAAAGAACAACAATCACCTGAGCCCTGATTCCCAACCAATGCAGAAATGCGTTTGTTATCTACACAGAACTATCTGGTTGGGTTGTTTGTGTCAGCTGAATATAATACCTGGCAAGTTCACACCCAGCTATTTACATCTCTATGTTGGGATCCAGGAGCATGTAAACTGGAGAGAAATCATGCTTAACTGTGCTTAGATTCCTCATTAGAGAAAATGGGGGGGGGGGGAGGAATACATAGATATGAAAAGTGACATTTTCTTGTATAATTTTATCTCTAAATACCTCTACAGATCAAGTATCCACTGAATTATTTCTGATTCCTTGTTAGAATAATCACATGTGCACAAATACACTAAGAATAAACTTTGAATATGTTTTTTTTATTGTTAGACTTTTCATATCCCAGATTCCCCATCGTGTTCAGTCCTGTGTAGATAGTTATAGTAATGATCTTTTATTAACTTGGCTGGAATAATTGCCATGACTCTCAATAATGACACTAGTGCTTAGGTATTTGTATGTCTAAGCACTTACATAAGTAATCATATCACAATGTCAACTTATTGTACTTATTATTTTGCAAATGTTACAACTGCCACCTTCTGTTAAACATAAAAAGGAAAAAAAAAAAAAAAAAAGAAGAAAAACATCAGAGTGCCTGAAGGAATCCTGCCAGTTTTAATTTATTGTTTTGTCTTAAACCCTCTGTGCTGTGAGCCAAAATAAACTAATTGCATCTACACTCTGAGGTGAAACTCTCCTGTTAAACTCATCTTTGCCTAGAAAAAAATCAAAACATCCATAAGTTTGAAGGAATCATACTAACACATACAACAGGCAAAATGAAAGGATTATGTACTTTGAGTCTTTCCAGCAATGGTAGGAACTGAAAGTTCAACAGATTCCTTATTGTTAAGATAACTAGTCATGCTAATAAACAGGGAGAGGATAACACGCTGGTAACAAAGTGGTTTCATGAACTGGCCCTTTACCTAGGAAGGCTTGAAGTCAACAGTGAAGTCATGAAAGACTTAGTTTGGTCAATTTAATTTACTGCTTGCCTCCAGTGAAGCTGGGAGGCAGATGGATGAAGCCCATGTACTTCAGCATGCTTTGAGTGAAGCCTCTAGAGAAGAAAGCATGCTTTCTGTATTTGCTATGTCCAAGATCACTTTTTTTTTTTACAGCAAACAAGTAAACAATTTCTTACTTTCTATCTTCCTACCACACATATAACACTTGGGAACAAACAACTTTGTAATAGTCTTATTCTATAAAATCCCAACATTAACGCTGATGTGGATTGTATGAAGGTGCTTTATGTTTTACCTGTCCATATAATCACCAGAAGAAGAAAAGGACACCAGTTTCACTTCTTCCATGAACCAACATGACCATTTCTCTTCTTTTTAGTAGGCTGGGTTCATACTTTGTGTTTGCGACATCACAGAATCACAGAATATGCCGAGTTGGAAGGGATGTACAAGGATCATCGAGTCCAACTCCTGGCTCTTTACAGGACCATCCACAAGAGTAACACCATGCTCCTGAGAGTATGATCCAAACACTTACTGAACTCTGTCAGGCTTGATACTGTGACCACTTCCCTGGGGAGCCTGTTCCAGCATTTCATGAACTGTGTTTTAAAGAATGGCTCCTCTGAAATATAGCAGTTTTATTGCTGTTTTCAACAGGACCGCTGTTTCAAATGAAGCAAGTGAAAGCACATGGTGTTTTGTTGATCAAACACAGGTACTATTGCCATTGCCTTGTTGTATGGCAATATTAGCACAGATAATGGGTATACTTGCAGCATTCTTATACGATTATGGCAAGAGAAGATTATTCATTAATTCCATTTTTCTTTTCCCTGGCATTTAACAACTGTTAAATTACTTTCCAAAAGAAGGGCTTAACACATGCTGTAAGAAAAGTTTTTTGAGTGAAAAGCAGAGATAGAATATCTTGTGGCTAAGATCACTGAATCATTGAATCACAGAATGGTTTGGGTTGGAAGAGGCCTTAAAAATCATCTAGCTCCAATCTCACTGCCACGGGCAAGAATGCCATCCACTGAATCTGTTTGCCCAGGGCCCGAGATGTTCTTCTGGTCTTTCTGTGACATAATAAAAATAAAATATGGCACTCCTGACAATTCAGCAAAAGACCATGTCTAGGCCATCCACAAGGTCTCACTTTAGGTCTCATCATCTCTGGCTGGTTTTGTTACCCAAAGGCTGTATGCACAGGAGCAGGTCCTTGCAAGGTAAGATCGACCATAGTACATCATCTACACCATTGTAACTGCCAGTCATCACCTACTCTTACAGTGCTTGTGACGCGGTTTGTACTTTTTTTTTTCCTCCTCTGAAGGATATTTTTGAGTTATTTTTCTTCCTTTATCCCAAGTTTGCCATGCATATAGGCACTTAGCACTGAGGAACTATGTGGGCATGTTCACATACCAGTGTAATTCACAGAAACTTGTTCAGGTAACTCCTAGCACAGCAGGACTGAGCTTCATTTGGAAAATGGAGTAAAGACCCAGATGAATCCAAGAAAATTGAACTTTATATAGTCTTTGTTCTAACCATTGTTTAACCATCCTACTTGGAAAAGAGTTGAAGCATTAAAAAACTGGAGGGGGTGAACACGAAACAATACAACAATCTGTTTCTATCATAAAGAATAAATGTGCTTTGGGCCGATTCCATTCAGAGTATACAGATATTTTCAAGGAATTTAGGGCATAAAATCCCATTGAATCTCCTTGAGGGAATTAAAATCAATGGAAATTAGGCACCCTCATACTTTGAAAGATCTGCACTTAATTCTTTTTGTGTCTTTTAGAAGATCCAAGTCTGAATTATTTACTTGCTGGGCAAATGAGTATTTTGGCATGACCTTCTTCACACTCTGTAAACAACATCTGATAATATGTAAGAAAAAGACGGTAAGAGAATTGAAAACCAAAAGAACTCCTTCTGAAAATTTTTATTTTATTTTTCCCACTGAAATGGAAAGGCTTCTCCAAGAGTACTGCAAAACTCATTGCTCTTTTATAGATCTATTGCTTAATGTATGTTCTGTTCTCTTGCCCTTTCTACAGAATCAGTAATAAAAGTCAGATTTTCTATAACACTAACAAAAAACACCTTTCTCTTTTATATCACTGATAATAAACATTATCACATAAGAGAATATTATGGAAGAAATTAAAATGTCTTTAAAGGATTGCAAACTTCCTTGCATATTACAGGCAAAGATAACCTAAACAAATTTTATACAGAGTCAAATTTGTCACTAATTTGTTACATCATTGACAACTTTTTGCCAATGCTATATAACGATGATGTGTAGCGGAATGCAATGCAAATAACTTGGATTGAAATGTCATATAAATGATTATACAATAATTATAAAATTAAATACTCGAGCCATAGATCTAGGGAACACAGTTGGAAAAGAAACTCACATAGAAATGATGCAGAAAATGTATTTTCAGCAGAGATTCAAAACAAAATAGAAAGGTGCTAAAACGGGGAAAAAAGTAGTAAAGCGGTGTCAGGAATAGAACTTCTCACAGACAGTGATAAAACTGTACTAAGAAGAGAGAGGAGACCAGAGCCAACTAAACCAGATAGAAAAACAGAACATTTCCTCAGCATGTCAGTGGAAGACATGATCATATATGAGCATGTTGGCAATGGTCATACAGGGGAGCAGCAATGGTGCTGATCACACATGTAGGTAGGAGCAGAGCAGCGAAGTTGGGGACTATGAACTGGCAGGGTGCCTGGGCTCTGAAGAGTGGAAAGGATTGCATGAAGAACTAAGTTAAAACTGACTCCCCCCATGTCATAGACCCACAAAAAGAGAGGCGGATGAAAACTCCTGTCCTAGGGCTTGGTCACTCTCGACAAGTTAGTCTCATCTGTTCTTAACATCCCTCAGTGTTCCCACAGCCTCTCCAGCCAAAGGCAGGCTCTGTGTATCTATACTCACTATTTGCAGCTTTTTTTTATTCCCATCTTAAGCTCATTACCTCTTGCTTATCCCCACAAACACAATTTTGTCATCTCATCTTTGCATTTGCCTTTTATGCCCTCAAAGACCAGTTTATCTCCTTCTCCTCTGCAACTTAAGTAACAACACTGCTTTCAATCTTTATTTGTATATCACATTTTTTAGACATCTGATCAGTCTTGCTGCATGTTGTCCAAAGATTCTACATCTTTCTTGCAGTGTAGCACTGGACAATATACTTATGATGCTGATGAAGTAAAAGATTTCAGTGTTTCAGAACTAGTAGTAGTAGTAGTAGTGTGTTTATTATGATTGTACACACCTGACAAGCACGTATAGACAATGGTCCAGCAATTACTGTTATTGAAACTGTACACTTAAATGAGGAAAATAAAAAAATCTAGCCAATCTTTACCACAGTAAGATTTAACTATTCAAATGACTTGAGAAAATTAGAATATTTTCCATTCAATGTCCATGCCAAGGGAAGCCATTATGTATCCTACTGTGGACAGTGAGAAGTTTACTGTGAGGATGATGAAAGGCCTAGCAAAATCTCAAAAACGATATTAAGGATGGGGGCCAGGAAACCATGAACTCACTGGCCCTTGGGTTTTCGCTATCTATGCTTATAGTCACAGACCAGCCACAAAGTGACGTGACTCCTTTCCAGAAGAACACCCATGCAGAGGCAGAAATACCTTTTCTACCTTCTGGCAGAAAAGCTCATCCTGAAGCACCTAGAATAAATGGATGCAAAAAGTGGATTGGTCATCTGTCTGAATCAAGAACACTAAATACAATCCATTTTATGCTATCAAGGTCTAATTGATCTACGCTGACCTAGAGTCTTTGCAGACCACACTCCCATGAGCAGATGAAGAGTGTGTTGCAGTTTACTCTCATCTGAAAATGCTCCTCAGTAGAAACCAAAGCAGTGAGTGAGCAGGGTGAAGAGATTTGCTTGAAAAGCTGTGGCACTGTTGATCTGAGCTAAAAATGCAGGTACAGGTACTAAAGTAGGTGTGGTGTGTACATGTAGGCACCCTCTGTGTTTAACTAATCTGATCACTAGAACTGGCTTGTGACCATTAACTTTGAACTTTCCTGAGTGACATTTTGATTCCTCCTAACCAAATGGAATGCAGAAACTTCCCGTTCTTACAAACAGATAAACAGGACAGGGACCATAAAGAAATAAAGGCCATGAATTTAAATCCAGAAAGATATATAGATTTTTCCATTATGGGCCTCCATTCCCTAGTTGTTTGTAGTCAATTAAAAAGTCATTATAATCAGAAGGCAAACAGCAAAGACTTATGCCTAACTCTTCTTCAGAGGGGAATGGCCCAAACACTGATCTTCTTTCTAGGCTCTTTGTGTACACTTACAAATCTTGAAATGCCTTTCCAGGTTTCCAAACCACAGTCTTATCCAGTGATATCTAAGACATTGTCTTCAAAATTACATGGATTTTTTGGGACCTGTCTAGCACTCATGACTAGCAAAGCAATCTTTTGTGGTTTAGGGTTATGTATCAACCTTGGACAAAACTAGATAGGTCATTAAAATGTATTTATTCCAGGAAAATAATCCTCTATGCCTGCTGGACAACCCTAAGAAGTGAAACAAGATGATTATTGCCAGTGTAAAATTTTGATTGAATATAAATGTAAAAGTCTTCAGAGATTATATACATAAAGAAGCTTGTAGAAGACACCAAAAAGCAAAGCTCACCTCTTCTGACAGTGAACTATAAAATCACACTATACTTCCATAGAAGGCAGGGACACTGCAAGATTAAGGTCCATTTCTTCAGAAAAAGGAAGCATAAGCTCAGTGCCTTTGAAGCAAAGGTCTTAGACAACTGCTAAAAAAGGGAAATGTGGACTCTAGGGTCAGCAGTCTCCATCCATATGAGCTCTGATTTCATCATGTGAGGGAGGGGGATCTTACACATCTGCTTTACTTGATGAGCTTTCAGTAGTTCGAGAGCTATTTAGCTGCCCTTTCTGGAGCATACAAGCTGGCTGGGAACTCTGCAGTGAGACTAATCCTCACCTCCACATTCCCAGAGAGGGACTAGCTATCTACTGTCTAGCAGTCAGGGACTAGCACGCAACCACCCAACATTTTTTTTTGTTCTAAGACTTCCTTGGCTGCTGTTCTGATCATTCTTCCTGAGCTGCATAGCCACTGCAAGTCTAACAGGATTAAAAAGCAGCAAAAAATTGACTCATTAAAGTACATGAAAATAGCTTGGCCTACAAATGGAGTGCATGTAGAACAGATAAACTTTATCTAGTCTATTAGCAAGTCTGAATAGACTGAATTTTAAACTTCTCTTTAATTGTAAATGTAGTAAGGACCCCATCACCACCTTCTGCTCAGAACTGCCATAACAGTTGTGTGAGATCTAGGTGTGGTGCTCCCCAGTGGTGCAACCCCAGTGTCCTGAAGCACAGAGACATAGATTGCACTTTGCTTTTAAAATAATATCACATTAAATCATAGAACATATTCCACCTTTACCAAAATCATAACATTTAATTTTCAAAAAAGTACAGGGCTTCTCTCTGCTTCCCCAACTAGTAAAAACTTTGTTAATTCTCTTCTAACTTAAAATAGCAAATTCAATAAACCCATGTTTTTATTATAAAAAGTTTACTCTCCAGCTGAGCATTTGAGTGCCAAGTTCCATCCAGAATCACCCTTTCACAGCCAAATTAGAAACTATAAACTTAGAAACCAGTGTTTTATGATAGAATCCTTTGCCAGGCACTTCACTAGAGCTTGGGCTACCAGCTGCTCTAATAATAAGTGAATGTTATTGAAAAATAATAATACCGAGCATTTGGAAGCACTCTGTAAAAGCAAATGAATGAGTTGAGGGTATTATGCACACTAAAGAGCTCACGGGGTAAAACCCCCTTTCTTGCTACAGGTGTATTGGACTTCGCAAGGGGGAAAAGACTTAGGAGTGCTCACAAACCTGCCAAGCTCCATACAAGCAGAACAATCAGCCTGCCAACTTGTTGGTGTGCTTAAGATTCCAGCCTGCCCGGCAACTTTAGACAGCTGAAAGTGATGTGGAATCGGTGACTGATACCCTACACGAAGAAAAATGTCAGCTTTCAAAGTTAGTGGATGGAAATGCTTCAGTGCACAAAGGGAGCCGTGAAAACGCGATGTGGCTCTGCCAATACAGGGGAGCGCTGGGGCTGACGAGCCCGTGAATCAGCTTTTCAGACGGGAGGCATGGAGAGGCGGAGATCGCTATCGGAGTGACCAGTGTTCTTCAGCTTCTTTTTATCTCTTTGACTCGCCACCTGATTGTTAAGCTCAAATAAAATTAGAAGGAAATTAGCTTGCTTCCTCGAAACTCACTTTAAACTCGGCTTTAAAAAATACAAGCAACATCCTAAAGCTGTCTGCACCAGAGATGAGATCGTCAGAATACAAGAAGTCCGTATTTGGAGTATACAGTACTTGGAGTGGGACGTAGTTACGTCTACTGTAAGCAAGCTGACAGAATTAATACACGGTTATCGAGAAGATAGTTTAACCCCCTTTAATACTTTAGAAGCGCTCTGATCTTGCTTGGTGAAATAGAGCACTGCATTCTGGAAAGTCTTGTTTAGCCTCCGTGTGATAATGCATCTGCTCGGGTTTTGTTCCCTCTCCACCCCAACCCCCCTCCCCACCCCCACCTCCGGTAGCAGAAGGAAAGATTCCGCCCTTGAATTTGAATGCATCAGGAATTGACAGGTCAAAAGCAAGTAAATCACATTATACACGATTGTATTGTTATTGTATCGATAACAACACATTATCAGAACAATTAACACACTCGCACAACTACGCGGAGATCACAGTAGCGGTTTAACAAAAATCCAGATAAGTAACTAAACTCTGATAAAGCCTTCCCTTTTTGTGTTTGGGGATTTGAAGTCTCTCCGACAGTGTCTATGCCTGTGTGCCTGTGTGCGCAGGCTGTGCAGGCAGCCGCCCCGCTCCGCTCCTCTCCGCGGCCACGGAGCTCCC
>JAWWEW010000001.1:76086468-76089005 GCA_035583185.1 Anabacerthia variegaticeps | reverse complement strand
CGGCGGGGCGGGCGCCTTCCACGGGGCCGCCGCTGCCGCCGCCGCCGCCGCGGCCGCCGCCGGGGGGCACACGCACTCGCACCCGTCGCCCGGTAACCCGGGCTACATGATCCCCTGCAACTGCAGCGCCTGGCCCGGCCCGGGGCTGCAGCCGCCGCTGGCCTACATCCTCCTGCCGGGCATGGGCAAGCCCCAGCTGGACCCTTATCCCGCAGCCTACGCCGCGGCCCTATGACCTGCGGCCGGAGGGTGCCCGCGCAGAGCTCCGGCGCATCCGTGCGCACGGCGAGGGGGGCGAGCCGCCGCCGGGGCCGCGGAGGGCGGCCGGGACGAGCCATGGGGAGCGCCGGGGCGGCGGCCGACCTGTTGCGCGTCCCCCGCCCGCTGCCCCGGGTAGAGGTTGTGTGTGTTGCATGCGGTCTGTGCAGATAGCCCAGCTGAAACAGAAGAGAAAAAAATGCAAAAAAAAAAAAAGAAGAAAAAAAGGAAAAAAAAGATAATAACTGATCCACCCTGCCCCCTAAAGTGCTTGTTCGGGACAGACTCGGGGAGCAACGTCCCTCTGCCGGCTCCGGCTTTGCCCTGCGTCGCTCCCTGTGTGGTGCTGGATACGGAACAGTCCCGCTACAGCACCCCCGCCACCGAGAGGAGAGACGGCAGCGGGGGGGCGGTGGGGTTGGTGAGGTCCCGGCTCGGCATGGCAGGGTCAGGTGCGGACCCGGTAAAGGACAGTCACTCCGCCCTTGGTTCGTAGCCCCTCATGGGATCCACGCGAAGAAAGAGTCAGTGGTGTGGGATGCTGCCTACCCTGTTCTGTGCCCCGTCCCGCGTGGATTTCTGCCCTCCGCAGCTACAGGGTGCTGACAGGCACGGGTCGTGATTTTCACGAGAGGATAAGATGCGTGACTCTCGGTCCCCGTGTGTCTCCCCCTCCCTCCCCTTCACTAATTAAGTCTCATCCTCAGACTGTAAATTTGTATATCTTTGTGGAAATGTTAGGTCTCAGATTGAAAACTGTTAGTTACTTCGCCCACGGTCGATTCAGTTTTAACCTGAAAAAAAAAGGAATGCCTTTCAAAGGGAATAAAAATATTGCGAGACTGCTCGAGGATCGCAATATTATCTAAGGTTAAATCAGACTTTTTTGTCTGAGTGATAATTATCTATTTATTATTTAGCTGAACTGAAACAGAGCTTTGCTTTGACAGGAGAGTATTCTCATTTAAAAGAAAATCCGTCTCCCCCATGAACATGAAGTGTTTCACATGTGTTTTGGAGTACCCTACCTGTTTAGCTTATTTTAGAGCAGCTGCAATTCAATTGCAAATGGCGTTTAAAAAAAAAAAAAAAAAGAAAAAACAAAGTTTAGAGGAAAAAAATCCTTCATCAGTTTAGAGTTCTTTTTTTGGTTTACTTTTGTAATGTGTATATTTTGACTAATGTTTGTGAATGAAGCTGGCTAACATGTATTTAGTTTCATTTTGGCTTTATGTAATATAAAGTAAAAAAAATGATTAAGTAATGGTTTTAACATTTACGTGTAAATGGTTTTCTTGTGTGATCTTCTAATTTAAAGTTAGACGTCTAAACTATATCTGTAAATTAGATTCCGACTACCACTCTGTTCATTTTTGAACAAAGAGTTTAAATAAAGCCTGAAGCAGGGAAAAGAGAAAATCCTCTATTTCTTGTTGAATTGCTAACAAGATTTTTATCTGAATTGCCCTTACGTGCCTGGTCCAGGTGAGGTGTAAGGTATCCTCTAAAGGCTGTCTTTGTTTCACTTTTGAATAGATTTACTAAGAAATCTAAATCAAGTCATTGTTATTCAGAGCCAAAAACCTGATTTATCACATTTTTAATCGTGAATAGGAAAGAAGATAAAAAAAAACCCTAAGTTGTCATATTATCTTAAAAAAAAAAAAAAAGAGCATTCATGGACCAGCAGAACAGAGTTCACTGAATACACTGAGAGTGTTCACAGCGTTTCATCGGTTTCCAGTAACGTTTTCAGAGTGGAAAGTTGCCTGACCACTTTATCTGGTTAGCCTAAGAGCTTCGCCACTTTAACCCATGTAATTTGTTCACCTATCTTAGCAATATTGCTGCTTTATTCCTGGAGTATTTTTCGCGGGCCTTCCCCGTTGATTGCTAACTAAAACCTAACAACTTTCTTTGCCTCTAAACGGCTTTTCCCATTTGGGTACCCAAAAATGGTGTTTTCAAAGGTAAATCTAGCAAAGGTCTGCACGGAGATTTGCATGCAGCAGGGAAATGGGAGCAGGATGAAGCGGTCCATCCTTCTAGCAAGGGAATTGTGAGCATCGCACAACGTGAATACCTACAAGGCATTCGAACAGAGCCAGTTCCCTCACTGAGGTGGCAACCCTCAGCTCGTTTTTGTATGTCTGTGTGCATGTATATGCGGTATATGTATGTATGAAGTACTTTTTTTTTTTCTCTCCAGAGTCGTTGATTGCACTCTTAATTATGGCAATAACAATAGCTCCCGAGCAAATGTCTTCTAAATCAGCCTC
>JAWWEW010000001.1:76023968-76081468 GCA_035583185.1 Anabacerthia variegaticeps | reverse complement strand
ATTAGCACCACAGACAAAACCAAGCCCTTCTTAAGACAAGTGACACTGCATTTTCAACATACTTCTGGAGTTAATCGTTAGCTCCGACCCTGTTTCTTCCTACGTTTCAAACATTTCAGCATGAGGAGACGCTGACGATTCTCAGCGGGATAAACTTGGGAAAAGTCTCCATCACCAGGAGGGAGTTATTCCTCCCTGGCCGTTCGTGTCACACCTGCTGAGGAAATCCCACACAATCCCATGCCACAGTTTGGGGAGAGCAGAGGAGTTGGGCTGGGATACAAACATATCCCTCCGCATCCTCCCCCTCTCCCCCGTGCCCCCTCCGCATCGCCGCCGTGCCCCGCATCCCGAGGGGAGGCGGGCTCACCCGCGGCCGCCCTCCCCGCCGGGGCTGGGCACGGGCTGGAGACCGGACCGCTGACTCTGGCCGCAGTTCGCGGCACCGTTTGCTCCGGGGCAGGTGAAATAGCCCCGCGGCACCGCACAGCAGGGCCGGGCGCATCCCCCTCGGGCAGCCCGGGGCGGCGGCTGCGGGCCGCTCTCCCGCACAGGGTGGGTTTGCAGCCGAACCCCCCGCACCAAGCCTTGAGGCTCCTGCGGCTGTGACAGAGCAGCTGCCCGCGCTGCAGCAGCTCGAGTACCTGTATGTCTCCTGTGTCACCCCCCGCGCTGCCGCTCGCCCTCGCATGACCCACGCCCCGCACTCCCTGGCCTCCCGCAGCGGCCGTGCATCACTCCGGAGGTGACCCGATGCACTTCCAGCGCCCCGGCGCGCCTCCCGGGCTTCCCCCGTGTCTCCCTGACGCCTCCGTGCCAGCCCCGGCCCCGCGAAGGCCACCCCGGGCACGGACCTTGGGGACCCAGGAATTTCGGGGGGCGTCGGGGGAAGCGGAGGACAGAGATCTGTAGGTCTTTGCCTCGTGGGTCTTTGCTGGCCGCTGTGGAGTCAGCTAAGGGTCCCCGGGGTGCATTCAGCATCGTGGGGTCCCACCTTCGCGGTGCTTTGCAATCCACTCCCTGCGGCATCGGGGTTGCTGCACTGCCCCGAGCTACAAGCAATAACCCCTCACTCCTTCAGGGTCTGCAACCCAGACGGGCTTGATTTATTATTTTCAGAAATAAAAAAAATACCACCCCAAACGCAGTCCTGTAGGGGGACACATACACCTGTGTACTTTCCTCCTCAGAACTTGGTGAAGATTTTAATAGCTAAAGTCTGGCATCCTAAAACCGTGGGATTGGGTCAGAAAAACCCTGCTATGGCACAATTGTTGCAGCTGGTTGGGCCAGTTGGGAGTCCTCACAGACCTGATTGCTGTACCATCAACCTCTCGCCTGCCTGCAAATACCTGTGACCCCAAATCAGGCCAACCCCAGGCTTATCCCATGTCCTGTGTGCTCCTTGTCTTTGCTCCTGCTTGGCTTTCACCCAGTAGATGAGTCTCCAGTTTTTGGCCATGCCTGCCCAGGGAGAATTTCCAGCTCCTGCTCCTGGTCTGCCCCACCTGTTCATAGGGCGGTGGAGATGAGGGCTTTCTTCTCACCTGACACTTGGTGGGCTGAAAGGTGAGATCTAGTGACAGAAGCTAGAAAAGCTTAAAGATGAAGAAAAATGAATTTAAAGCATTCCTGCTGCAGGGTTTCCAGGGTTCTGCTCTGCAGCTGCTTTATTTCCATATCTCTTATTTGTTAGTTATGGGTTAAAATGCAGAACTCCAGTGGAAACCTCAGATCTGGGTCAAACAACTGATTTCAGGCTCTGATACTCAGCTTCAAAGAGCTGCCTAGCCACAACCTAGGGACAGCTAGAGGAGATGGACATTAGAGGCATGTTTTTCAAGTGAGTCTCTTTTGCAAGTCCCGGTGTGGGCATCCAGCGTGGCTTGTGCAAGTGTATGGTCAGTCCCATGGGACTCCATCGACACCTTTGGGCTCTGCCTTTCATGTACTGCTGAATGCTTGAATGCACATTCTTGGGTATCACTGGGCAATGAGGTTTCATTAAAACCTCCTGTTAATTGCCCAAGTCCAGCTGGTGGTTTGGCTATGGCAATTTCTTGACCAGCCTTTCTTGACCTTGTTACTGTAATTACTGAAGAATAAAGGTATGTTTGAAATTTGTTTTTATGGCCTGAATATTCTGCATACACTATAAATAATACTTGTTCCTGCATCTCATCATCAGCATAATTTAACAATTAGCAAGCCAACATTCAAATAGTTCAGGAACCAGTACTGCTGGCCAATATTGACCAAAACATTTTGTACAAACAATGCCCATTCATACATATCTGCACAAATCAAAATATATTGTCACATCCATAATATTTTATTAAAAATAAGCAGTGTTAATTTTGATGTTTTACTGTATTTTGAACATAACCTCAGCAATTTAAATAGAAAAAGCCACAAATGTAGAAGTAATCAGAAAGCAACTGCGTCAGGTTTATATTGGGTACAGATAAAAGACACTAGGGGAAATCCAGACTACACTAAGGAAAATGACATCTCTACCACAGATTTCACTAGGACCCAACTTCTTTTTTTTTTCATTGATGCTTTGCAATAAATTAATTAGTTTCTGGGCTCCAAACTCTTCAGAGGGTCATAAATCCTGATGAAAACATGCTTCTTCTTGAAGTTGCACCTGGATCACTTTTAGGAACTTTTTTAAAAATTCATATGAAAGTTCCTTACTGCTTATTAAAGTGAAATGTTGAAGAGGGTACTGGATTAAATGAAAATTTAGTCTTTCATTTACATCTTGTAAGTATTCTTGAGAATGGTCTTTTCCTGACATGAGCTAATGACAAACTTGGCTCCTCGATGACCAACTAGGACAAGTTATTAAAAGACTACTAATCAAAACAATTGCTGAAGACATTTTAACTTCCCCCTTCCCTCATTTATTTGCTCTAAAATCCTCAATAACAATTTCTATTACATTAACCCAAGGCAAATTACCTCTAAGTAAGCAGAATAGTTCACCTCCAGCTTGTAAGGAAGAAAAAGATCTCTCACTTTTGAAGGATGCACGTATAAGATTGCAAGATTTTAGGGAAAGGGTACCTTCTATGAGGCACTGTTTTTGTAGGTATTGCTTCCACATGACTGATGCTATTTTTATCAAACAAAAACATTAATTTTCTCTTGTGCTACCTTTCTAGAAGGGGAGTTAATTCACCTACTGAAGTATTTATTTATGATTAGCTGTGGAGAAGTAATGATAATCTCAGAGCAAGTCTGCCTTAGTCAGGTATTACTATACTTTTAACAAACACACCTGTCACCTTGAAGCACACCACAAAACTCTGATAGAGCTGAACATCTAGTAGCAAACTAGTACTAGTTACAGCTGCTAGATGAGCCAATATCCCACCTTGCTAAATACCTCCTGCTGATGGCAGAATATATTCCAATCAACCTCCTCCCTAGAACGTGCCACCTGTGCTTGCTCTCTGAAGGTTTTCCATCCAGCTCCTTCAAGTTCTGCCCCATGATTTGTTTTCATCCTCTTCAAAATCTCAGCTGCCTCTGACTCTTGCTGCCACACTCTTCAGCCTTTATCTCTTTCAGGTTTTTTTTTCTGAGGCTGCCTTTTCCAGATCTATTTCTTCTAGTGATCAAGCTGCTGACACTTTTGGCTGAGTCCCAGGGATTTTCTTCTTTCACCCTCTTTCCCTTACCTATCCTTGCCCTGGTGACTCTAGAGAAGATGGCTTCATCTGTTACCTTCACTGCAACAACACAGAATATCACTCTTCACTCAGATTCTCTCTTTGTAGTTGTTTTCAAAATATCTTTATGGCTTTTAACCAGCATTAATGCAGCATGGCTGAGAATGAGCTCCTTGTTTCTTGGGCTTTGAGTATTTTCTTCCATTGTTGTCCCTTGATTAATATTCTTACCAACATATCCAAGCCTTGACCTTCCCTTACTGTCCTTCAAACCAAACCCCAGTCAAGTCTTACATAATTTAGATTGATATAAGTTCCTTTGGCAAATATGATTTGTCCATCTTCCCTCTATGCTTGTATAAAAGTGCACGGGTCTCCCTGACCCGTGTGATCACCTACTCCTATGCTTTTCTTCTCTGCACCCCTTTTCTCCACACAGCTGTCAACAGTTTCAACACAATTGTTGTGCTAGCATTTGACAACTGTATGTCTTAGCCAATCTTATTCCTTAACTACAGTGTTGCTTCAGGTGCTTCTGCCTTTCCGGTTCTTTTCATAACATCTTCATGGGTCACTGATTCAGCTTCCCTCTCATGCACCTAGAGTTTTGCCCAATTCTGGGTGTAAGAAGCATCCTATGGGATTTAACTGTTTAGCCTCCTCCTCCTAATCTCTCCTTAAAGTTGACTTCCCCAATTGCACCAGCAAAACACTCAACAAAATCAAGGCAGTCGATGAGAAGTATGGTTGTTTATTCTGATGTGAGTGATTATTTCCTCATCCTATTTGCATGTGGTCTTGTATAACGCACCGGGTTTGTTCACTCCCTAGTGCCAGGAATGTATCTCAGGTTGCATGCACAACAGAGCCAGTTAAAGAGCAAAGTTTTTATTTGTCAAAACTTAAACATAGACTCAAGCATGCACATGGTTTGTTTTACATATATTTATACATAGCTTTCATTTCAGTGAAAAATCTTTCTCCACAGCTTGGATATTTTCAGAGAAATTAATTTCTTTTAGAACACCAAAACGTAATGTTTCCAAATAAAATACATACCTTACATCTTGCAGTTGATGAGGTAACTGCTGTTCTTTCATGGATCTTTTGCAAGACGCTGTCACCAGGCACCTGTGGAAGCTCCCAGAACATGTGGCTGTAAGACATTTCCAGTGCCCAAATGGACCCAGGACTGTGGATCCCAAGACATGACTCCAGAGGTTAGGCTTTGAACCCCAGCCCAGCAGCAGTGGGGATGGTCATAAAGATCATTTATAGGGAGGCTGGGTTCAGGTCAATATTTTCAGGGCTGAATTCCAGGGAAGGTCCACCAGAGATATCTTCCAGAATTTCACACTGGGCAAAAGTCTTCTCCAGGATACCACAGAAGATCTGTGGGGCATTCATCTTCTGTATTAAGATACTTCGTGAAACATGCTTGTGGCATGTTTGGAAAAATGGACCACAAATATGATTCTGGGATGCAGTCTTGGCTACAAACCATGAAAGACTCATTTTCATTTCCAAGTGTAAGAGCCCCTTCCCAACTTAAGACTTGAGTGGTGTCAAGGAACTCTGACTATGGATGTAAGCATGAGCTCAAGTCCAAGGTTATTTTGCATCCAGCTGGGATCAAACATGGGCTTTAAGCAAACCCAAGAAAGTGATTACACAAAAAGCTGAGGATGCATGAGATTTTTCTGATGGACCAATACACCAAAGAAATGAGTCCATCTCTGATCTGAATGGGAGGCCATGTAGTCACACAGCTGTGACCCTATCATATAATTTGGACATATAGCATCAATGGATATGGGAGGAGAAGGGGAGATAAAGCTCCCTTCAATCATTTAAGAATTCCATCATAAGCAAATATTCTATCAGTTTGACATTGTCATTTTTTTCTGCTCTCCCTGGTTTATCTGCAAGATAAATCCATTTTCTACATGTAGATTTTTTTACAAATCCACATGAAGACTTTCTCATCGTCATGCTGTCATTCAAAGAAGCAACATTCCCATGGAAGGCAAGGGCCTCAGAGGAATCAACTCACTGTATATGAAAGTTGGAAACATATGTAAATAATTATGTATGTAAATTATTTTCATCAGTATATTGGTGTAAATAGTAATATCCAACCAAGATATTAATCTTGTGTATTTCTAGGGTATATTGGAATATAACAGTAATACAAAACAAAGTACAAAATTGTGGACAATATTGAAATGTCCTGTCTGAAGATTGAGCAAATTGTGTTACTTTTACTTCATATTCTTCACTCCTATCCGTTCCTCATTACTTCCATTCCCTCTTGTTTTTAACAATCACATTCATCATTGGTATCAACAGGAGAGGGAAAGGCATAAGCAGCTGCAAAGCACAGCATTCCTCCCAGGGCTCCATAAAGGTGACAATGTCCATGTGTTGTAGCTTCCCAGGCAGTTCCAGGCTAGGCAAGCCTGTGTTTTCATGGAGTTGGGGATTATGGCTGGAAACGGGCCTAATTTTTGGAATTATGTTCAAGATCTGTCTGAAAATTTTCCTTGGGTTGGAAGGCTCATCTCTGTCTGATTCATAGGATTGAGCTTGTCTTAGAGTTGTTTCCTTTGGAATCACCAGACTGGGTTTTTCCATTTCCATAATAAAAGGCTGTGAGACCATCTTCCCTCAGCCAGATTTTCCTGAATTTGGCCAAAGAGAAAAACCGGTTTCAGGAGGAGATCACCAGAGAGCCCTATATAAGCACACTGCTTGCTAATGTAACCTTTTTCTCCGTTATTAAACCATCCTGAAAATCACAGTGTGTGTCCATGAGATGAAAAATCTTCTGGAGATGGAAAAAGAAACACTCTGTCTATCAGCAGTGATCTGGCTGAATGTGATTTTTTTTAATGGATTGTTTGAAAGCTGGATCATTTTGACAGAACTAGGTTGGGGTTGAGATTTTCATGAGTTACAGGAGGAAACGTGTGGAGCTCTTGCCCTCGTGGGATGACTGGCAGCTACTGGGCAGCACAAGGGTCAGTCCTTACAGCCCACACTATCAGACTGTGTGTCTGCTCACACCTCAGCCCCAAGTGTCCACATGGTTTCACGCACTACCAGCAGCAAGTTGACTCCCTAGGAAGCTGACTGTGCACGGCAGAACGTGAGCAGAGACAGCCCTTTGGGTTGAGGACTCAGCCCCACGGGTGGAGGACTCAGTCCCACTGTTCAGAGCTCAGTCCCACAGCTCAGGGATTCAGCCCTTGCCGGCAGAAGTGAAGAGATGCTGGGGGTGCAGGACTAAGGGTTTGGGTAGCAGCTGCCCCCGGGGCCCGGCCAGGAATTGCCCCGACGGCCCCTGCCCCTGTGCTGCGTGTCTGCCCGGCCCTGCGTGTCCGCGGCAGGGTGCGAGGGGACGGCAGGGGCTCTCAGCCACCGGGTGAGGGGCAGCCTGCGTCCGGGCTTGTGCTTAAATGTCACGACGGCTTCGCAGCCGAAATGTGCTGGGGACATGGTTTGAAAAGGTGGCCGGCTTATGCGGACACAGGTGTCTGGGGCGAGAGCGTTGTGGTGTCCCCGTTCCGCCTCGCCCCTCCCGGCAGAACTAGGGCAGATGGGCCAAAGGGCTGGCTGGTACAGCCCCCTCGCCCCCCGCCCCCGTAGGCGGATGCTGCGCGCCCCACCGCCCTCCTGCGCGGCTGCTGCGCCGGGCCGGGACTGCGGCACCAGCCCTGCCAGCGAGGGCTTCCATGGGCAGAGAGGTTCGCAGTGTAATGAACAGCCTTATCGTCGCTGGTATCTTTACAACTGCTTAGATGACTTTTTAATTGTGGCTTAATGCATTTAATTATGACAACTCTTCCCCATTTTCAAGTGTGATGTATTAATATTACAGATCATTAACATTGCTAAATTACTGTAATGACACAGAGTCCTCAGTGTCCCAGTTAGACAGAAAAAAGACCCGCTCTTCTCATTTGGCTCTTTTGTTATTTGCCTTATAGGAAATTCATGCACGATTCTTGAGTCTTTAAAGCATGTAAGAGAGGCTGCTGCTGCACCCTCCTTATTAAAGTGTTGATAGGGAAAATCCCCCATGTAAAACTTCCCGAGCCCGAGACGGTACAGGAGCTAATATTGTCTTTCTAATATCCACTTCATCAATGTAAAAGTTAGAAAGCCTCGGCTCTTGAGCGGGTCCCCCCTCCCCTCCTTCATAATTAGAGCAGACCGTATTTAACATCTGCAAAATAGTCATGCTTATAAGGAATGAGAAATGCGAGATGTTCCATTCTGTTTGCAATGGTTAGACCGTTTTAATCTCTTAACTTCAATATATGTCCTCTAGCAGGCTATACTTCTTGGATTTCATTTTTAGATCCTTAAGGCTGCATATATCTGTCAAACAGACATAATGAATTTAAAGTGCTAATGCCTAGAAGACCAGAGAAAACATTGAAATATATCCTCGGTTGATTAAATTACCACCTCTAGCTACTTTACCTCCTTATGTCCAAACAGATTTCCCTTTTTACTTACCAAGTACCGGATCTGGGAGATGTGAAAGATGTAATTTCATGGTAAAAAAAAAAAAAAGAAAAGAAAGAAAAAGAAAAAAGAAAAGAAAAAACCCAACCCAAACCCACACCAACTCATGCACGGATCTTTAGACAAGGTCTTTTTTTTTCTTTTTTTTTTTTTTTTTTCCTTTAAACATCGTTTCAGATATGTGCCTATACGATAGGACTTGCCACTGACTGGAGGTATTTTTCAATTACACCCGAGCTTCAGGGAAAGCCTGGGGTGGGAGCCTGTGACTTTGCAGCGCTCACCTAATGGCTGGGGAAAACGGGGGGGACGAGATGCAGGCGCGTCCGGCGGCGGCGGCGGGAGCAGAGGGTCTCTGTGCCCTGCCCGGCCCCGCCGGCCCCTCCCCGGGGGCTCCCGCTGCTCCCGCTGCGGAGCGGGACGGCCCCGACGGGGCGGCCCTGAGACGGGTTTGGCGGGGGGCCATGTGGGGGCGATGCCGGCCCCGAGGGTGCCGCGCATCTGCGAGGGACCGGCGAGCCTGGGGAGAGCAGGGACGGAGGGAAGGCGAGCAGATTTGTCGCGCTTTGAAATGAAACGTTATAATCCCTCCAACAATCCTGTTGACTGTGAGCTGTAGCGCCGGGAGTACAACACGGCGGGAAAAAAAAAAAAAAAAAAGATACATTGTTGGATAAACAGCTCCTTATAGGTAAAAACTGAATGGGCCAAATAGATGAATAAGGAGACACAATAGAAGGGGGTGGTGGTGAAAGGAAACGAGTCGGTGGCAGTGGAAGAAAAAGGTAAAAGTGAACAGAGGAGACAAAAGGAGAGAAAAGAAAAAAATGTAGATGAGTGAGACAAAAAAGCAAAGAGAAAAAGAAAAGAGAACAAGAGGGGGAAAGAAGTAATATTTTCCTTGATAAAAATGCACAAAAGGGAAGATGAACTTTGTTCTTTTTCTCTTTCTACTCTCCTCTCTCTTTCTGCTTTTCGCCTCGCAGCACGCCAGCCTAAGCTGAGAGCTGTAATGTCATTAAATTGCAAATGCTTTTTCATTTCCGACACACACTGTTTACTTATCTGGCAAAAACATATGTTGGAAGGAATCCGTTAAATTCTGCCCATTGCCTTGGGTAAAAGTGCAATGGAAACGGACCCACTGAGCTTCTTCTTTCTTCTTCTTTTAGCACTTCCCTTATCTACAAGACTGCTTCGCAGAAAACTGGCTAGTTCAATGAAAAATGAAGATACAGCAGGAGATTAGAGAAGAACACTGAGCAAAAAATTCCTGGAGAGAGGGTCACTCCATTGCAAATGATTTCACTCCTCTAGATCTGCATAAATTACTATTTTTAAGGCATCTCCAAAGTCTGTATATTTTTCTCACTCTGTCAAACATTTAATTTCACGCCCCGTGTTCTGAATATGCTAAAATGCATATCTCTGATGCACCTTTAAGCCAGAAAAACGAATGCAAAATTGAAGATAAAATGATGTGATTTGCACTACAAGCCTATTACTTGAGGTATTTACATATAGTTTACCTCTGCAGTTCTGAGAATGATTTATTAAAAAAAAAAAATCTGGATTAAGCTCGTATAAATATGTATAAATCTTTGTTTAGAAAATAGATTTTGCAGCTCTTGTGTCAAAAAGTTCTTTAAGATTCTGTGAAGAATTTTCCTTTCAGCCTGCTTTAAAAAAGAGGGGAAAAGGACAGTATTTGACATCCTGCTTTGGCAGGAAGGAAACACACACCCATACACACGTTCAGACATTCAAGATTTTTCTAAAGGCTCAGTTTGTTTGTTTGTTGTTTGTTTTCGTTGGTTTAATTTGTTTGTGGGAGTTTTTTTGTGTTTTTTTTTTTTTTTTTCTTTCTTATTTCGCACTTTTCTTCCTAAACTTCTTCCCTCCCTTCCTTTCCCTCCTCACTCGCTGAGACTCGGTGCCAGCCGCGCTCTGGGTTTTCCCGAGCGTATGAAATAACGGGGCAGGTGTATTACAATAATTCCAGGCTGGGAGGGGGGGGGGAAGGGAAGAAAAGAAAGGAAAAAAGAGAGGCACAAGCCGGCCCAAAGCCCCGAATGGGAGGCACAGGTTCCCTGCCGAGGAGGCTGCTCTCCCGTGCCGCGTCCCGCATCCATCCCCGCGCGGACCGGAGCGGAGCGCAGCGCGGAGCGGACCAAGGGCCCCCCCTGGCGGCGCCGGCCCCGCCCGCCTCGGCTCGGCTCGGCTCGGCTCGGCTCGGCTGCCCCCCGCCTAAGGAGGGACCGCAGAGCCACGGGGACCCCGCCCGGAGACGCCTTCCCCAGCCCAGAGGCTTCCACAGACGGCGGCTTCGTTTGTGGCGGAGGAACCTGCAGCTGCCGGCCCGGACGCCGCAGCCGTGCTTCTCGTGGGATTAACCGGGATAAACTTCTAAGCCGGAGCTTCAGCCACGACGCTGCTTGCACTTCCTTCCCCCTGGCACACCGAGAGCCGTGGCTGGGGGTGAGCTGTGTAAGGAGCGAGGGCGCTTGCTTGGGAAACCAGCATACTCGACAGGCAAGAAGAGACTTTTCAGACAACTTCGAGGTTAATTCAAGACTTGGCCATGAAATCTAGACTTTGAATAATACATGAATTGCAGTGATTCCGCCAGGATATGGTCACCGGGAAGTGATTTCTCCCTGCCCTGGTTCTATCATTCCATTTTGATCTCCAGAACAGAAGCCCTAGATTTGCTGCTTCCCCCAACACAGAAACATGACGTAACGAAGTCCATTACAACAATGACATCTGTACCCACACCCACACCCCCACCCCACCCCACATTTTGGTCTCTAGTAACAGACGTCAGAGATAAGAAATTGGAACTCACTGTCTACATGTCTCAGACTCAGTGGTAGAAAACTTGGTTTGCTTTTGGTTATTTTTGTTTTGTTTTGTGCGAAGTTGGTCAACTCTTCTGGTGAGTGTGTGGCTATTCTCCCCTTGCAGAAATGTTTTGGGCTGATGGCTGCTTTGGGCCAGTGGCAGCTGTCAGCTCCTCTCCTGTCACTGAGTAAAGGCTTGCACTTTGTCCATTAATAGTCCTGGGATGACTCAGGCCATTGACAGACTGCTGGCACAGGTTGCTGCCTTGAAGGGATGGAGACCAGGGTCTGAGCTCATCATTTGTCCCCACAAAGGTAGGAAGATGGGAAAAATCAAAGGTATTTAGTTCTTCTTGAGGAGAAGCAGTATGAACCTCATGCACTGATGCCATCAGTGACAATAGCCTGGCAGTGGAGGTTCCTGAAGGCCATTGCTTCACATTTAAACAGGATAAAAGTGAAGACATTTCCCTCAGAGTCTTGAGAAACAGTTTATTTTGGACAGCAAAGATCTGTCTCACTGACTTCTCAGAAACAGGTCTGTCAAATTACATACATATTAGCTATGTAGTAGCCAAACTCAGTTACTTTTAAAAGGCAGCAGGACAAAACAAAGCTGCAGAGGCGAAAACCAAGTCTTACCTTAGGATATGTTGAAGCAGATAAAAGCAGGATCTTCCTGCTGCAGCAGCAGAACACTTGTCCCTCCACAACACCCATTTGTGTGAGGGACATCTAAGTAATGGTCACTCTTCAGACAAGGATCTGAAGGTCCACAGGCTCAACAGTCAACTGAAATCCTGTAGCCCATCACCTCCATTCCACATCGGTCTTTCAAAAGAAATTTATTAATTTCTAACAACTCCCCAGCAAATTCTGCTCTTTCTGTGTCAGGACTTTGGGTCTGCACTCTTTACTACTCCAAGATTAGTGTTCTGAAGGTCTTAATACCCACTAAAACCAAATGGAAGAGCTACAGTTTGCCAGGGCAGGGATGGCACTAAGTAAGTTTTCTGTCATTTGAAGTTGTTTTTATTTTGGTCAGTTCCCCCTCTCCTCCCCTCGCCATGCAAGCTGGCTTTGTGCTGGAGGAACAGACACATATTGTGATGCTTTGCTCTGAAGAGACAGCTGCACACATGGGTGTGGAGGAGCTTTCAAGAACCAAACCAGGTCTATAGAGCAGGATGGGCAAGTGACCAGATCACGGTGTCAAACATACATTTGCAAAACTGTTTTATTTATCTGAGAACCAAAAGCCACAAGTAGCCTTAGGGGTCCCAAGGAGACACACCAGTGACAGAGGGACAGATGCTCCATCTCCTCCTACCACTTTGCTAATGAAAACAGGGTGATGGGAATAACAGTTAACTCTGATGATACCAAGCGTAAGGCAGAGTACTACCCCATACCTCACCACGTGGAGGATCAGTGCTTTGTTACTCTAGGGAGTTTGTCACCACTTGCTTGGTCTTCCAGCAGTCAGCAGAGGCTTCCTTCCCTTGGTACAAAGACTAGAGACAAGCAGCTATCAGAGAAGCACTGGAGACATGCATGGGAATCAACGGTAACAAGGAAGGCAGTGAGAAGTTCAAATACCCATAGCTCTAGATGATGAAATGAAATCTTGCAAAATACAGATCCCATATAAATTGTAGCCCTTCTGCAAATTCCATTGATTCCTGGCTCGGCACTAGCTCCAAGCAATTTTAGTTGCTTTCTATGAAAAAGGCACAATGCAGCCCTGTCACTGGGAACTTCCTGTGTTTTACACACTAAACTCATTACCCTGCCTTGCTTTGAAACAGTACTATCTGAATGTAGACAGTAATATCCCTGATCCAACTCGATCCTGTATAGTCTGTCACAGGAATACATATCTGAGCATCGCCATATGCAGCGTAGGGAACCTTCCATATGGTTTCTGAAAAGTGGTTACAGCACACGTGCATCAAGCTCTTTTCAAAGTAAAACAGATCTGTTCATTTTTATTTTCAAAATACCAAAGCAGTAAAATCATGTAATTGAGTAATCACTTGCCAAATTTCCTTTTTTAATCTAATCTATTTTGAGTTACATCAGAGCCAAAATGCAAATTAAACTGGTAAGATTCCAAGGGGTTTTTTTTTCCCTTTTTAGAAAACACAATTTAAGGTACTCCTAAGTTAAGAAATTTTTTAAAAAACATTTGTTTTGTATGCTGTAAACTTTGGAAAACGTGTTTCAGCCTGAAGTAAATTTTCATAGGTAATAGGTTAAATAGAAGTCTTATGTAAATTTTGATCTCTTCTTAACAACTCCAGTGTTCATTTTATAAAATTTGATTTGAAAATAATGCCACAGTTTTAAAAGAGGCTGGAAGGGTGAGAAACTAAGCAAAAAAAAGTACCCATTCTAACAAGGTGCACATCCAGTCTTTCAGCTGTAACTACTGTGTTAAAGAAGGAGATCTCAGAGATGGCTTGATTTCCAGTAATCCATTTTTTTGGGGGGATTGTTGTTGCAGCAGCATCAAAAGCCAAACTCACCGGCCTGGGCAAATTCACCAGTACTTGACCACAAGGCGAGGCAGATCCTCGCCATCCTACCACAGCCTCCCAAAGTCACTCATCTCAGCAGATTAACAAGATGATAGATAAAAGCAGCTTTCCAGAGTACCCGCTGCTGGAAACCTTTGCTCTTTCGGTTGCAGATGTTTGGATTAAGTCCCTCCCTACCCACAGGCAGACCTTGTGAAAAGCCGTGTGACCCCTTGGTTGCCTTCTACCAGTGCTCTCATCTGTTGAAAAAACTGGCACCCACTCAAGTCGTGGCTGTTTTCACGGTTTTCCTCCCCTCAAAAATACTTCTGTAAACTGGAGGCTGCTAGTGACGCCCCCTGCCTCCTTTTTAAAGGCTGCAATGGCACAACTGACCACGTTCAATTTAGAATACTTTAAAGCAGCCACAGTTTTCCTTTTGCTGAACACCCCTGACCCTAATGACACAATCCTTTTGTAAGACAGCTGTTGAGGGCAGGGACAGTCCAAAACTTAGCATGCAAAAAGCATGCAGAAAACGTACGAAAGTGAGAGACAGAGGAATTAAAAGGCTGACAGTTTGCAAAAGACTGACCGACTTTGCAGCCACCCTCCTAAAGGGGAACTGGCCCCTCTTACATATGCCTTTTCTACCCCATCCCCAGCAGTGCCAGCAATCATCAAAGCCTGATGACCTGGTTTGGTGAACTAAAACCACTGAGAACTAAGTTGTTTTTCCCTTGACTGCTGCTAAAGGCTGAACTTTATACCAGCCAGTGTAGTTCCAAGGAAGTGAGAGCACTGTGTAGCCAGGGGAAGAGGGACACTGTTTTTTTTTTGACAGCTAACAGTTAGCCCAAATTAGCTGTGCTGTCAAACCACACCCTCGGGTCTCTGATGGCTAGGGAGACTAAAGAGATGGTAGAGAGGGCAAAGGAGAGACAGGAAAAGCGCGAAATCAAAACAGGCCAAGGATAAAGAGAATACACATAGTAGATGTAAAGTAGGGGCTGGACTGTGAGTGTTGATCGTGGGAACAGATGGAGAGATAGAGAGAGAAATGACATCCATTACACTCAAAATCATATGTATGAGAGAGGGGGAGAGGGGAGGGCAGAGACAGAGCACAGTGGGAGAGATAGAATTCGCAAGGCAGGAAATAGATTTGCAGCAAATAATGGTTTAAGGAAAACTGGAATTGGAACTTAGTATTCACTAGAAAATCACAGCCTGGTTGGATCACTGCAGTTGGAAAAGGAGGATCCTTTGAAAAATGGTTTAATACTTTCTCTTTTAATATTTGATGTTCACAAGGATCACCTGCTCTGTGTACATTGCATAGTCACACAAAAAGTTAAAAGGTACAGCATAACATCAGGCTCGGTCAGCCCAATAAACATTTACTCTCTCAGTTGGAGGCAGAACATTGCACAGAATAAACTAGAGCCAAACCAAATAAAATATTCTTCCAGTTCTGTAAAGGATCGAGATGCAAACAAAAAGATTCTGATACTTCCATGGCTTTCCCTTGGCATAGGAATCAGAAATATTCATTAGATCTGGCTATAAACGTTTGTCGTGTGTGGGAGGTCTTAGTATTATAATATGTATTAGAAACTTGATATTTTTCCAATCAAGCCTTTCCACTTCTATTTACATATATTTAATTGTAAATATTCATTTTCCTACCTGAAGCACTTTAAATAAATATACAATAAACACCTTCTAAGCAGAAGAGGAGCTAATAGCTTAGGTGACTTGTGATGAGCCTCAGAACTGCTCCAGCCTCCACACCGCTGGTCGGGAGCAATGCAAGATGATCTCTCCCGACAGCTTGTGGGGGGTCTTGTAGACCAAGTTGGTGATCTCACCCTCTCTCATGTCTCCTGAACTGGGATCCTCCCTCTCAACCAATAAATCATGACTGACACAAACTGGCACCTGTGCCAGCAGAAAAGGCGATGGCTGGCCAGGAGATGCCCTCTCGCACATAGAGGTGGATTTCTTCAGAACCACCAACCTCAGTTTGCAGCTGTGTCAGTACACATCCATCTTTTCTGAGCACTGAAATGTGCGGGCAGTAGGATTAGCAGACACTGTAAACCCACCTGTATTTAAAACAGAACCGCACAATGCACAGAAGCTCTCAAGTGAGACGTCATCCTTCGACCAACTCCACAGTGCCGCTCACCGTGGTCAGAGAAGCAGTGCTGCCTTCAGAGGGTCCCAGCTCCAGCCCCTTGCAGCGGCGAGCTGGTAGGGAGCCTGGAGCTGCTGCAGCTCTCCCTGAGAATTCCCCAGGTGTGCAGCAGCTTTCAGCAGGCCCAAACCTGCACCACATACACATTGGGGCTACAGCCATACCGGAGGAGTGCTTCTGTCCACTGATGTCACCAAACACAGAGCTGATGTGGGTGCATCACAGCTTCTTCGGGTGTACCCAGAGGCCCCGGTTTGTGACAGAAAACTTTTTTTTCTTGGTGACAAAAAGCACATTTTAGAAGAACAGTTTTCAAGTCAGGATACACAGATTGAAGAAAACTGAAAGATGGCTGAAAGCTGTTTTTTCAAGATGAGGTTATGAAACCAAATTGATAGAATCGGTAAGAGCATGGATAAGCATGAAAAATGCACAGTCTTATCAGCTGGTCTCACAGGAGATGCAAGTTAGAAAGAAGAGAGAGGCTGTCACATACTAGAACCACAGTAAACTTCAACCTAGAGGACAGGTAAGTATGAAACTTTGTCAATTTGTCATACTTGAAGACTCCCCTCCAGATATCCTGCATTGAATTATCTGATGTCTTGAACATTACTGCAGTCATACTGATGTACTGCTACAGTACACAATAGTTATTTAACATCAAGTTGGTGAGCATTGGCAATCAAAGACCTGGCTAATAGACCTGGGCAGAAATGCATGTCCTTTGTACCACTTACCATGAGAAAGTGATACTTAATTGCTAGTTACATTAAGAGCAAAATTAAAATTTATTTTCACATAACTGGATTCAATGGCAAACTAAGAAACTCATGCTACCTGTTGACTTAAGGGGCAATCTGGGAAAGATTTAAGAGACACCTTACGTTTCACGCTTAAACTAATTAACTATGAATTACTGTAGGGTATATTTATAAGGTGAAATTAAGGTAAATGGTATCATAACTGACCAATTGAAGTCAGAGGAACTACAGGAAGTAAGGAAGTGCCTCTGAGAATAAAACAAATGGAATGCCTCTTCTGAAAGTCACATAGTGGTTTTTCTGCATAGATTAAAACTTTTATCATGACAGATCATAAACTGTAAAGTAGTACTTATGTCTATCAGAAAATTCTATTTTATGCGTGAATTTCAAGTCTTATACATGAGGACAGACAGAACTATTCTACTGCATTACTGGAGACTTATCAAAAACAGGATGCTCTTTTCTTGAGAAGATGAAAAGTACAGAGATAAGCACGGAAATAAAGACTGAAGTTTTAACCAATAATATTTTTGTATGGTTATCAGAGGAATGTAATAATTAATCTTTTAATCATTCTGAAGATTGTGTGAAATCATAATATCTCATCTTTTCCAGCCTCAACCTGCCATTCTTGATCTGAATTACAAACAATAAGAAAGGAGATGATTTAATGAGCAACTTTGTCATGTTGCCATTTTGCCTTAGTCAAAGGCAAATGTCTAGTTTTGCCTCTAAACTAAAATGGAACAGACTTATGTTTTAACTATGCTCACAACTGAGATAAACATGAATGGAAAAGTTAGGGCTATTTTAAAGCTAGAACCTGTGTCTTCACATTCTCACAGAGAGATTATTAAATACACACTATTAAGGAGAAGCAAACACTCATTTACTAGAAAATAAAATCTATTTTGTGAGGAAACACACATGTATGAAGTCTAAAATTTGACAAATACTAAACGAAGTAATAATAATAAAAAAGAATTCACTCACAATTTCAATAGGTATGTTCTTATTATGAAGGAAAAAAATGTCAGCATGATTTAATCATACTCAATAAACAGGCACTTCAATAAAGTATATATTTACGCTGGCTTTCTCAATGCTAGGGCATCACAAAGTAGTATGGCTTTATTACAATGGATGGAAGATGGCAACTACTTAGAACCCAGTGCCAACATGGATTATAACAAATCCAGTGAGTATTTTGTTTTTCAATTATTCATAGAAAATTTAATCCTGATTAAGTATCCTTGGGCAGGAATTCATGGGTAGTTGATGACTGAAACCAACATTTATTTGAAATGCTTCTGTTAATTTAATCTGTGTATATGGCTTAATTATGATTGAATCCTCAATGTAACAGAAATGAATTATATCAGGATTAAAATTCTAGTACCACATCACGCATTCCATTTTCTTTGCCTTTTTTTTCTTTAGAAGATGCAAGCCTGCTGTTTTAATTACCTTTATGTTGCTATGTCTTCTAAGCCTCAAAAACTGTTTAAACCTTCATTACTGGATGAAATTTTTAGTTACATTTATATATATATATATTAAAAAAAAGGCAGATATAAACCCTATTTATATTCCCATTAGAATTTTAACCAGTATGAACACTAGTTGCAGAAAAGGCTTTTCTTTCACATCAGTAATAAAGGAAAGTTTTTTGCAGTCCGTTGTGAACATTTTACATGTGTTTTCTAGAGGATTCTCCCTCTTTTGTTTCCCCATCTTTTATACTGATATACGATGCATTTTCTCTAAAGCATGAAAATAAAAAAAACCCTTGTACTCATCATTATGCATCACACCAGTTTCAAAACTGGCCTATTTTAAACTTGTTTGAGCATGTAGATGTTTTAAGAACTGCATTTTGTAAGACCTTTAAACCTAGAATTGACAGAAAGTAAGAGCATTTTTGGTGTCCGTGAATGGAAGAGAAAAGAGTCACTGTACTCTTCTGCGATACAGCTCAGCACCCCATGTTACATATAAACAATATTTATAAAACTGTTAAAATTACAGACTTTTACACTTCATAATATTTTTAATAGATTAATCTAGGAACCTTGTCAGACCAAAGGTCTGTAAAGTGTTCTAATATTATCACTCAGTTTTCCAGTGAAACCAATGTATCACATCTGTGACAAAAATACTTGTATATTTATTATTGCACATTTATTACATAATGTATTCTTCCTAAACATCTCAGAAGTGATGTCGATTTTTATGTCCAGAGGATACTGTTAGTGGCAATGTCACTGATGACAGTGAAGATACTTCCCAATATAGACTATGAGATAGAAAAAGTCTGTAGAGGATAACCATGGAGATGCACTGACAGAGGATAACACCTATGGTAATAATCTAGAGACAAAAAAAGAGAGAAAAAGTGAAAAAATCCCCCTCACCAAACAATGAATAATAAATTTCTATCAGCATACTGTGTGAGTGCTTGAGGTTTAACTGTAAACCTTTTAATACTGCTGCAGTTACAAAAGACTTGAGCATGCACCTCAAGTCCAGGATTCAGACTCTCACACCTGGGTGTTTTTAAATCAGTAGATAGCCCTGGGCAAGTCACATAACCCTTCTGGCAGTCTCTGTTCTGGGGAATTTCAGACTTGCAATTCACCACCCATGCAGTTTCACAAGCAGAGGTGATGTTTAGATATTCTATTCTTACAACAAACAGAGTGTGGGGAAAAAAAAAAAGCAAGCACTTTGCACTAGCACAATCATGGAGCTGTGAGGATAGTGATTTATCAATCTCACTTAGCCACAGCACTTTTCAGTTCAAATCTCTTAATCTGTAAAAGCAGTGTACAGCAGTATTTATTAAATGCATAAAGATTTAACTACTGTTTCTGAGAAAACAAGTCTGCACTTTATGTACAGGGTATTTTAAAATACACACTTTTATTAAGTAAATATGGCATTTATTGATTGTGCATTTCTTTATTGTTTTGAAGTGCATTTAAAGAAGCAAACGCAGCTAAATTATCATAGTGTAGGAACTGCAGCTGCACACAATGGTTAAACTTGCTCAAATGCAAGAGCAGAGCAATTGTACTCTCCCTTCAGTAAACTCAAAATACTGCAAAAACATTCCTTTACTGATCCTACTTCTAGAGATTGTCCTCCTGCCCTGAGGATGTTTTCATCAAGCAACAACAAAAAGTCTCTTCATTAGTAACTCTAGAGGAGTAAATTTTTTTTAATTTTTTTTTTTTTGGTAAATGAAGCATAGTATTTAATTTACTATATATTTTTAGGGGAACCTTTTTCTTTCCCTTACATATCCTCTACAAAAATAAAAGCTCAATTTCTGAATATATTTGCATACAAATGCACAGATGGTTATAAGCATAAAGAAAAGAAGCCAACCCTACCCTGGAATGAGGTAGTCAATCACCTGAGAATAGCAGTGCACTTCATCTGAACATGGCAGGCTTCACACAAGTTCCCAATATGTTTAAACAACCAAGAAACCAAACGAGTCCACCTTTGTTTTCAACTGTTTAGAGCTTACAAACCAAACAACATATTTGGACAGACTTCTTGATCTAAAGAATGCAGTTCAGCTACAGATTCCCTGACCTATTTAGCCACATAAAGCTTTTAAAGGAGGAAGACTAAAAAGCAAAAAACCAAAAAAAATCCACTGATTTATCTTTCTACGACCTTTGTTAAAAGAATCCCCAAGGTGTTTTTAATTAAAAGCAAACAAGCAAACAATAAAACAAAACACCCCCTCCACATTTTCCTTTGACTTAACAATCTCCCCCTCTCCCTCCCTTAACCTAGAAATTATTACCCTTAGATGATTCAAACCCTGTATGCCTTTGTAAAATATGACTCACATTAGCATCAATGAGAGCTGTGTGACTAAGACTTTTCAAGTTGCTTTGGGGTCATAAGATTAACAGCCTAAGAGCATGAGTTTGCTAACAAACACTAAACATGAAGAACAACTAGTATTCAAATTCCATCTCTTTTATCTTGCCTGTACATACCTTTTCTCTTTGATATTCTCTGAATATTACAGCAATGGTTGCAAGACATGGGTGGCACAAAAACCAGAGAATGCAGGCCTGAAAAAGAAGATGAGTGTAAGTTGTAAAATGACTACATGCCAACTTAAAAGAAAGAGATGACAGTTACAGGAACTACATTTACATTTCTGTCTATTTTATGAACCCATTGTTTAACTTTCAATCAACAGAATGAAAACCACACAATGAAAGGTGGGATTTCTGTTTTAAAAAGCTCTATATTCCTTGTCAAATTAAAATGACTACTCCAAGTTTGATTACAGGGTGCCATCTAATCAACTCAGACACTCAAATACTAACTTTCTTATGGAGGAAAAGAGTTTAGTGCTTCAGTCAACTGCATGCCACAATTATATTTACAGAAGGGATCAGTTTCCCTGATGTAACCCATACTTTGGCAAAGGTGATGTAGAATTCCCTTTTCAGCGTGCTTCTCTCCACTGTGATAATCTGGTAAAGACCAGCAGCCAGTGACAAAGCTAGACAAACTCTGAGGCCAATAAGTAGTCCGCTTGCTAAGCCATGGTGCGAATGGTAGCTGTGGTGATTTGTATCTTCAAACTGCTCCCAAATTAATAAAAAGCTCTGGAAAAAATGACAGCAAAGTACACTTAGAGTAAACAAGGTTACATTAAATCTTAATTAACTTTCCCATCACAGATTAAGTTATCTGGTCATGGTCCACTCCACCTGTTAGAAACTGTCATGCTGGACCCAAAGAACTCCTCAGTCTGAACTGCTTTTTTGCATAACCTATTACTCCAGCTGCAACTGGTAGGAACAGAGTCTCACTTCTTGAATTCTGCAACTTTTAGAAAGTTTGACAAGTTTGAGTTTCCTCTAATTTGGATAGAAGCAATGTGGCACCATAAAAGAAGTTCTAAAATAATCACCGCGTTAAACACTCAGCCTACTCTCCAGGAAGACCACTGAAATGATTTCACAGAGCTACAGGGAGGTGTCTCCTTCCACTTGTGATCCACAACCTGTAAAGCTTGTTTCAAAGGCAGGTGACTACGCCTTTTCTTTCAAAATCCTAACAGGATTCACTTTTCTTTTCAAAGATGGGGAAGTAAGAGGGTGGTGCTGCTGCCCCTTTTATACAATAGCCTAAAGGCTCAAGCATTCACCCAGGTTGAACTTGGATCTCCCACAATTCCCTTCTTTGCCTAAAGGATATCCAATTCACATCTCCCACCTCCTTGGAGAGTGCTGCAACTGCCAGGCTATAGGCTGTTCTTGGGTGGGCCACTCTCCACCCCTTCTATTGAAGCTGTGCCACGGTGGAGAAAAGAATTCAACATCAGCTAGGTCAGAAACTGAGCGAGCCTCACTACAAGCAACTGACTCAGAAACCTCCTAGGGTCTAGGAAAGTGAGTGTCACAGGTTCCAAATACTGTTCCACCATCTGGACAACACTCTGGCCAAAAAATAACTACACAAAAGATAGTGATCCTCCTTAACTCTCACTGTTGTGTCCATTTACTGCAGAATCCAATTTTGTAGGAGGACTCTGAGAAAGAATCTTCATATACTCCAAGGAAAAACAGACTAACAAGTGCCTAGTTTCTGAATCTTAGTTGGGAAGAAGGCAGGAGCCTACTTGTTGCATAAAAAAAATGTGTCTTGCTGAAGAACACCTTTTAAAGACTATAGGAATGCTAACATTATAAATTAGAATACACATAAAGTTTAGACTCTCACAGCATCATGTAGCAGATGAATGAAATTTTAAGACTTGAATGTACACTGGTATCCAGTCCACCTACTGCACACATCTAACCTACACTGAGGCTTCAGGTGCCTAACAAAGTAGACTTTCTGAAGAAAGGTAGGCAAATTTGATTTATGAGTGAAGTAGCTCTGAAGACCTTCATAAGCAGACATTGTATGGCTCAATTTAGAAATATAAATTAGTTAGATTCCTTTCTGAGCACATTCAAAGGCTTTCTCACTACATTAACTACATAAAAACAAAAAGGCTACTGATATTAAACTTTTTTAAAATGCGTAATCCACTTGTGTCTTTCAAAAATGGATGTCCTTGAGTCTCATCAGTCAAGTACTAGAATAATTTTTGCTTACAATATACTCAGAGAGTACTCTTGTGCTTTTCCCCTCCCTCACCTAGGCCATGACACAGCAAGCACAGCTGCTGTCGTTTCAGTCATTCCTCTGCCACCTGCACAGAAAATGGAAGGGTGGAAGAGTGACAGATGTAAAGTATGAGTGTCTTCAGCATCACTGATTACTAGTGATTACTACAACAGGCTTTAAATGTTCCCACCATAATGCTCAGAAATAGAGTAACTTCAAGCAAACATCTTCAAATGATTGAGCTACTTGACTGAGAATTCTGTCAAGGAGTAAGGCTGAGGTAAGACTACATTGCTCCTGAATGCCTGAGATACAGCACAGTGTTTGGTAACATAGTGTCTACAGCACTAGTTTTGGCATGAAATTGATGAATTCCTATCACAGAAGTTATTTCAGTCCAGTTAGAACATGCTCAGACAACAAAAAAGGGTTCTACCAGTTACAGAATCACGGCAGTCTTGTGAACATTTTTGCTTTTGATATTTACACTTGGAAACTGCCAAAGTATTTAACTTCCCTGGACTGTACATATTCTACTTGAGAAAACAAAAACCCCAACCAACCTACGTATAGAATCTTCCTGACTCAAGCAAGCATGTAGGGGAAAACCATAAAGGCTGATGGAGATGTTATGGTGATATTGCTTTAAGAGAAAACTTTAAGCTATCCCTAGGACCTACCTAACCTTAAAAACCAGAGCTCACAAAGGTCTAAATTTTCCTTAATCTGCACCAATAGCAACAGCAATGAAGGAAGCCACTTTCATGAGAAGATGACAAAGAGCTGGAGTAAAGGAATCACGAGAACAAAGCCCAGGTCCTCACAGGAAAATAGTGTCTGACAGCAGGGTATGCTCTTGACTAGCCCTTTAAAGAGTGTAAACAACACATCAGTTGATCAAAGGCTGTGTATGGTGACAGGAATGTAAGATCACAGAAGTCCAGCTTCCTTCAACTTCATTAGATTATCCCAAAACAAGCGGAAGGCAAAGGCATTAGAGGCAGAAGTGTCAGTGCAACACAGTCTAAACTTGAACAAGGTGAATCTGTCATTGCCCTTACTATGAGTCAGGACTATTTTCACTCGCTAGGATCCTATAAAAGAGAAATCTCTACTATGGAATGTTTTTGGTAACAATGCATTAGGCAATGTGTTCTCAATAAAGGAAGAACTTTCATAGACAAGTGTGATCCTGAAGTCAAAATCTCTTTATCTGGGAAAATGAAAAGAATTAATTAAAATCTGGTGGAGAAATTAAGGTCAATAAGCCCTGAAGTTCCTTACCTTGAGCACAGAAAGGCAAGTATCAGCTCACTTAGCTGCAATATCACGAACAAGCTGAAAAACAGCCAGACACCAACCTGCTGAAGTAGGTATCAGAGACTTATTTTTTGCTGGCAGCAAGCACAACTATGTTTGAGCTCTGAGAAGAAATCAGGAGGGTCAATTCTAATTGTTATCCTGGAGAACTGTGCTTAGGCTGTAGACTAAAGAACTGGATGAGACAGGTGGCTAAAGGGCTGACTTGCACCAGCCACGTCCAACATTAAGGTCGCAACTGCTTCTTCGTAAAGGTAAAAGAGAACGACCATCTCCTTGTTTCCATAATACGTTGTTCAAAACGCCTGACTTCACCTGCACATATACCTGACCTATCTTGGTTCACAGTGGACACCAACCACTGTCCAGTACTGGCCTACCTCTTCAAATACTAAAGGATGATGGCCATGGACATCATCCTGATGTTCCAGATGTACAAGCTGAACCTCCACATCCATATGATGAAGAACCAGACACTCTTCCTTTTTGTCATGAGGAAACAATTATGGTAGAACTCCTCCTTCCTTTCGCTATGCCAACATTGACTTTATGACAAGCAAAGATAACATATCAATCTCCAGCAAAGGCAGGTTCTCATGGGACAGATCATCTCTGAGAGGCAAGGGGAAGGGGAAACAAAAGGGAGATTAAAAGTAGCAGCAAGGCAAAGTGGATTAACTAGCTGTTTCTAACCATATCTAGTACTCAAGTATCTGATGTCACGCAATGCCAGCACAGTAAAAAATAGTTAGATCTAAGGACAGAGGTAGAGCTCATTTTGAGCACACCTTTGGGGCATGTATCTAAGAATCCCTGTGAAGTGTGATGTCTAATGCAGTAAGATTCTATGTCATCTTGGTCAGCTTCAGAGAAATCAGCTGTCTTTCTAGAATCATTGCCTCCATTCCGATCAGCCCTGAAAGCTGAAACTACTCAGATCTATGTGACAGGAAGGGCCTCCCATCAGTAAAATTTTGAACAAGCTTTGTGTCCCAGCAGCAGAGAGTGAAATCATTAATGAATGTACAGCAGCCTGGGAATCTCTTGTACTGTGGCTGAAATAAAGAACAAATTAAGGCACAGGGAGATGTTGAATGGCAGACTTGTCCCTCCTTTGAGATGCTACTTCTCTGCAGCTGTGAAGACCACAACAGATTTGCTGACTAGGAGGCTGTGTCCACTCTACACTGATGGTAATCTGTAAACACAGCCCAGGAAATTGTCAGTCCTTCTGAAAGAACAACAACAAAAAAACCCATAGCATCCTACAAAGAGAAAAAACCAGTAAAAATTTGCCGAGGAATTTGAAGTAGTAGCAGGCAAACAGGATCAGGAGTTTGCCAGTCAGAATTACAGTTAAAACGAAGAATAACACATTTTCCCAGGCTGTCCACTTGCTTGACTTTCCTGAAGATCAGATGAGGACAGGTACAGTAGAACATCAATAAAACTAACATGGTGCAATCTCTATCTCCTGCATTAGAGTAATGCACATGGTTTCCAGCAGCCTCCACAGCAAATCCTCAGAACATCTCTTATCCACATAAGTCTGTCTGACCTCTGGCATAGGAGGAAGCTGGCTCTCCCATAAGAATCTCTGGGAAAGATCAGAACAGGAAGGAAGTTATTCTAGGTTTTTAGCCATTAAAAGTGCCCATTGATTGATTACAGCAGGTAAAACAGCCATGTCAATCTAGACAGACAAGTGAACAACTGACTAATCCAGAGATTGAAGTCTTAAGCGCAACACCTTTGCTAGAGGCGATAGTTTAAATCCTGCTACCCTGAGCTCAACAGCTGCACTTTGTATTAAGAACAAATCTGGCAGATGGTATATTTTATATGTACTGAACCATGAGATGGACAATATCACTCCAGAAGGGGTAGGCATACTCCTGGTGTCACGGAACTTTTGCAGGTGACAGTAGACACTGAGACTGGGATGCAAAACCACTCAGGCAATGACATTCCCACATCCGTATTCTGTTCCCACTAAACTCCTGCCAAATCTGACATTCCCAGTGTTACCAAGAGGAGATGTGGTAGATCTGTGTCTTACTGGGGAAAAAGTAAGATAGCCAACTTTGTACTAATCCTCCAGCTCTGAGAGCTGACATAAATGTGTAATGGTCCAGCCTTGGGGGAAACAGCATGTATCTATGATACTTGCCTCAACTTTTACCATAAGTAACAACCAAAACCAGATCAAGCTGATTATACTGAGTGTCCTTTCTATGTATAGTAAAAGCACACAACAAAAAATTTTCCAGTCTCAAGTGGCAGAGTACTGAAACACCCATATGCATACACAAGTGCAGAGGCATTAATAAAACTAAATACTTTAGAAGTCTTCTTTACTACCAGCATGTAAAATTTTTGGTGCTAGATGGGTGTCAAAGTAAGGTGGAATGAACCTATCTTTAAATTTCAACAATCCCATTGACCTTAATAGCTTTTGGTTTATATAGTTCATTAGCAAGAAATGTCAGCTCCCAGCTACTCTGAATGTTTTAGCAGTCCACTCACTCAGTTTGGAAGCCACACTAATTACAGATACTACCCAAATGGCACAAAATCTTCCGTATAATCTCTTCCTCATTACTGTCTCCAGTTTCTCCCTGCTCTTCTCTTTCTGAATGGCTTTCAGATTCTCTTGTCTTTGTGATGTGATTTAAAAAAATTTGTTTACAAAAGGCACCACCAGGGTTGAATGATCTCCATTGTAATTTACTTTTAAGTTACTGGTGTACTTGACTTTCTAATTTATACTAATGGAAAATATTTGAATGAAATTATGTGTCAGACCATTTGTATATTTGCAAGACCAATCCTGCACATGAACCTTTCAAGAATTCCCTTATATTGACTGAAAGGACCATCAGACATTCTATTTGAGTGGTTCCAAAAGGAGGGCACTGAAGATTTCCATTTTCTTTGTGAAAGAAAGACTTCCTTCCATCAGCTTCCCTTCTCTTTCCACTCATGCTGCTGATTGTCACCCCCCATAACATAGCTCACAATGCCTCAGTTGCACTGATTACAACTATTTATAGGACTACATTACACATCAGTTCAGTAAATTGACTCACTGAAATATCTGGATTTTTTTCCCCCAGTCTAGATTATTCCACTGATCTGGTTCACAATACAATGCTACAAACAACTGACACAAACAGCAGTTTGGAAACCTGTGGGAACTTCTTAAGTGGTTTTATTGCTGAACAAAAACATACTGTGGAGCTACACCTTAAATTGTTAAAGTAAAGAGAAGGTGGTGTTACCTATTAGACATACTGGGCGTACATTATGCTGTGGGCTTCTTTCCAGTCTTGATACTCCCTCCCTCATAAAATTAAAATATTGAAATTACTTGGTTCACAGTTCTGTCATACTTAATAGCAGCTGTATATTTCAGTATAAGAATGACTACAAAATACAGACCTGTGTAACAACAACTACTAGAGCAATGCCAGTAGATGTTGGACTGGAATCCCACTGAAGAGGTCTGCCATGAGATTTCTTCATTCTGCCTATGGTCCAACCCATACATAGACTCAATAATAAATACAGCATTTGTATCTGTGAGACTATGTCACACACTATTGAAAACAAAAGAAAAATGAATAGAGTCACAACAAAAATAAAGGTTTTTCCTACAGCAAAGAGAAACTTTCTATATACACACAAGACGCTTGCACCTCTGTATCACCTTTAGTCATAATTTTGATGACAGTTTGAATAGCTCAGACTGCTTTGACACAAAATGCGAATATTTTGTGAACTTTTCAGTGACCAAACAGATCACTATCAGCTTTCCTCCAGTTATGATGCAGCTCTGCACAGACACAGTGCCACATCCTTCCAAATCCCACTCTTGTGTCAAAGTAGTCTGGTCTCAGGCGTCCATCTACATAAATAGACTTATAAATGCTAACGAACTAAAATCATATGTATGTTAATATTACTGCAAACATGAAACATGATGAAATGAACTCCTTTCTTTGCTCTGAAAAACTTTTGTTCAAAAATCAAATAGTTGCGTTGTACTTTAAGTTAACTGCACTTTGTCTTAAGGATGTAGTAGCTTGCACAAGAAAGTACACATATTTAGGATAAATGTCACTCTGAAATACTTAAAGGGGAAAATATAATGAAAAACCCTAACATAAATTTCATTTAGATCAACAACTTGCCTGTATTTCATTTTATTAAATGCAAAGTACCTTCGCCTCATTTTGCTATGTCCATTTTTACCTCTGTTTGGGAACAATTAACACATACTCCATGAAGTTACATTCTTAATCAGCGTCTCAAACCTGTGTTTGAAGCTGTATCTGAATAAAAAAAACTTCCAGCTAGAATATATTAAAGCCTTTACTTGTTAGCCTTGTTGCAGCACTACTGGCAGTAGAAAAACCTGAAGATTTCTTACTGGGTGATTGTTAGCTTTAGATCTGGCGAGCTTTTGATTAAAACCTACCAAGCAATCTTAAAGCTGGTGTTGGGATCTGACTCATTGTACTGGTACAGTGGAGACATAAAAAAAATTGATTCTTATACTATGTAAATTGTAAATTTGGTTCAGAAACTACAGTTTTGGCACTACACACAGCAATGTTTTCTTTTTCACAGGATTAATATTTTAGTTTAATTAAATTTGTTTCTAATTTTTAATTTTCAGTTAGAATATCAGGTAAAAGAGTAGTATTTCTGTCACAAAAAAGCAAAGTTCTATTTTTATACAACTGGACTGTATTAAAAAAGATAAATGTACTTCCACATTTACTAAAAATACTGGCACAGAAAATGCTGTGCAGAGTTTAATATGGATATAAGGCAAGTGTGTCAAACAAAGATTAGCTGCAATATTTCCCAGCAGTTCAGCAACACTAGCAAGATATGGATATAAAACAGACTTCAACATGTAATTCCTGGATATGTTTGGTATTCTGACAGTTTATATGCTGAAGTGCTTCTTAATGTATTCAGCTTTGTTGTTTAAGATGTATCAATAGCTTTTAGTAAATACAAACTCGATCATGCTTTATTAAAGATTTTGGCCAAAATGATCATGAAATTATTTTCTAATGCTACCTATGGAGACAGAGTACACCCTAAAAAAAGAATTGCTACATGAACCCCGGGTATGCCAAACTAGTGTCAAAAATCCAAGCTGGAGAAATGATTGAAAAAATCTGGATGTTCGAGGGAGCATTTTATTCTCTGTCATTTCTTAAGATAACCTGCCCTATAAATTATAGCCAGACAATCAATCCCATCTTTGATATAGATACCTCTCTGCTTCAGTGTGGCAACAATTCAAGTTGATTTCAAGACAAAATTGTGTAAGACAAAAATTTGCTATCAGCTTTAATCTTTGATATCTCATACACCTTACTAGAAAGTAAAAAATATGACTAAAAAAATCACAATAATCCTATGATATCCAGTGTCAGTGTAAAGTCATACGTTTCCATAACTGTCCGTTTTCATCACAATTAATCTTTTTTGGCTATTCAACAGGCATAATAATAGTCTTTGACTTTTCACATTTCATTCTTACTGAAAATTAAAAGGCCACTGTCTGCGATGCTTTTGAATGCCAGCGTTATTTGTGTGATTTATGTGATTAGCTTAGGCGATAAATTAGGCTGAGGATCAGCTCTTTACACGTGGTAAAGACTAAATCATATTAGGAAAAGAATAGTATCTGAACAGGTTTTTAAAAAGCTGTTCTGGCTCCACTGCAGCTAACAGAAATTTTAACAATTATTTTTAACTCCGATTTCGGTTGTGATATAGGAAAAATGGTAGCACCTTCAAACTATACTACTTGCCATCAGCCATCCTTCAGAACTGTAACTGCTACTGAAGCTTTCTAACTTCCTAATACTTATGCTCTTTCACTGTTTTGGAAATCACAGACCTTAAAGACAGTAGGAAAGGGAAAACTTCCTTAGCCGAATTTAAGAAATTTAAGAAATTCAGCTATTGATTCAAAAATATTATTTTGTTCATTATGATCTTTGCTTTACCCAAATAAAAATGGGCTTTTGACTACAATACATACACTGAAAATCTAGCATGCAGCTATTCTCTCTGAAGTTCTGGCTCGTAGTCAACACCACGGAGGAGTTATCACTACCTCTATATTCTCCATTTAATTTCATTTCAGGAGATGAGAGGGAAAGTTTATTAATACAGTTGCTGGAGACACTGCAAGAAGCTGCTAACTCAAATGGTTAAAACAAGAAAGAAGCAATTACTGTGGTACCAAGTGCCATCAAGAGGCTGTTAATTCCAACTGCAGGCTTCTAAATGAACTCTACAAAGGGACTTATGTTTCTCTATGGGCTGTTACTCGCCAACACTATCTCACGACCACAGTACTACTTTCTTTGGGTGCTTCGAGCAATCTATTTGCTTAGAAAGAACCCCAAATGCTTTAAGTGTGAACTCCAGGAAAAAAACCCAAACTACCCAACAACAATGTCTAACACTGAAGAATCCAACAGGAGTAAGTTAGTGCATTTTGGAAAGGGATATTATAGGAATTCAGTTCCAGTGAGAACTCAGAATATCTTTACAGTGGAGAAAAATGCTTTGCTGGCACAAAATCTTTACATAAGCATTTTTTGCATCATGTTAATCATATAATTTATGCTAGAAAACACTTTTTCATTATAATAATTGCTATATTTGTTAGTGAAATGACACACTTGAGAAAATTTGATTAAGTTTCCTAAAAAGCTTGCCTCTCTAGATCATGCAAACTCCATAAAACCCTTCAACACATTGAAACATTTACTTATGTGATATGCATGTATTTAAGTATTTGTAGGAAGGAATCTTGAGATAAGAAAATCCTTTGAAAAATCCTACGCAATGTCACAACTGTACAGCTTCAAATAGTTATTATAAACACCTGAAAAAGTGTTTTGTTTTTTCCTGAAAGAGCAATTTTTAGTATTTTATACTAAAAATCCAGTGATATGGTCCAAGATCATAATAGAGTCCAACAACAGCATTTGCTAATGTATTATACAGATTCATGTGTAGGAATATGTAAGAAACAGTAGATGAACATACTCACGTTCTGCTAGACTTCCCATAAAAGGGGCTCCTATCCCATCTCTAGAGTAACTGAGGAAAGAATAAAAATATTACATTTTTAAGTGGGCGTGTCTAAAACACGTGTTCTCTCTTAAAATACATTTAGGCAATGATGTAGTTCAAAGGTCAGCCCTCTGTTTTGTCGCAATCATCATAGGACCATGTACAGATCTTTACAATACATTGTTCTTAAAGACTGAAAGCAAAAATGAGCAAAGATACCTTGAGAAGTGAAGGTAGTTGGCAAAAGCGGAACCCGCCTGCAACAGTAATGCGATTGTCAACACCTTTAATACAGCATGCATAGGTCCACGCTTCTTAATTGTCTGCCATAGGGACTGTGCATATATGCAAGCAGTTACGAAGTATGCTAGGACAAGCAGGAAAAAGAATTCATGTAATCCTGTGGAAAAAAAATAAGTAGAGCTTAGTTTATTAAAGGCACATTGCTACTAGCAGCATACAGCTAAAACAAAATAGGTTATATATTTTTTTTAATATATAATCATTGGGAAATACTTAGCAACTGTCACCCCCAGAAATACTACCAGATATAAAATTTTATCTAGTAGTACAGATAAAATGTCTAATTCCTAGTCAATTTTATCCAAGAAAGTCAGTGAATTTTTTCAGGAATCTGATTATTATTTGGTCTGACTATTTTTTCCTCAATAATACCTTTTCTGAGTGTAGGAAAGGTTTGCAGCGATTACCAAAATAGAATAAAGTGGAATACAGTTTCTTGATACACAGAAAATAATTGTAGCCCATTTGACCAGTTGAAAACACGTTTATTAAAATTCATCATTTTTAGCTCTTTTTTGTTGTTTGTTCCAATTTGTAAAGGCACAATCAGATGAAGAAAACCAGACGAGACTTCTGTCTAATCTTTTTTAACCACTGGGTGTCACTCTTCCACCACAAAAAGTAGTTCAAGAAGCACACCTGACCAAGCCCATAAAGTTTTAGATAAACAGCATAGAAAACAGTAAATAGTCCTTAGCATTATTTTTTTTGCACTAGTTTAAAATAATTCCCAAAGTTTTTTAGATTATTTACGAAATAGAAGCCCTCTAATTTTCAATCTAGCAGCAGTCTGGTAAAATGCTTCCCTTAAGACCTCAGTCGTGGAAATCTTTTCTATTGTCCTTAAGTTTTGCAACTTAATGAGCTCTCAGATAAAAGTCAGTGAGCTACAAGCAAAAATGGGTAAACACTTCTCACACAAAACTTATGTTTTCCTTCTCCGACCTTTCTTGAAACCTAGTGGTCCCCATAGAATCAGATTCTAAAAAATGGGGTTTTTTCTCCAGCAACAAAATAAATCTACTAAAACCTTCCAACCAATTCCACCCAGACTGGGAAGAGCAAGTATACATGTTTCAATATCTAAGTTGAAAAACATTAAAACTGGATGAGTTCTAAATAGTTGCCAGCATTACAACTTATATGGTTAAAATTAAACATTTTGGACATACATACAGTGAAATGGGAGAAAAAGAGTGCAAGGTAATAAAGACTCAAAAAATTCAGGGCCACTCTGCCATGATTTATGAATGACAAAAATATGTGGTTTAGATCAAATCACTTTTTCTTTCTTTCACTCTTTATCTTCCTGTTTCAAAAGACACTCACTGAAGTCGGCAAGGATTCGGTAGTAAAATTATTTCTCATCACGATGAATGAGTACACATGGAAAACTTTTTAGGAAAATCAGCTACCTTTTAATAAACACAAAACGTCTATGATAGAAAGCTTCTTCCAACCATAGACAGAGTGTGGATTATTGGCATGAGACCAAAAGGAGTTATGAGAAAACTGCACTGGAAACCAACTGTAAAAAATACAAAAGCATATTTCAACCTGTCTTCTCTAAGCTTCTTGACTTTCAAGGAACTTAAGAGTTGACAGAGAAAATAAAACATATATACCTTAATTTAAAATACCTAACTTCAAAGATCTTCAAAATGTTGTCTTCCTGTTCAGCTGCCTTTAGAAACCCTAAGTTCCACCAATACCTTTTCTTATGTAACAAAAATCCTACCATAATGATGAAAGATTACTTGCCAGGGATCAGAAGGAAGGACTCCTCATCTCTCAAGGCAAACATCTTAATCACAAGGTGACAGTCTCAAGTTTTTTCCTATTCTTTCCTTATAGTCCACTGAATTTTCAGATCTCTTGCGTCAGGCCACAGCTTAAAGAAACTAAAGTGAAGAATGGCCTAACTCAAACCATACGTAACTATGTAGTTTTTAGTTGCCTGCATGAAAGAAGAAAGAAATGAAGCCAGATCTTCTCTCTAGTACCCTCATGTTCTAAATGTCTATGGAAAAATGAAAAAGTTTATTTTCCAAACATACATTAAAAAATTAAACTAAAAATGACAGAGAGATGAAATTCTCCTTGGTTATTTGAAAGCAGATATGTACATGTAACTTCAGGATTCATGGCAATGATGTGGGTTTTAATTCCCAATAAACAGAGGTGTTCTTCTGCAACTGTGGAAGACATGGCATGTACAGCTCACCTTGCTTCCTACTTGTTAGATCTAAACACATGCATCCAGCACATTTACATATCTCCTTACTCAGCATGTAAGCTGTTCATAGTGCAGCTTCCAAGTGCTCAGTCTTCCTACCAAATTAATACAGAGCTGAGATGCCTCTCTAGAAGGTCTGTACACCACTTTAAAGGGCCACATGATGTCTTGCAGCTGCTTTGCCCCTTGACTTAATAAAATAATGCCACAACTGCTTTTTGAGAAAAAGTAAATTAACCTAGAATTCATGGTTGAATACCAAATTCATGAAATAAAACTGCCAACTAAGTTTGTAGAATAAGAAGTTAAAGACACAGTTTAAGTCCAATTATAAGCCTTGAAAAAACACATTATTAATGTGCTTCTTTCTTACAGATTCTGCTAAATGTTCTAGTGAATATTTTCTTCCTTTCAAAAAGAGAGCTGCCTTTGTTCCCTCTATATCCTCTGGAGACCACAAATGACAGCAGGGCATTTGATTCTGCGTGTAACAATTAGGTTTATTCTGGGTATGTAGGTTGAATCTCTATATGAAGGCAGTCTAAAGCTATAAGGCCCTTCACTCACAAGAGACCCAGGTGAGTGAGATGTTGATAAGGACTCCCAGAACAGTGATGCTACTCACTGCAACAAAGCACTAGGCTGGATTGTACAAAGCACGCAATTTTATGTGGGCATTTCTTTAGCTGCTGTCTTGAGTCACATCTAGTAGTTCTTCTTTGGATGTTTAAAGATTTTAAATTGCATTTCTTAAATAAAAAAGAATCAGGAGTGACTAATCTACAGCCTGCGACTATGACACTTAGAGAAAGCTAAACACTGAACTGAAATTGTAGTGGCAAAATGATTTATCGTGCACGTACTCATGTTGCACAGATTCGAGTTTCACACAGGTATTTCATTAATTCATTAAAATCAGGGATGAAATTCACATTCAAGTGGAAGATTTGAATTTCAACAAAGATACTAACACTACCATTCCTAGATTCTAACACTAACTTTCCTTGTGCATCTATACTTCTATTGAGGCAAGTTTTGGAAAGTCAGTCTAGAGAAAGGAAAGGATTTTTCTGTCTTGAGAGAAAATGAACTGAAGTTTAATCTCCATGAGAAAGCAGAATGTGAAATATCAGCGACTCTGCTATCCATTCCCCATATTCTTCCAAACATAGTAAGTACTGATTTGAGTGACCAGATCCTTAACTTAGAAATCTAATTTTAAGAAAAAAAATCTTACCCGCTTCCCCTGCGCTAAAGTGATCTAATGGATTCCCTTCTGCGTCTGGGTTTAGTAAGACCATTTCAAACTGAATATCCTCGGATTCAGAATAATTCTCCTCGCAGGTAAACTTGTCTACATAAAACACATACCATGTTTCCGGATAAGGAATCTGGGACACTGTCAGATTTTGTTCTGTGTGGTTCACAGTCACTTTGGAAGAAAACAAAGAAACAAAAATAGGAGTAAATACTCCATTAGTATGCTTTTAGAAAACTCATCTTTGAATGAAAATACAACTTAAATCCACAATGTCATACCCAGGTCATAAATTACATACAATAAAAAGCAATCTTAGTTTTGAAAGCTAGCCGTAACACCGGAGACCAGACCTTCAATTTCATCTTTCATTTCAAAAAGGTGCAGATAAAGGTTGGTGAGGGTTATGTATTGCATTCCACCTCTTAGCCTTTAGCTATGCTGCCAGAAGTCAGTAAATGCAAACTGTGTCTCATATGCTTAGCACATTTCCATCCTCTAGTACAGTACTGACAGGATTAGCTATTCTGTACTACCCAACAGGTACCTCTGCAGCATGAAACATATCTTTGTGAAATTTATTCTACTGTTTTCAAAGAGATTTAGAGCACCAAACACAAAGAGCTGCATGTGAGCTCTGTAAACGACAGTATGAATGCTTTGAAGGTGCAACATAGCATATTTCACAGCACTTCCCCAAAACGTAATACACAAAATTTCAATTGACAGTTAAGGGCTGAAACCACTGCCTAATAAAACTGTGTGTTTTAATCAGGTCACATTTAAGAACAACTAAGTAAGAGACTGATGTTTCATCTGCTCACTGGCCTTTCTAAAGGAAAAAGCTGCAAACATACATACAAACCAACCTTTTAACAAACTCATTTTCCCCAAACATTTTGTAGACAAAATTTAGAACTAATTTCTAACTTGAAGCCTATCTGTGAAAAACATTTATGTAATTCAAATAAACTTGTTTCAACTACAGGAAGTTATTTTCTGTTCTCTGAAGGTATGAACTGATCAACATGGGAATCTAGGAAGAATTGTTATATATGTTTCTTTGCAGCAATTACCATGAAGTACAAATCTGGACAACACACAAACCAGGATTTCATATGGTGCTTAATCCAAATGAAAGGCAAACAGCATCTGACAGGAGTGGCTTTACTTTCCATTTCAACTCTCAGCTGAGTTCTGACACCGAGTTACTTGTGTCGAGACTAAGGACCACACAGACCAAGTTTAATCAGTTTTCCATCAAATCTGCAAGCTAACTCAGAGGAAATGAAGTAAGACAAATTAAAAATGTACTCGGTTTTGCCCAACATCAGCAAACAGATCCAACTCACCCTGTAGTCACACAACTTCTAAACACAGCAGAAACCAGCAGAAACCAGCGAGTACACTGCTGGGACAGTTGGACCAGCTGCTGGTTATTTCAGCAGCATTTCTGTGTAGCTCTTATCAAGTGGAAGTAAACTACATCCCTAGAAGTGACATCTGTATAACATTTCATTATGACAATGTTAGAGGAGATCAATCTGTTACTGTGGTGGTTCTGGCTGCACAGAGGAAATTTCAAAGAGAAGCTGTAGTCACAACATATTTGAATGAAGCTTCTAATTTAATTTCTTAAAGGAAAAATTATACTTTAAGTAGGTTTGGTACCATTACAATGAACAAATAGTGAAAAAATTATTATTTCAGTCTGTTTGTCTTCTAGCTACATAACTCAATGCTTCACTGTTTTACTAGTCTTTCACATTTAGATGGATGGGTACTCGAGTTAAGCTTTATCCTAAATAGCTAATTTTTGATACTGTATTAAAAATTTTCTAACATGTTTTGTACATCAAAGCATGACAAATCTGTGCTATCCTGAAAATATAATTTTAGTTTTGATTTCTCAGGTTTCTCCATGGAACTGGAGAACAGGAGCCTCCTGACAAATGAGAAATGTTCCTTTGTAAATAAGAGACAAAAAGACAACCTACATATTGTATGCTGATATGATTCTCAGCTGAAATATTAAAAACATTTGAATATGAGATTCGGTGATAAATATCAAATTATAAAATTAAAGCGTGACAGAGCAGTAAGTTATGATAGAGGCAAGTCATAACGTAAAGCAACATAATGCAGATTAATTTTTGCAGAAAGACCCCAATTTATTATGATAGTTAAAGAGAAGGTTTGCAGGCACAAAATTAGCCTTTTATTTTGTACTTGGGATACATACTCCCCCCTTACAAGCATTCACTTCAGAAGTTTAGAGGTAACTGCAGCAGGCTCCATCAGTTTACCTCTAGTTTTTATCATTCCACTGCAATAAAAGTCACAATTCAAACTGTACATTTGACTGTCCCAAACACTTAGATTCTCAAGTTCTTTGGTTTCATAGTGAAATGCTACACTTTGTAAATTCTTTCATATACTCAAGATAATACTTTTTTAGATGGAAAACTTGAGATTAAAAATCCAGACTTTTACTCCAAGCATAGCAAAAGAAAAATCTCTGTACTGAATGACTAAATGAAAACTTCAGCCAAACTTGTACCCTTTCTGAGTTGCGACCAAGTGAGAGCATGAGCCTAGAACTGGTCATAAAGTTTGGTTGTTTGCATTAAAATCATTATTTGCCAAGGATTTAATTTTCCAGCAGTATACTAAATAATGACTTAAAAACAGTCTCCCAAAGTAATGCAAAGAAAGCAATTTTATTTCCTTGTAGTATTTTTTAATTACAGAAGACCCAAGTTCTGGTTGCTGCAAAAATTCACTGAAATGAATATTCTAAACACATAGTTAACTTAACAGGGTTCTAAACACACCAGTAACTTAATTCACAGGGTGGAAAAAAGTGGCAACTCACTTGTCAGCTGAGCTTTAGAGAACTTCTCTGTACAGCTGTGATCTCCGACACTGTTCTGCAGCTTCTGCCATTCCTGTGCTTGAAAGAGCTGAAGTCTAGCTGCTTTTGTCACAGCTACTGCTACATTCTTGATTCTGACACACAGTACAGCATGGTCACCTTGATATTTAAAAAATAAAATCAACTAGTCTGCCTTGACATCAGTTACCAGCAAAAAGATGGAGTGGCACAGATTTTTTTATAAGTAGTTATATTACAACTTCACATAATTTCTTAAATTTTTACCACTACTTCCTAAGAAAATATTTATCGACTTTCAAGAACAATTTCTATACATTTCACTAACAAAACACTGCATGCACGATTCCCTATGATGGTACCTAAAGAAACCTTCACCAAAACCCAAATGGCATTAACCTTCTCTAGTACAAAACCCAAATGTCATTAACCTTTTCTAGTATGAGCAGTCTCGCCTTCCCTTCCCCCACTTTTTTTTTTAAACAGATTTCCAGATAACTTTTTCTTCCTTCCCTCCTCCCACACCAAATTTTATTTTCTCAAGTTAAAGACAGTACCTCAATAGTCTCAATAACTGGTTTAAAGTCTTGCATTTTATGACCTTTGTGGCATGATTATGAGCATCATGGGGTAGCACTTAAAGAGTCTAATACCAGAAGAACTTACGCAAATGGACTTTCATGTTATGGATGGATTAGAGCTAAAATACTTAATTATAGAGATGGCAGATGTCAAATTGATACACAGAAAATCAAACTTCAGAAGTGTTCTATAGTGTGTCAGTCTACCTATAGAATTGCAGAATGGCAGAATGGCCTGGACTGAAAGGGACTCCAAAGATGATCTAGTTTCCAACTCACCTGCCACAGACAGGGACACTTTCCACTAGACGAGGTTGCTTAAAGCCTCATCCAGCCTGGTCTTAAACATTTCCAGGCACTGGGCATCTACAGCTTCTCTGGGCAACCTGTGTCAGTGACTTACCACCCTCACAGTGAAGAGTTTTTTTCCTAATATCTTATCTAAACCTACCCTCTTTCAGTTTGAAACCATTACCCCTCGTCCTGTCACTACAGGCTGCATCTTGATACAAAGAAATATTTCAGTCACTTTGGAACTTGCTCATTTGACAGTTTATCTCATCTTAGTAATTCTACAATCCTCAAACTTATTTTGATAAATTCTTTCATATATTGCCATAGACTTCTTTAACATAAGAGTATCCTAAATTAAAAGGTAGAATTTAATGGAGAAGAAAAATCAGTTGGTACTGTAAGAGCAGAAACTCCATTCAAGCTTAAGCAAGCTTTGCATGTTTATCTGTCAGTGACCTTTCCCTCTAACCTAGGCACCTGCTACATGTGAGTCAATAGCCTAGTACTACCTTCAAATAAAGGTTTGCCTGTTCACAGCCAGCTGCAAGACAATGGTCCTGCAAGAAAACCTCATATAAGGAGATCTCCTAGCATCTGTAAAATGTTGTATGAACTGAAGTTTACCTAAGATTTTTAAATATTAAAAAAAAGCTTCACTAAGACCCAAAATAGTTGTTGGTGTTCATTCAAGAAGAGGAGTATTTGTAAGCAAGTATGCAACATCGACTTAGAGAACTGTATCTGAATACTTACATCACACATCTTTACTCCTAACAGTCTTTTCTTAAATGTAAGCAATGCCCTTTTTTTCCTTTAGATCTATTTAGAGCACTTCTACAATTATCTTCTAGGACAGAGATAATTAAGTGCTTTCAAGTCACTCCACAAGCTATCTTCACCCCATCTATCATCTCATTCAGTCCTGGTAGGTCACACTCTAGCTCCCTTTGGCTTATGTCACGTTTTCTTTCATCCCATTATATTTTCAAGCACTCTGTAAAACTCTTCTACCGTGAGTCACAATGAGAAAGGAAACAGCCTAGGCTACTGAAATGCAGAGCATATAGGAGCAGCATGCTGATCGTGTATGGCACTCGTCATACACAAGCTTCTATACACCTCCTCCTGCAAAGTAAAACTTCTGCAGCGAGGAGAGCAGTTCCCAACCTTGTGGAGTGGCCATTCTAACAGGATTCCAGCCCACTGCCACTCCAGAAGGTGGAGTTAGCCTTAGCTCACAGTCAGGAGTTATTACTAACAAGGAGTTAGCAGCATGGGGAAGAAAAGCCACTGGAACAAGCAGGTGAGCCTTTGCCTCCCGGTGCCCGCTGACACCAGGAGCACGGGCGATGCGGCAGCGCCAGGCGTGGCTGCCACCGGAGGGCAGGAGGGGTGCTCCCACAGCCAGGGCTCCCGTGCCCAGCGGGACCCGGGCTGGGCACCGGGGGGGCAGCGCTGCTCCATCCCTGGCTGCCGCCCCCTCCCGCCGGCAGCGCCCGGGCCTGCCCCGCGCCCCGGCGGGGGGCCGGAGGGCCGGGGGCAAGGGGGGCTGACCCCGCCGCCGCTCCGGCCGCTCCCGCTGTCCCCGCGGCTGCTCCTCCCGCCGGCACGGCCCGCAGCCCCGTCCCTCGGCGGAGCACCGCCCTGCTCCCGCTTCCCCGGCCCGGGGCACGCACCGTGGAACTGGAAGCGCGTCACGGGCCGCCACGGCTCCAGCCGGGCAGCGGCGCTGGCGAAGCCGCCCCGCAGCGTTTTGCCCGCGGCGGGGCCCCAGCAGCAGCAGCCGGCGGCGGCGGCGCAGAGCAGCCACAGCAGCCGCCGCCGCATCCCCGGGGGCGGGATGCGGACCGGGACGGGGACCGGGAGCGGGATGGGAACCAGGATCGGGACGGGGACCGGGACCCGCGGGCGCCGCGATCCTCCTGCCCCGCCCACCCCCCCGCGCTGCCCCGCCGCGTCACGTGACACCGCCCCTCCGGGCTGGCGCGAGCGGGAGGGCGCGAGCGGAGAGAGAACCAATGAGAGGGCGCGCCCGCCCCGGGGGGCGTGGCGAAGCGGACAGGCCTCGCCTCTGCCACAACGTGTCCCGTTGCCGGGCCCGGCCGTAAATTGAGACACCCGGCGTCGTAAAAGAGGCGACGTCGGTCGGTTCGCTGGGGGCGAAGTTTCGTCGCTCTGCACAGGCCGCACTGCTGCCTGCGGGGCCGGTGGCGACGGCGACAGCTCCGCCGTGGGGGCCGCGCGGGGACCGAGGAGGGAGGCTTTTTCCTCAACGCGCCTCTCGCAGGTGCTGCGACCCAGCCCGTGGAGCACGCGGGCCCGCGCCGCGCACGCGCAGCCGTGTTGTGGGTGGGGCGGGGGGGGAGGAGGGGGGCGGTGCCGTAAAGCGCGGACGATGTCGGGGCGGGCGGGCCCCGCGGCGCCGGCGGACCCGGTCGGGTTCGAGAAGCGGGTGCTGGTGACGGGCGGCGCCGGCTTCATGTGAGTGACCCACCGAGTGAGCCGCCGAGAGGGGTCGGTGCCCCCGGGTGAGACGCGGCGGGCCGGGCTCCCTGCTTTGATGCCCGTGCCTGTGCCTGGCCCGTTGTTCGCGGCGCCGCCGGGCCGGGCCGGGCCGGGCTGGGCTGGCTCAGCGGCTGCTGGCTCAGCGGCTGGTGGTGGTGCCGCGGCAGCGCCGTGGGTCCTGAGGGGGTGAGTGCTGGGCGGCGAGTTGAGGCGCCGGCGGTGGGAGCCGGAGCTCGGCCTCCGCCGGGACTGCGGGGGTACGGAGCGGGGCGAGGAGGCTGGTGAAGGGTCTGGGGCACAAGCACTGTGAGGAGCGGCCGGGGGAGCTGGGCGTGTGTGGGCTGCAGAAAAGGAGGCTCAGGGAAGACCTCATTACTCTCGCCATCTGCCTGAACGGAGGCTGTAGCCGGGTGCGGTTCGGCCTCTTGTGCCAGGCAACCAACCACAGGACAAATGGAGTTACACTCAGGCTGCACCAGGGAAGGTTCAGGTTGGACATCAGCAGGAATTTCTTCACAGAAAGGGTGACTAGACATTGGAATGGGCAGCCCAGGGAGGTGGTGGAGTCACCGTCCCTGGAGGTGTTCAAGAAATGACTGGATGTGGCACTTAGTGCCGTGGTCTAGTTGAGAAGGTGTCGATCAGTCATAGGTTGAATTCGATAGTCTCAGGGGCCTTTTCCAGCCTGAACCATTCTGTGATTCTCTGGATTGGAGTGCCACTGCTTTGAGCCAGCTGCTGTTTCCCAGGTCAGCCCTCCAGTGTTGTTGGCTCTGCTCGAGTTGGAGAAAGGTCTGGTCCATCGTAAGCTTGAGCTTGTCAGCGAGCGAGCTCGGACTCAGAAGCTGTGAGAGGATTAGATTTCAGTGTGTGAATAACCCCTGGTAAACCTGAGCTCTCGGGGTGAGCTTCTTGTACGCAAGTCTGTGCCAAAGAGGAAATGCCATCTGGTTGTCACTTCTTTGCAGCCATGTCAGAGAGCTGAGTGATAGGAGTCAGTATTATGGGTTAGGAGACTTGACTGATTCTCTCTGATACCGAATGTATAAGCTAAAGAGTGTAAAAGTATTTTAGAAAGGCAATTGAATAGAGCGTTTAACAGTTTATGGGGGTTTTTTATGTGGCTGTGAGCACTGCTGATTTTCTTTCATTATAGCGTGAAATTTTATTCTGCCTTTGTTTCTTAACGGTATGCAGTTATATGTAGATTAGATTACAATAATTTATAGACTATATATATAATATATACTAGAATAATATCAATATATCTTAAAATATGTTTTTGAATACCTCTTTCACCTCTCTTGAGTATAGCCCCTTCTTCCCCCAAACGCTTTTGATATTGCTGAACTTATTTGTGATTTGTCATCTCCTTGTTACTTTAAACCTATGTATATAATTGTAAAATATTTTTTTCTTCTATCTTGCAGCGCTTCACATGTAGTCGTCTCTCTTGTGAAAAACTATCCAAACTATCTGATTATAAATCTAGATAAGGTAATAGCTTGTTTTCTTTCTTGATGTGGAAAACTTTTAAATGATTTTTAATGCAGTGTGTAGCATACTGAAGTTTATGGGAAACTTTTCAAGCTCTGAACTTCCATTTAAGAATTTTTGCATTTAAGGTATTTTTTTGAGTTTTGTGTTTTTAAAGCTTCATCACATCTGCTTGCAAAATAAGTTTTCTTGTGAAGTAAGTTTTTACTTTGTTCCCAGACTTTCTACTGACTAGGCTGGGTTTGAGTTAGCTTGTTTGCTTCCATGAAGGCCACTTACTGATATTGTGTGGTTATTTCTCCTTAGCTCGACTACTGTGCAAGCTTGAAGAATCTTGAAACTGTCTCTGGGAAGGAAAACTACAAGTTTATCCAGGTGATAAAGCCTTCTCTTCTAGAAACATGACTTCTTACTGATTTTTATTCCTTTGTATATGAGGTAATGTGGTCTCCAGAGGTCCCCAAAGTGGAAGCCACTGCTTTCATTTATGATGATCTTGCAATTACTTTTACTCCTTCATTGTCAGAAATGAGTCTATGTATGTAATATGTCAATGCAGGTGACAGTTCAGTGGACATAACATTGAACTCACCTGTTTGCCATATGAATAGTCTTTGTGTTTCATTCACAGAAGTCTGTGAAAATTTACAGTATATTCTGTCTTTTACGTGAAGTAGCCTTTGAAAAGTTGATGTATTTGATTGTATCATGAAGGTACAGAATTGGTAAAAGCGTGATTTTGAGATGAGTTTTAGGGATAGTTGTTTCACTTTTGATATGTGGTGTGATCAAGACGGACTTAGATTCAGCTCTTCAGTACTTCTCTGATGCTGTCTCAGATTTTGCGCCTTTAAACTCTGCCAGTTGTCATAATCCATGGTGTGCAACATACTCTTGTTCTGTCAGTACTGGACATCAGGCTATGTTCTTGCTTGTACTGCTGTGGATGCTGTGCAGTTCACAGTCATTTTGGAACAGGGTCTCATGGTAACATTCATGGTATACCCTTGTCTTTTTAAAAGTTTGTCAATTAAGTTGATTTACTGCTTCCACAGTTTTGTCTTCAGATAGGAGATTGATTCTGATTTATTGTTCAGATCAACATTCTTTATGCTGAGGTTCTTCCTCTCTACAAAAGTCAGTGCTGGTGCTGGTCTCAGAGTCTGCCCAAAGACTGCAGGACATCTGAAAAAAGCATATAGTTTAGTTTTCTAAAATAGCAACTTTGTTGGAGGTAGTAGATGTAAGCTTATGTTTTTTCTTAGATTCAGGTGAAGCTGGGAATTGAACTTGTTAGGTGACCCGCTATGGCTGTTTATGTTTTTGTGAACCTATCTCTTTATTTCACTAAGGGATTATCTCTGAGCTATTGGAATAAAAGTTGTATGAGGGGAAAGAGACTGTCTGTATGCAGACATGCACATATATGCAGCTTCAGCATGCCCAGACTGGCTGTTTGGTTATTTTTCTCAAGGTCTTTGACTGTTTTCAGTATATGATATGAAATGTACGAGTGCCATCTAAAAGCCTTGTTACCTGGATAGATATTAAGATTTAATTGCTTGGGAGAGCATGGAATTCCAGAAGGCATCCTCTAAATATTCAGATCCCTGTGTGAAGTGGGGGAACAGTAACAAGGAATGACTTGGCTATATTGCTTTTGAACTAGGGTAGGAATATCTTGTCACAAAATTTAGACCAGTATAAATAATTTCAATTTTTCATTGTGGTTTTTTTTTGTTGGTTGGTTGGGGTTTTGTTTGTTTGTTTTGTGGTTTAGTGTGTGTGTGTTTGTGTTTTGCTTGGTTTTATTGGTGGTTTTTTTGTGTGTGTGGGATTTTTTTTTTAGGGACTGTTTATCACAGCTTAATATGCAGCTGCTATGCAACCAAGCAGTTTACACTGAGGGGAAAAAGTACACTGGAAAAAATAATCCCTGATGTGCAACCCCTTTGATTAGAACTGTGTAACATTGTTACTGACCATAGGAGACTGCAAGAAGGATATATGCTCTAGTGGTACTGTAGAAAGTAAGCCTGTTTTGGAACAAGAGAAGTGAAAGTTTAGTAAATTTGCATCAGGAGAGTTTTTATCAAAATTTCAGTTGTTGCTCATCACACATGTACTAAGCTTGAATTTCAGTTTAAAAAAAATAAAATAATTGTAATCATTTAGTTAAGAATAATGCGCGAGTCTGAAGTGTATTTACTAGAGTGGTTCACTTTTATTCAGGGATGAGAAACAGGAAAAATCAGTTCACCTTTCTACCATTTCTGACGTAGAATACTTTTTTGAGGCTGTTGTTCAGAATGGTTACTTGAGAACTTCTTGAAATATAGATACATTTGAACTATTTTTAGTTATTTGCTTTGTTTTTGAAATATAAAATTCTTCTTCCACGAGACACCTTTTCTCAAGTACTGTCTTGTTTAAGTTGAGCCAACAGGTAAATATCAAAATGTTTTTGTCAGCTTGCGTTTATCTTTAAAAGGTGCTGTTGATGGTGTCAGATAAAGAACGGTTTTTGGGTTGATACCTGTCTCTTTTTTGTAAACATATAAATTTAAAAAAAACCCCCAGAACAAACAACAAAAAGCAAAATTTTTGCAAGACTTCCACCTACCTATTTTGACAGACCTGGAAATCTGCTTCACCACCAGATGTCCCTGTCCGCTTAGCGGGACTACAGTAACTCTTACCTGCTCTGGTTGCTTTGCATTTCAGCCTCAGTGTTGAAGTTCATGCTATACTGCTGTGGTGTGTAGTTTTGGGAGATTGCTGTTTCTAATGTTAATAATAATATAAATCCTGAAATAAGTTTCACTGAGGATGTTTCTCAAAATGTGTGAACTTTTATATCTGGTCTTATTTTAGACATGACATTGATAGATTACCAAAAACTCCGTTGGTAGTGTTGTTGATATCCTGTGCTTGTTTTGTAATGATTGTGTGATTTCATCATACAGAAATGATTGTCGCATGAAAGCTGACTGTTTTCTATCAAAAATAATGTTCTAATTTTTTTTCCTGTTTAGGGAGATATTTGTGAACCTGATTTTATAAAACATCTCTTCAAAACTGAGAAAATAGATATAGTCCTTCATTTTGCAGCCCAAACACATGTAGGTGAGCATTGCTGCACATTTTGATATTGTTTTCCATGGTCATACTTGCTTGAAACATATACTGGTGCTTTTTGTCTTTTCCCTTCATGTAAATCAAGGATCCAGTTATTACATACAAACTGCATGATTCACTGTCTGATGGCCTTTTTAACTTAAAGGGGTTCACAACCTTGATTTCAAAAGTGCTTCGTCTAACTGTTGTCTGTTTCCATTGCACGTAAATAGTAATGCTCCCCCCCCCCTTTTGTCTTCTGCATTACATTTTTAAATTCCATCTAGACTCGCATGTAGCTGACAGTGTACTGATGGAGTCATAAAGACAATGGAGAGTTTGTACATAGTCCAAAGTTTTTACTTGATTGACTCCAACTTCACATGAAAAAAACAGTGTGGAAGCTTAAGGATTAGGCTTAAGTCCCTTCAGAATCCTGCCCCAATTCCAAGAAGAGAGAATGAAGTATACTTAAAAGTGCCTATTTCAGGTCACTGCTCTTCAGTATCACTGTTATTAAGAACAATCCCTGCCATGCTCCTTCCATCATGAGAAGAAATCCTCAAAGAATTCCCCAGGAAAATACTTTTTGAAATTGTCAGATTCAATATGCACAAAGTCATTAGGCCAGTGGGACAATTGTAAGAATTAAAACAGGTGCTGGTTAATTAAAAGTAATAGGTATGTAATACTGCGTCTTGAAACTCTCTTTGAATGAGACTTTTCTTACTGAGTGTAACCTTTCCTAGTGAGAAGGGAAGTAGCTGTGCTTAAATAAAGTTAGATAATGCTATTTTAGGTTAAAACGTCCATAGCTAATATGCTTTTGTTCTTGTTTCCAGACTCTTGTTGAGAGCAAGGACTTTTTTTTTAATTAAGTGTAGAAAGTCCCTTTATCTAATAATGGTTTTGCTATCTGACAAGTCTGTCTATATTTCAGCCTCCAATATGATTCAATAGGAACCAATAGCCCTGTCTTGCCTAAATTTAATCAGAATTGTCTGATTTTTTTAATGTAGATCTTTCATTTTGGCATGCCCTGGAATTCACCTACGTGAATGTTTATGGCACTAATGTGCTGGTTGCTGCTGCACACGAAGCCAATGTGGAGAAGTTTGTCTATGTTAGTACAGATGAAGTATATGGAGGTAGCGCTGATGAGGTGAGTTTGAAAGTGCATGAGGGTTTTCCTAGCTTTACTTGCTTTTAATAGTGAAAACAAACTGAGTCTAACTTTCCTTGGCCTCTCTAAATGTGTGATTTTTCAGGCTGTTTCTGACAGTACTGGAGTGTGTAAATAAGCACTAGAAAGCTGAGTATCAAAATTGTCCTGAATTTTTATTTTTTGTAGTGTTTTCTATTGAATGTTTATTACCTAAAGCAGTGATTGGGGTTGTTAATGATGTGAATACTCCTCAGAGATAATATCAAACTATTTTACAGGTTTTGTCTTGGAGCATTCATGAGACTTCAACAATGTGCACAATTTGACAGGCAGGGAACTACTTTTATACTGTAGCTAAAGTGCTAACAACTGTAGATGGTGACAATTCAAACAGGAAACAATTCCTGTATTACTCTAAGAAATATTCAGATGTTTATTGTTGTTCCATGAAAGTCTTTGATTTTTGACAATTTATGCCTGACCTTAATTCAGGAAATGTAATTTAGCTCAGTAAAAAGGCAAAATATGCATGTTCATTTTTTGGAGGCATAAATAACAGTCTAGGAGACTTGTGCCATAGTCCATGAAATTATTAATATACTTCAAAAAAGTCCTATGCACTTCTGTATTGCAACAATGTCTTTTTCAGTTCCTTCAACACCACTTCCATCTGTAGACTTTCGTGATACCCAAGGATAATGTTTTCTTGTGTGTAAACCAGTGGTTTGGCTGATACCTTCAAGTGAACTTTTTCCTGCCTCTGGGCATTGACAAGAGCACTTTAATCTGGTTTTTTTCCTTCTCTTCGTGAATCACGCTAGAAATTCTTGTAGAGTTTTTTTTTTAAGGGGGAAATGCCAATTAATTTCAGAGGCAAAGGTCAGATAAGACCAGTAAGCCTTTTAATCATGTTAAGATGATTGTTACAAATCACACTTTGTGTAGTATCCCTCTTTATCTTTGTTTGGGTTGGTTGTTTTTTTTTTTTGTTTTTCCTCCAGATGAGCAGCAGATTGAAGTGACAAGATAGCCTGGAAGCTCCCTGTTCTGGAAGTGGTCAGAATTGTTGAAGCCTTGCTTTAGAGGATTTTGGGTTGCAGTTCTACATTTCTTACAGAAATAAAGTTTATAGAAAAGTTTAAGAAAAGACCCCTTTAATTTACGTCAGTTTGCTAGTGGTGATGCAATGGCACTCTGAGGCAATACGAACCTGAAAAGGATTGAGCCTTCCTGTAGCAACAGTGATTATTTTACAAGATAAAAATCTAAGGTCTTGCTACCTTGAGGTACTCTGCTAGAAGTACAAAAATATTACTACTGGTAATCTGGCAGCCTGCCGTGTTCCATAAATACACTGTCTTTTGTTGTGGACTTTTGTCAGACTGATGTGCTTGGATATTTAGGGATTTTTTTTTTCTTTTCTAACTTTAAAGCTTATCTGGGCAAAAGAAATTGAGTAATGCAAATTTTTCTTTTCGTTTTAGGAATTTGATGAATCTTCACCAAAACGTCCAACAAATCCCTATGCCTCCTCTAAAGCAGCTGCAGAGTGTTTTGTTCAGTCTTACTGGGAAAGGTACCAAGTAAGTCGATGGAAGCTTCAAAAACAATGAAACCCATACTTAAGTGTCTGTATTATGTATAAAAGAAAAATCACTGCTAATCCACACAGTACCACTGCTTTCCTTATTGTTAGTCCTTTAGTTTGCATGCACTGGAGCATGTCCACCAATAAGTGGTGGAGGTACCCTGCATGGCAGGTCAGATGTTTTTGATTTTTGTTTTTTAAAGCTGAACTGTAATGTCTAAAATTATACTTTGATAGAATGGTCAAAGGGAGCATTAAGATTTATAAACCAGTGCTAAGCTTGAAGGAAATACAGAAGTATTATACAAAAGTAGAACATGCAAAATTAAAATTGTATTAAAACCAGGCTTATAGTTAAATCCAAAAAAAAAAAAAAAAAAAAAGCTGTATTAGTCAGATTTGCTTCAGGAAAAATATTTAGAATTTGTAATACTTTAGGCTTTTGTTCTTGACATATGATGTTTTTGATAAAAAGTGGACATGAATAAGAGGTTGATGACATGAAACATCATCTTAGAATAAGTAGGTATAAGCCAGTCTTCAGTCAAGCAGATATGTATGTAATGTCCCGTGGTGGTTCCAGAGCATGCCAGATTTCAAACATTTATCATTTGTGGCGCTTCTAACTGGCGGAGAAGGCTGGAGGCCCTTGCCTGTTTGGCAGAAATATAGGTAGCTTAATTCATTAATGTTTGTAAAGGCTTGCAGAGTTTTGGATAAGCACTGTGCATGTGTCAGTTTATTGTTTATTGATCAGCAAGAAGCCTACAGATTTTTACTGGTATATATTTTCTTATAATCACATGTATATTTAATGCTCTCAAGTTTCCAGCTGTTATCACACGGAGCAGTAATGTTTATGGACCACATCAATATCCAGAAAAAGTAAGTTAAATTGTGCTTTACTCTGATCTTCAGTGTACCATCATTCAGGTTCACAGTGATGTGACATTTTTCTCATATGAATGTGGTGACTTTTCAAAAAAACACCCTTGCAACTAAGGTGATTATGTCTTCTGAACTCACACTAACATGTCTTACCACAGACACATGTTTTTTGGTTGTCAATGAAACTTCAGTTAGAGACTTGTAGTTATTTACATGACTTCTGTGACAATGACTTTGTTTCATAATTTTTCTGTTTTCCAAAGGATATTTTGTCAGGGTTCACCTACAAATTACATTAACTCATATGTCATGTTCTGTAACTGGGAGTGTTTAATAACTAAGGTAAACATTTCAAAAAGTAAACTGCAAGAGCACAATATGTACGGTATAGAAAGTGATGTTCTAACCTGTACAGAAAAGAAGTAGCGCAAGGAGACTTCTCTTTGCATTGTTCGTACAAACCTTGCAGGGTAATATTTAAAATGGTTATTAGTGAGAGGGAGCTGCCTTTTTAATTCTATACCAAAATCTGCTATGCTAGTGGGTGGAAATATACAGGTGGAATGAAAGTGATAATCACACGTACTCTTTGGAGTTTGGAACTTATGTGAAATGTAGCTATATTTTGCAGTTCTACTGTGTTTTTTTAAAAAATTTGAATTGCCTTTTTATTTATTTATTTATTTACTTTTCCCCTACATTACTGCAGCTGGATAAGCAATGGTTTTTAAATATAAATTTTTCACTGCTCTGTGATTTGGCAAGTGCCTGGCTACAGGTTGCATCATTATTGGGAGTATATTCAGGGGATGCATCACTCTATGCTTGCTTTTGACTTATATATATTCTTCCTCACATACACAATTTTAGTTACTGGTAAAAACACTCCATTGGGATAGATGAATTTTTAGTATGTCTGCTCCTATGTTTAAAGTAGTAAGTTAATGAAATTTAAATAATTTCAGTGGTTTTCTAGTAGCTTCAGTCTAAGAACTGTAATAGTGGGGCCAACTGTTCTGAACTTTCTGGGACATTATGAATAGATCTGAGCTTGTAGCTGAACATAATATTGTAAATCTTTGTGCAGCAAGCTAGTGGCTATCACTTCATCTGTGTTTAGTTACCTTGAAATTCTCTCTTGGTTCTCTTCCAAATTTAACTATTTTAACAACTCTTACTTTTTGATTATAGATTTACTTCAGTTTACTGGATGTTTAAAACTTGTTCTGAACTGTTGACTGTAATTAGTTTCAGTTAGACTCTAGTGCGCTGCTGTGTGCAAAAAGTAGTGGGAACTTTGTTTCTTTTTGTAAAAATGTTACATTTGTAACTGCCAAAAAGAAGGTTTGCAATAAAATAGAGGCATCTACTCTTAAAGGCAAAAATCTTTGTCTTTTCTAGATTTGATACATTCTTTCATTATACTTAATAAAACTTAACAGTATTTAAGGGAACTTAGTGAAGTACTCAAAGATGCTTGACTGGTGAAGTCCCTTATTCTTTGCAGATTAATAGTGTCTAAAACAGCAGAATAATCTTTTTTTTGTTTGATTCCTTAGGTTATTCCAAAGTTTATATCTTTGTTGCAACAGAACAGAAAATGGTAGGTAATTTGCATTTTTTTGTCTGTGGTATTTATGCTATAAAACTGTACTTACAGTTATAAATGTGTGATATAGTTTGTAAAATGATAATTTCATAACTAAGTTATGAATCACTTATTTTAATAATTGGATTTCCTTAAAGTAAGGGATTGTTTGCCTGTCAGCTACTTAAGATACCTTCAGGTAACACCTAGCAGCAAAACTCTAAAACACAGTCCAATAAATTGAATGTGTTTAAGAATTCACAAAAATTTTTGTCTTTTTCTTGTCCTAAGCTGTATTCATGGTTCTGGACTTCAAAGAAGGAATTTCCTTTATGCAACTGATGTGGTAGAAGCATTTCTTACTGTCCTGAAGGAGGGGAAGCCAGGTGAAATTTATAACATTGGAACTAACTTTGAGATGTCCATTGCCCAGCTTGCTAAGGAACTAATCCATTTAGTGAGTAAACAGTTCTGATGGGTTTTTTTAGCAGTTTTCATTGCACATATGAACAGTTGTTTTACAAACCTTTTGTAACACTGAAAGACCTTAGGTTTGTGGTGATTCTTGGGAGGTAATTGTAGCAGAATGGTGCCCTTTCTGTGGCAGCTGTACTGTGTAAGTTTGCAGTACAGGCTGTTCAGTGTGGGACTGCTGCATCAGTTATCCTATCTGGGATATAACTGGCGTAATGATTAAATACCATTTATTAGGGTTTTTTCCATGCTAGCTGCTTTAATTTTGGTTTGAGAATGTGGCACTATTAAAATCTAACAATTTGATTATGGGTGTTTTGGAAGTGCTCAGATGACGGAGAAGTATTGGAGTTGTTCTGGATAATTTTGGTAATGTCAGTAGTTTGAAAACTCAGTTTACAAAAGATTTGTTTGTATTTTTTGTTTGTGTTTGTTTGTTTTTAACAAACTTAAATCTTGTTAAACCCCCCTATTTTTTAAATGTATGTTTAGGCAGTGCAAGATGTATGAGGGTGATAATTGTTTCTGTTCTTGACAGATAAAGAAGACCAGTTCAGAATCAGAAATGGAGCACTGGATGGATTATGTCAAAGACAGGTAAGGATTGTGGAGGTCATGCAGGATAACTTTCTCCTGAAGGTTTCTGAGACTTTTACCAAATAATTTTCTGTGAAAATGTTTCTGCTCTGAAAGAGGGAACACTTCTGAGGGAGTAAGAGCTGTTTTGCTTTTTTGATTTTTTTTCTTTGCTAGTGGATTTGGTATCTATGATCTATACAGAGCACTGTGTAGAAGAACAGTATTTCCATTTATTATTTGGATCTTTAGCTCAGAGTGCATGTCTTGAAGAGGAATGTGTAATGCTAATCTGTCTGTCTTTGAACTTTGTTCATACTTCTCACTACTGAAGCCCCTTCTGGGATGAGGACAGGTTTTACACAGCAGTATTTCGTCATGATAGTTTATATAGTTTATTCAGTACTTTGTATTCAACATCACTGAGTGAGATGAGTCCCAATTGTCTCTCACTTAGCTTTGGTATTTTCACGTTAATGTTACTAATTCAGACTTAGATGTACTTTGTAGTAAGACCCATTCTCTGCAGGCAGAAATACGCACCTATGGAGTGTAGTGAGTTTTAGATTTCTGTCTTAAGCTGAAGCTGTTATCTCAAAAGTAGATGTAAATCTCTAAGGTGGCAAAGTTAGGGTGATGGTAAAAATAGGTATCTTTTATAGATGTGCTTTTGCTATGTGTTTCCGTCCTTAATTTCAGGCTTGGCTTTGCTCTATTCTTTTATCTCCGTTTCTTTTCTGCAGTAACAATAAGTCTCTGCTTACTTTAGATATCACTCTTTCCAGAGTGATTAGAAATGACATGTCTACTGATAGCAGTTAAGTATTATGGCCTTTAGAATTCTCACTTTCTGTTCACATGTGGATCGTTATCATGGCAACTTGTGTCTTTAAATGTACTAACATTTGTTTTGAAAAGTAAGTGTTCTTCAGCAAACGATGGGAATCTATCATAGGACTTTGAACAAATTGCCTTTGGCTCATGTGATGGGGTTGTTCAGTAGGTTTCCATGTAGTTCAGCTTGGGATGTTTCTTCATGTGTATTGGGCCCTGTCTGCTTATGTTTAAACATAAGTGGGCTTGGGAAAACTAACCACATGGGAATACGTGCTTCAAAGAATGTTGAGGTCTTATAAAAGATTTTCGAGATACCTAACTAGTGATTATTTAGTTCTATAATGAGCGGCTTAAAGGTCATAGGGGTTACTTGCTATGGAAAAATTAGTTCTGCTTCTGCTTGAGATTAGCATATGTTATAACAGTGATAAGTGCTTGGTTTGTGTTTGCATGTGTACTTTGTCTATTCAATATGCCAGTGCCAATAATGCAGGGATGCTGGACTAGGCTACCTATCTGCCAGACTGCAGAAGTGAAAATTTGTGCCATGCTTAAATATATCTCTTTCTGTGTTAAATCTTGCAGTTTGGGATTCTGCATATTCAGTATGACTAAGTTTGTGTAGCTGCTGAGGCACTGTAATGACAACCTTTGGAAGCCTGTGTATTTTAAATCTGAAATACGTGTGAATTTTGTGGGTTTTTAGGATGAAAAATGTAAATGCTAATATTAGAAAACACCGGCTTTGCATTGCAAATGCACTGCCTTGCACAATTGCGTTGGCAGTGTTTTGAGTTTTGCATTCATTTTTGTGCCAATAAAATAATAATTCATATTTATTCTAGTCAATTCCAAGTAGCTGACTGTACAAACTGAATTGTATTGTTGTAGCTGCACTCAGCTGCCACATGTTTTTTGTAGGCAATGCAATCTGCTCATGTTGATGGGAATTTTCGAAATTGAAGCATACCTAACATTCCTTTGAAGACAATGTGATGTACTGCATCTCTAATTACTGAAGAAGTCTAATCAAATTGTTTTCTGTATGCATTTTATATTTCATCAGGCCTACGAATGACCTGAGATATCCAATGAATTCAGAAAAGATGCACAACTTAGGATGGAGACCTAAAGTGCCTTGGAAAGAAGGAATAAAGGAAACAAGTAGGACTGATGGCTTTTACGCAGATATACAAGTGATGGGAGGAGGGAAAGGGAAAGTGGGGGCAGTGGGTATAGGGGTTAGTTAATGAGAAGCTAGAGATAGAATTTGACACTTTGATTTTACATAGAATTGTCTGCTTTTCTAAGTAGTGAATTTATATGATTTTAAAAGAGAGTTTGATCACTTTTTTGTTCTAGAATAAATCTTGGATAAAGAATTCATAGTATTTAAACTAGATTTTTATAATACTATAGGTTAAAATTTTGCATAATGAACTATTAGCATGTTGTTAGTCTTACAATGTCTGTGGAATATTTGAATTTCCCTGTTATCTCTGGTCAGCTTGACTCATCAGCATTCTTTCCATTCTAGTTGAATGGTACAAAGAAAACTTTCACAACTGGAAAAACTCGGAGAAAGCTTTGGAGCCCTTTCCTGTGACAGAGCCATATGCACAGCTCAGTGGTCCATAGGGTGGCGCAGAACTGAAGGAGATTTTTCTACCTCATACGGTCTTTTCTTCAAAGCCTGCAATCAAGTGGCCACATTGGACTCTTGATGTTTTCAAGATTCATGAACCCTGATGAGTACAGAGCTAGTGTGGCACAACTTTGGAACAATTTCAGTGCTTTCTAAGTTGAACCTGTTAATTTCAGCTTTTGGTGCAATATTCTATTCTCACTAGGTATTGATTCTAAAGAACTGTACAGAGTGAAGCATATTTATAATTCCACAAATTAGTGTAATTAAAGTAAAATCTGCCTTATTAATTAAGAATTATTAATGGCAGTTATAGCTTTGGGACTTTCAGATTTGTTTTAGTTCTGGAATCATCTCAGTTTGTTTTTACACTGTAATGTATTTTTGTCACTTCAAGGAGTTGAGTTTTATTTTTAATTAAGGGGAGAAATATTATATTTTTTGTGTGGATATAAATTGGTTGATAAAAGCTAGATATGGCACCCGTATGGTTCTGTCCATTTCTCTGTTGATGCAGTATTAACTCCTGTAGATGGCTGATTAAACTCTTACCTACTGTTTAACTTTAAATGCCCCTTTTTGAGTGAGGAAAGGGGTCAAGAAGTAGCAGGTGTTCTGACTGAGATTTCCAGAAGCATTTTCTTAAACTTTGACCTCTTTTTACTGTATTACTGTCTTTTACATGTTAATTTCCTTTTCTTAACTGTAATTGTAACAAACTTGAAATACTGGAACACAGTTAGCATTCCAATGATATTATTTCCTGTGATATGAAGGCTATTTATGGAGAAAATGTTTTTAAATGCTTCTTTTTCTGTGACTTGTGGGTTGGCAGACCTTATTCAATGCAGTGTTTCACAATTTTTTTCCTGTAACAAACATTTTAAAGATAAAACAATATTTGAGTTTTAATGTCAAAATTGGAAAAAAAATTAATTCTAGAATTATGTCCATGAATATTTTTCTAAGTTGATTTAGTAATAAAAGCTGTGGTGCAATGATTTCTCTTAATTCAGATATTTAAAAAATATATTCTTTTTTTTTACCTCTGCTTCTATCCTGAAAAAATTACCTTCACTTTTTTGGCTTTGAGGTGGCGTGGCAGACACAGAAGAGGTTGTTCTTCTTGGTTTTATCACTTGAGCTTCTGTACTTGGCATAGTCCCAGATCTTTCTGTGGCCCCTGAGTGGAGCTGCAGAAGAAGCCTGGGATGCTGTGGTGTACTCAGAGGTTGCTGTGACTTCAAAAGTGTCTCAGAAATAACTCTTAAAACACAAGTGCTCCTAACTTCATCACACCTATGGTGTGGTGTATGGTGCTGTTGATAAAATGCCGCTTCTGGTTGGCAAGAATCATCCTAAAAGACGGCTAAGCAGGAAGTTTCTGGGTGTGCCATAGTGCCAAGCATGTGTTCTAAAGTCTAGGGGAGTGTGTTATTGAAGGCGAGTTTTCCATGACAAACTGGGATAATAATTGTGTGGCAATTATATTTTTTGGGTTTCTGAAACTTGGTTTGGAAGTCAAAACCTCCATTTACAAAGGACAGAAGTCATGAGACTTAGTATGTATGGATCTTTTGGCATACTTGGCTTACCAGATATACTTCTATGGGTGAATCACTTAATTCATTGTTGAACACACTTTGCTGGTGACATTCAAATATTTTTTTAATTTTTATATTTTTTTTGACATACAGCTTCCACACAATATGCATCCTTCCTTATAATATCCATCTTAATGTTCTGTATTTTACAAAAGTCAGTACCAGAAACAGCTGAAGTGCTGCAAAGATCTGTTCCAGCTGTATTTATGGTGATGACGGCAGCTGCTTTGCGTGAGATGTCTGTATCTTTCACATCTGCTTATGCTGGAATACTTGTGATGTGTTTTTAGGAGGAGAGATTACAGATTACTAAAATCTTACTATTTTAAACTTTCACAATAGGTCCAGTGTCTTTGGAACACTAAAAATCAATTAACTTATGATTAATATTACTAGAAATACACAGTAGAATGCAGTAGTGTGTGATTGCTTTATTGGATACATCTTTTGAAAATTGTTTTGAATGTTTAGATGCTGAAGATGCAAACTTTGATATTTATGTGCCTGTCCAAAAAAGTGATATTACTGGCAGTGTGTTTTTCAAAAGGATCAATTAGTTTTTAGTGGAAGTTGTTCTGATTTATTTAGTTTTTGTAGATTTAATCCTTCCAAACATTTGAGATTATTGACTCAGTATTCCTACTTTTCTTTATATATAAATAAAAATAAGTATATGCATGCACATTTTAAAAATATTTAAAGATGTATTTTTATTTTTAAAAAGTCTAGGAGGCCTTTTCTTTGAGCTATTTTGCTGTAGATCAGGTTGTCTTAGCAGTTGAGTGCTCCAGTAGGACCATTTCTTTCACAGGGAAAAATCTTTCTTTTTCCTGTCAAAGAAAACAGCTTATTTTGCCATTAACCTTCTGGCTTCTGTAGGAAGAAAGGAACAAAGGATCAACTAGTGAACTGTCACTGTGGAGAAGTGTAATGCTTTTAGGTTTTATTTCTCACTGTTTTTACTGGGAAGCATTTCTGCAGAAGGCAAACGGGGAGTGATGTAAGATACTGTGAACACTATAATCTTTCAGTCCATTCTCTCAAGGTTTGTGTCACAGAACAAAGGGTTACACCAACAAGAAAATAAATGGAATAAAAGTATATGCCACTTAAATTACTAAAACTTTGTCAAGAAGGATTGACCTTCAGTGAAGGCTTTCTATCCGTATTCCATCACATACTTGGGAAGTTATGTGGAAACAGCTGTTGGTTTGCATCTGTTCTTGGGGTTACTGTTATGAGTGTTATAGTTTAAAACCTTAGAATTCCTTCCAACAAGTTTGGAGCCAACGCCCGGGTACGGATAGATAGGTTTAA
>JAWWEW010000001.1:75998472-76023177 GCA_035583185.1 Anabacerthia variegaticeps | reverse complement strand
TTTCTAAATTTAAGGAGAGGGATTATTTTATTTCTTGGCCAATAAGATATCTTAGTTTTCCCTTCAAACTAAGACAATGAGTTGGGTCAGATCTTTGGGAAGAAGCTCCTGAAATCCCTTGTGTATTAGGGAAGACCAGCATTGCTACCCCATTATTGTGGTGTGCCACACCTGCTATTCAGTACATCCCTTGCCAGCAGTAAGTGAAAGGATTTGGAAGAAACTGAACTGGGCAGCTGAGGCAGGGCCATCTGCAGTCATGGGATAGTTTGAGTTGGAAGGGACCTTAAAGATCATCTAGTTTCAACTCCCCTGCCACAGGCAGAGGCACCTTCCACTGGACGAGCTTGCTCAAAGCCCCATCCAACCTGGCCTTGAACACTTCCAGGGATGGGACATCCACAGCTTACTCTGCAAACTGTGGCGCCTTTGTGCATGTGTGTATTGTCTCCAGTTTGTGCAAGAGAGAGAACCATTACTTTCTCCAAGGCTTTCTCTGGTCTGACCTTGGCACTTGCTTACGCTTATGTGCTGATTGGCATAAAGGGGTGTCAGCTGTGGTTGAGGCTGGTTTACGTTGTCATGATGGGCTAGAAAATAGCTTTTGTTTGTCCACCTGTACCGTATTTGATGTAGGAGAAAAGTTGTGGGTGAAAAAAAGTGTGGGGTTTTTGTTTGTTTGTGGTTTTGTTTTTGTTTTTTTTTTGTACTTAGAATACTCCATTTTGCTAAAACTATGTTTTTATGCTCTTTAAATAGCCATGAAATGGGAATTTAACAAAACCCCTCCCCAAACTCATTTGGAGAAAAAGGTGACTGTTTTGTTAAATATACTATATCTGAGACTGAATTGCCCTTCTCTTTGTTCCATTTTCTTTTGCATTACCTTTAGTTTTTATTTCCATTTCCAGTAGCAAAAGAAAGGTTTCTAAAAATAATGAAAATCAAGATAACTCGTTGGTGCATAGTATCTCTGATTGTTGTGTTAATGTATGTAAACTCTTAAGTCAGTAGTGTTTTGGCTTCTGTGCATGTCATGGCACATTTGGAGTTTATCTGTAGCAAAGATCACAAAATTGCTTTAGATGCATCAGTAGGAGGCACATTTATTAAGGGATTACATTCATCATTTCTCAGCAAAACAATTGTTGCCAGTGGCGATGGAAAATCATGAGAAGATGAGATTTTGTGTCAGAATGTTGTTTGCACACCTCTTTAGTATGATGGCGTGGGTGGTTTTTTCAACCTTTCCCTACCTGAATTTTTTTGTTTTCAGTCATGAAACTGCTGGCCCAGTTCTCAGCTTTTTTACTTCTGAAAATATATCAGCTCCTGAAGAGCAGTGTTTGCTCCCAAAAGACTTCCCAAAAGTGGAACAACTTGAGGAAAAATACACTCCGAAAATAAAAGGAAATAGTAGGGTGTATGTCATCAAATGTTCATGTGGTTGATTTGGGAAAATGCTTCTGCTTCCCTACTCGAAAAAGGAGGGATTCGTTAAACTGTATTACTGCAGAAGAGAGAGGTTAAAAGAAGAAAAAAAAAAAAGCTGTAGGATTTTTTTTTGTTTGTTTTGCGGGTTTGTTTTGGTTTTGTTTTTTTTTCACTAACACGAGGGAGCAGCAGTGAACAATCTTGCAAAGCAGCCTTTCTTCCCACACAGTGTGCAGAGAGTGTGAATAGAGGGCACTCTCACAGGTAGCTTTTTCTTCTAGAGCCAAGGGATGTGCAAATAAACACAAACCTGGGAAGGGAGCATCCAGCACCATGCAGTGTGCACTTATGTGGGCACTTGGGTATATCTTTTACCTTTGACCTGTAGGCAAAGGAGTGTGATAGCAGTCGCTTGTTGAAATAAATGCCTACTTTTTTCTTACAACTGTGCTTAGTCAGGATTTGTGATTTATGCACATGCATGTAGCTTCTCCTGTGGAATGTGCAGCTCCCAGCAAGACCATTGAAAAATGAGGGTGCAGGTGTCCTTTGTATTGCTGTCTCTTTGTGAAACATCATCCTTGCACGGAATCTGTCAGGCTTCAAAATAAAGTCCCTGGAAATTGAGGCTAAAACACTGCTAATTTAACCTTCCTGAATCCCACAGAATGTTCTCGTTTCTGTTACCCCCCTGGAATAATCGAAGGAGCCACAGCCAAAACACCATTATCCTGATGGTAAACACATGTGTTGTGCATAGATGCATAGAGGTAGTTTTGTGTTAGTGCTGCGTTTTCCTTGGGCTTACGGCACAATTTTGTTCTCAGACCCGTCACGGGCACTGCAGGGTGAGCAGCATTTGTTTCATTTCAGTCACCACATAGTGGGCCGGGTGCCGAGCGTGGGGCGGAACAGATTAGTGATATCGCGCGGGGAGCGGCAACACGGCAGCCGAAATAGCTCAGTTGGGAGAGCGTTAGACTGAAGATCTAAAGGTCCCTGGTTCGATCCCGGGTTTCGGCAGAACCCTTTTTCCTTTTCCCCGCCCTGCGCGGGGGACGGCGAGTGGATGGCTCTGCCGGGGCCCCATCCCGGGCTCTGCCCCATCCCGGGCTCCGGCGGACCCCGGGAATGCCTGGCCAAGCCGATCCCGACCGCCGCGAGCCCCTTCCCTGCTCCCCAGCTGCCCTGTGTAGCTCCTCGAGGTTTACTGCGTTTATTTGGGGTGGGAGAACTCGAAAGCAGCAAGCTTCGCTCCCGGTCCCTTCCCTGCTCCTGGCTGTGTCCCGCCGTCGATAGCGGGGGGTACGGCGGAGGAGAAGGCGAAACGCGGGGAGTGGGAGGGAGGGAATCTCTCCAGAGGGCTGGGGCGAGGGGCGAGGATTAGAGGTTACTTCTTGGCACAGTCTGGAGCGCAGACCTCGCTGCCCCTCTCTGCCCACAAGTGGCTGAAAGTGCTGTCCTTCTCAGAAAGAGGAGCAAAGGAATAGCCCCGAGGCCGGGAACTCCGGTAATTAATGCCACCTTACTGCATTTCCTACTGATCCTGTCTTTACTTACAAGATGGGAAGAATCACTTGGATTTTTTCTGAAGCATATTTTTAAGGAGGGCATCTGGTTTTGATCTGAAGCCAGGAAGAGGCAGAAAGTTCATTACTTCTCCTTGGTGATTTGTTGCAATTATTCTAAATATATTCCTTTAATTTGGACCTGCTTTGTGTTAAACCTTTTCTCTGTTAGATCAGAGATCTTCACGGTACCTGGCATTTGGTCATCACAAAACTCTCACCTAGCTTTGTTTTGATAAGCTGAAGAAATCAAACTCTTTGGGACTCTCATTTTAAGGCACTGTCTCCAGCTGTCAGGTATTTTTTGTAGCCTTTTACATATACTGATACCAGAACAATACCCAGAAAAAGGACTTTCAATATCAATGTCACCCGTCCAAAACAGAGCAGTAGAACAGCTCCTTACCTGTCTGTTCAGCATCTTTCATTTATTCCTGGAAAGATGTCACTGATCCTTTTCTGGTCACGGCCTCACATCAAGCACTGATTTTGAATTACTTGTCCAATCCAAGGTTCACTCACTACAGATGATTATCCCTGCAAGGATAGTGTTACTTAAATCCCTACTAATAAGGCAGATAAGGAATAGGATAGCTGCTTTTATTACTATTTTTCCTAAAGATTTTTTAAGCTTTCAAATGAACATTAGGACTGTATGCTTGAGTACTTAAGGATGGAAAGAAACCTTAAAATGACCACTTGTGACTTCTCATATGTAATTTTGCACGTTTGATATAAAAAATACTTCTTTTTTTTGCAGAAGTGGTTAATTACTTATCAAAGACATTACTGATTCTTTGGGAATGGTTTAGGAAGGTATTAATTTCCTGCGGATGTGTGATCAAAGAGGCAGAAGAGAGAACGACTGTTTACTTTCTGGCCTTTTCATACTGGTGAATAAAAGAGTCACAGAGCAAGCTTGCATGTTGGACCTCTGACTCGCTGCTTGGCTTGTGCACCAGCATCCTGAGAGACATCTCTTGCCAAGGTACATTTGCTGTGGAGGGAACAGCCCCAAACCCTGCAGACACCACCCAGCTGGTAGTGCTCAGCTGGGGGGCCACGATGTGGCCTCGAGACTACTTTTGTGCAGTGGTCTGACCATGCCCCCTCATTGCTGCTCTGGAGGTTTGCTCCCCTCTGCCACTGAGTTTCTTTGAGGGCCAGGAAAGGGTTTGCCCTCTCAAAGTGTCTGCAGGCGTACCCAGGCACGTGGATATATAACAAGTACATGCTGTGGTAGTATCTGAAATTTCTATTTTTAAACTGAGGGTAACATTACCTGTAACAGCATTACCTTTCTCGGAGGTTTTGTGATGTGAAAGAGAAATTTTGTGGAACACTGAAATAGTAAGGGTGATAGCATTGATACTAAGAAGAAAATTTCATGTTTGTTTGGTATAGGATTTGGATTGGTGGACTCAATGATCCTTGTGGGTCCCTTCCAACTCAGCGTATTCTGGGGTTCTGTGTCCCAGCACTGCAGCTCACAAGGGCTCGGATGCTGCTTCAACAGTGAGTGAGGCCTGTGGTCTTATGTGGAAGAAGAGGATAAAATTAAGATATAAACTTAATTCTGGGATTTTTTTACCTTCTCTCTGTTTGATTTTGCAGGCTTGATGCAGATTTCTAATGTGATTTGGCAAAGTCGGTGAGAATATCCCTAGGTGTTGCTACTTTATTGCTTGTCACACAATATTCAGGCTTTTTTTTTTTTTTTTTTCTGTTTTCTAGGTTTATTCTTACCAGAAAATATTTCCATTTATTTTTCTATGAGCTTCTTCCCTCAAGACGAACCCCCTGCTGGGATGCAAATCCAGGCTACTTTCACGTGTTTCTGAGGTATTATGTTTTAGTCACAAAGTTCCTTCTCTGCAATTGGGAAACTTCTCTGCCCCTACAGATAACGTTTTTTTAAAAAAAAAATTTTTTTACAGATATGCTTTTTTTAAATGACCATCAAATGCTGAAGTTGATATCTCACAGGGATTCAGAGGAAAAATCACATTTTACAATGTTGTTTCAGCCTTATGAAAATATTCAGAATCTGGTGGATTTGATTCACGTGATTTTTCCATGACCATCCTTGGCTCCTGTTTTAAGTGAATGAGAACTGGGGCAGAAGGAGCAGCTCAGAGAGAGGCGTACCCCACATCCTGGCTCTGCTGCAGGCTGCAACAACTTGCAATCACGGAACATGACAAATAATATAAGAAGCTTAAAGCCTTACTTTGAAACACCAGTGTTTGGTATTTGTGACAGTGGTGGGAGGAAGTTGCTGTGCCTGGTGTTTTCCATAGGCTTCCTGAGGGTTTTAGCAGTTCAGATGTTCCTCATGCAAGATGATCCTCCTCTTCCTCCATGGCCCCTGAACTGCATAGCTACCTGATTTAAAAAATCCTCTCCTTGTCTCTGACAGCAATTTCTGCACTTAATATTTGCTTCTGTCTTGCCTGCCTCTCAGCAGTGAAAAAATGGTACTCACAGGTAGTAAAATTTCCTTCTCTTTGTATTGAAAATGGGGTTTGTTTGATCTGACTTTGTCTCCCCCAGTGTTTACAGACATCTGGTAAATCTCATTTAGTTATGTAGTATGATAGATTCAAGGGGTTCAGAAAACACTAGTCAGGAGTCACATTTAGTGGTTTTGATTTTTATATGTTTTTAATGCAAAATCTTAGTTATTGTCTATCTGGTTTCTGGTCCTGTAAAAGAACTAGAATTGTGTTTTTCAACTTTCTGGAAAATAAATGTAGTTAAAAAGAAAAAAATTTTCAGCTAACAATGCATTTCTAGAATATAATACTTTACATTCAAGTCTTTTATTCCCCAGTTGCCTCCACTCCTTCCCCCTGTGAGTGAAGAAGTTAGCAGAGCTGTTTGACTTCAGCTCAGAAACCTCATATAGTGAGGTTTTTCCTGATCCAGTACCTAGGGAGTTTTGGTTTAATTTTTTTTTCTTTCCCTGCAATATATCTCAGAGTTCCTTGTGCTTTTATAGGAATATAGAAGTCATATTCTGTAGTAATGTAGGACTATAGAATTTATGGTACAATTAACAAGGCAAATTTGGGGCAGTTAAGTGAAACCTTAACCTCCAGTCCTGCTATGGTTTTCAATGCTATCTTTATTCCTCAGTGAACCTCAGGGGAAACATACTTTTTGTTTGAATGTACATACATCCTCTTGCTTAAAGCAAGGGAGCATTCATTACTTTGCCCAACAATGGTCTTGGGATTTAGCCCACATGACATGAGATATGAATATCTTTTGTTGCATTTTATATTTTCCATTGGGATAAGTAGTAGCATTAGTATTTTGAATAAAAATTGTGAGAAAAGTGTGTCTGCTGGAACAGGCTCTGGAAAGATTAATGTAAGGTTCCAACCCAAAGCATACTATGATTCTATAATTTCTAATATGATTTCAAATACTTTGTTTGTCCTATCTTTCAGATTCTTTCTTTTAATGTGGTACAGAACCAGACAGGGATTTTCTTTTTCATGTTTTCTCCTCTGTAAACTGGACAATTTGTTGCATAGCTGAATTGTTGAGATAAGAGCCCCTGTTCTACCCTTCCATGCTGGAGATGAAGTCTTGAAGGCTCACACCTTCCTGATCATGCCCTAAGTCATGGGCCACAAAGACAGCTTGCATGGTCACTGGGTTTCAGGCTCCTTAGAGCTTTGCACAATATCTGTAAAGCTCCACATGTGCCAAAACTAGGATATTACATCAGCTTGTATTCCATTTCACGTTACGTAAACTGACATAAATCTGTTCTATATAGATCCTCTCCTACCTCAGCCATTTAGTGACATTCGCCTCACTTCACTTTAGACATGTAGAAGTTCAGTGTTTGTCTGCATTCAAAGCAGTCACCCTCACCTCCTTTTAAGTTCAAGGTAGAGAAATGAAGACAGAGAGAGGTCATCTGAACTTGCCAAGATGCCTGTCTGAGAAGGGCGTGTGTTGTTCCCTGGAGGTGCTTCTTTCCTTTCAGAGAGTATTGGGGAACTCCAGCCTAAGTGACATTTAGCTCTCTTACCTTCCAGGTGTCTGGGTTCCTTAAGCGAATCATACTTTATATTCTATGACTGCCTTTATAGTTAGCCCAGACTAGAAGCTGATGAAATAATTCCAGAGAAAAAGATGTCTTTGCGTAGTGATCACCCACACCAGTAGTTTAGTCTGTCAGTCAGCATTGTATTTATCTAAACTATAAATAGCTTAAGCTTTCCTCTGTGTTCCTGCATAATATGGACACTGGAAAAAGCATGCTTGTTTAGTTAGAAAGTGACAGGGTACAGAGTCTCATTAACCAAATGATGATACTCCTTCATGATCACTGAAGAAGTTTCTCAGACATGTTAAATGAGGGAGTAGGATGGAAGAAAGATCTTACAAAGGGAATGGAAGTGCTCTGTCATTATCTCTGACAGAAATGAATGAAACTACAGTAAGGCAACACCTGACTTAAAAGTATAAAAATGTGTGTGCAAAGAATGTTTATTTAAGGCTCTGGAAATATCTGACAGAGTTGACACAGGCATCTGCCATACTAAAGCAGTGTATGATTTTAGGACCTTTTTTTGCAAGCTGTATATAAAACATGCTTCAGCTAGCACGTGTCCTTGGAGAAGTGAGAAGCAAAGTGCCATCAAATTTTGAGCTTTTGAAGTGAATGTCTTTAATGAGGAATTCCCATTACAGTCAGCTCCAGACTGGTGGGAGGCAAGTTCAGCCGAACCACAAGACCCAGTGAGGAATCAGTGAGGAATCCAGGTGGGATTCATCTACCTAAATTGAGTATCTACCACTAAAAGTGGTAGGTGCTCAATTCTCCCCTTACAAGAAATAAGTGAATTGAGGTTAGGCCTTGTGTGGTGCAGTTCACTCCTTCCTAATGTGAGTACAGAAAACAGGCCAAGTGAATTGCACCCTAAAACCATCTGTTTTTGTCCATTAAGAGAGGAGAGAAACAAAGAAAACCCTGAGTCACTGATTATGTATAGATATCAATAATCAATAGATGTCTAACACTAGGTGAGATAATTCTCATCCTCTGTCACAAGGAAGCCTACAGGTAAACCCACAAACAGATGATGTGATGTTGGCAATACAAGGAAAGTTTGAGCAATCCAGCATCTGGATTGAGAGGGTATGAGTACAGCAGCCTTGTGGTTGTTGAGGAAAGAAAATTCATGTAAGATTATGAAACTGTCTTTAACTAAGGTTACATTCCTGGCTGCACTCATGTTGTGTATTTTCCATGAGACCTGAACAGATTGTTCTTCTCTGCGTTGGTCTTCTGTTCTAAAAATATATGAAGGTATTGAAGCATATAAATTGGTTTTCAGGTAAAGAATTCCACAAATTAGATAGGGGTGGGAAAAATAACTTAAATATGAGAAACCAGGATATGAAAACCCTGTTCATATGAAGAAGGATTTTGTGTAAGGGCAGGATTATGAGATCTTCAGAGCTGCTCTGGCATGCTCAGACTTTGACCTCATTCTCTCTGATACAGGACAGGGGGACAAAGGTTAAGGTGGTGAAAGGACAGTAAGTTTGGTGAGAGATCTCAAAAACTTAAATTTTCTAGGAGATTCAGGAAATCTAGAACATGCACATGTGTCTGGAAGCCTCTGCTGCAGGTTTCCTTTTAGAATTATCTTTCTTCTTGTCATCTCTTGAGTTTCCACCTGTCATTAGCAATTAACATGCAATTTATTTATTCTTTCTATTGATATATTGGTTTTCAGACAAGTTTATGTGCAGAGTGTTTTATTTTGACCAAAATTCTTTCCAAAATTCCAAAGGCTAAATACTTTTCTGGCTTGATGCTAATCTGTGCTTGAGTACGGTAGAGGGAAACTGAGAAACAATAGTGTCATTGAGAAAAAAAATGTGAACCCACTGCCTACTTACTACTCAGGAATTCTGTATTACTCGTGTGAATTGTGTTTAGTGATTTCTTTGCCTGTACTTTGGACTATTCTTTTTCTTTATTTCCACTCTTGCTACAAAAATATGTGAAGGTACTAATCCAAAAAATGCGTTAGCATCCATATGTGTGTATTCCTTCACCAGCCTCTGATGACAGGCTGAGAAGTTTGCTGTTGGGGGTGACCCTGGTCATGAATCCAGATGACAAGGTAGCTGAAATACTGTTTTCCTGCACTTTCAGTGTAAAACCTAAATAACTAGTAAATAACTACCAAACAGCCAGTTTCAGGTGTGGTAGCCTGACCCTGTGGTAGCTCAGATGTGTGGTGTGATGTGTTGACCCTGGCTGGGATGCCAGGTGCCTGCCAAAGCCCCTCTGTCATTCCCCCCATTAACTGGCCAGGGGACAGAAAATACAGCGAAAGGTTTGGTGGGTCAAGGTAAGTACAGGGAGAGATCACTCACCAGTTACTTCCGTGGGCAAAATAAACTGAAATTGGGGAAATTAATTTATTACCAGCCAAATCAGAGAGGAGTAATGAGAGAGAAAATCAAATCTTAAAAACACCTTCCCCTCATCCCACCCTCCTTCCTGGGCTTAACTTCACTTCCAAATTCTCTGCCTTCTCCTCACCAGCAGTGCAGGGATATGGGGAGTGGGGACTGTGGTCAGTTAATCATGTTTGCTGCTCCTCCTTTTTCCTCGGTGGGAGGACTCCTCACACTGTGCCCATGCTCCAGCCTGGGGTGTTTCACACAGGACACAGTTCTCCACGAACTTCTCCAGTGTGAGTCCTTCCCACAGGTGCAGTCCTTCAGGAACAGGCTGCTCCATTGTGGAGGGTCCCAAGTCCTGCCAGCAAATCTGCTACAGTGCAGGCTCCTCTCTCCACAGGTCCAAGGGTGCTGTCAGGAGCCTCTTTCCCACGGCGTCACCACCTCCTTTGGGCGTTCACCTGCTCTGGTGTGGAGTGCTGTACAGGCTGCAGTTGGATCTCTGCTTCCTTGTGGACGTCCGTGGGCTGCAGGGGGACAGTCTGCCTCGCCCCGGTCTTCACCACACACTGAGGGGGAATCTCTGCACTTGTGCCTGAAGCTCATTTTCCTCCACCTCGTTCTTCTTCACTGATCTTGGTGACCACAGAGCTGTTTCTCTCACTCGTTCTCACTCCTTTCTCTGTCTGCAGTTGCCATAATGCAGTAACTTCTGTCCCCTTTTTAAATGTTATCCCTGAGGTGCTACCACCATTGCTGATGTGCTTCATCTTGGCCAGTGGCCGGTCCATCTTGGAGCCAGGTAGCATTGGCTCTGTTGGACATGGGGGAAGTTTCCAGAAGCTTTTCATAGAAGGCACCTCTGTAGCTCCCTGGCTGCCAAACCATGGCACGCAAGTCCAACATGCGTGGACAAGGCAGTGCAGTCACAGTTTTGATCACTGGCCATGGCTCATGTGCTCAGATTTGCTGCCTGAAAAGTCCTTTGATAGTTCAGGGCAGTAGTGCCAACACACAGCACTAGTCATTTTTCAAGGCAGAGTAAGACTCCATAGTAAATAAAAAGTCATTCAGGATACTGTTTTGTAAACTGGTATAGTGCTGATACTGTGCAGCCCCAACAATGGCTCCTTTATTTAAGTGTGACTGCTGTGGAAAAAGTGTGGGAGCTTCTCAACAGCAATAGACTAAGGAATGGACAGTGCCTGCTGTTTTCCTAGTGACTAATTGAAAGACAACTGTCTTTTTGTAATTTTGCTCAGTGTCTTCCTCACAGCATATCACGCAGCAGCAGACAACCACCAATGCGAGCGACACGATGGCGTCAGGATGTGGGTTCTCTCTGTCCTTTGTCCTGGTGCTCTCCGCCTGGACAGGAAAGGCACTCCTAAAATGCTGATGCATTAGTGAGGACCAGATGCTAGTGCTACATCTATACTAACCCTACATTCTGTAGCGTGCTCCCAGTTTCATGAAATTATGTAGTTGTGATGGAGGGAAGTAATCGTAATAAAAACTACATATATGTGACTCTTCTACTCATGGTTTTTCTTCCCCTGCACACTAAGTAATTTCCGTGTTATCCTCTGCCTGCTATTCCTTTTCCCCACACTCTAGCTCCCCTGAAAGTGTCAGATTTCTCCTTCCTCATGTACTACATTAGAAGCACATTTTCTTGTCTTTCCTTGACTTGCCTGCTCAGTACCTTGTCTTCTCTGTGCATACTCTTTTTATCTCATATAGGGTCACAAATGACAGTGGAAACCTTCTGATAGGTGTCTGAACGGAGCCAGCTTTTATTATAATGGCTGCTTGGACACATATATTATGTATGGACACACCAGTTCAGGGATTTTATAGATTAGCTGAATGCTATCTGTATATTTTGATTTTTTTTTTGGTGATGCTGGTAAGTGTGTTCACTTTAATTGCTTTCAGATAGTATGTTGGTAACTTTGGTACAAGACATTGTCTGACCTAGATTCAAGGACTGATCGTTTCTACACCAGAAAGATATACTCGGGTGCTGAGTAGTATGGGGAGGAGTGTTGTTCAGAGGGTTTTTGAGTAAGTACTTCTATTTATAACTCCTGTGTTTCTTCAACAAATTTTTCCAGCAACTGTTAGCACTTTTTGTCTTTTTCATTTGTTGTGTCAAGAGCAGCAGGCAAAAGTCAGTTCCAGGTAAACTGAATCCATAGTGAGGTGTGTTGAAACCTGTTTCAGACTACATGGTATTGCTAATTGGCTTTGTGCCTCCATAAATGAAGTAGAATCATATTTCAATTTGTCTGGCAAACAGTAAGTTTTTGATACAAAGATCTGAGAACCTGAAAGTGCTCATGACAGTGTCTGCAGTGTGGATGAACTCTATAGCTGCATGATGGCAATGGTTTGCTGCATAGATCGTAGACTTCTTGTGCCAGAATGGTGTGGTTGAACATCCAGTGAAATATTGAATAGCACAGACACAAACATGGCTGTTTTCATTACACATGCTTACAAAAATGGCTAAACAACAGAGTGGGAAGGTAGTGAAAGCTTTCAGTGAAGCAGGGCGAGTTGCCAGTTTTTATTTAGTATGATGACCCTGAACTGATAGCTATTGCTTCAGATTCAGGGAATCACTTATAACTACTTTTTTTGATTTATGAATTATATTCCTCTACCACACTGGAGTTGCGTTGTGGGCAAGAACTGCTGCATACTAGGAGCTTTTAAAAATTATTTTTGTCGATGTCCTGACCAGAACCACTTGCATGCATGTCTGGTGTGTGTATTGATCTCATAGACTGTCTCCTGCCAGGTGGGTAATAAATGCTCAGCTGTGGCAGTTTTGAAAGGCTAACAGCCAGACCAGCTCCAAAACAATCTCTAGTGTAATGATGGGGAAAAAATTAGACAACAAACAAGGACCACTCATCCTTTAAAAACAATTAAATAATTTATTTTGCATGCAAAAAAGCTATTAGGAAGGGAATTCTTCTTTTCTTGCCACTCAAATGTTTTCTTTATAAGCACTGGGATTCTGCAGTCATCAGGTGGAGTCTCCATCTCAAACTTATACTATCACGTTTATTAATTTTTGTTAATGATTCATCTATGTCCTCTGCACCTCCAGTTAGTTTCCTACTGCTGCTGCTTTAGTAGAAGGTATTATCTTGCAGTGAATGAGCTAAAAGAGAAGGGGTTTCCTCTTCTATTTATTTCTGTTTACCGGGTTTTGATTAAAAGAATAAACATGTTTATCCAGTCACCTCAGCTAAAACAAGACCATCAATTTCTCAAAGCTCATAAAAGACTTGAAGAAATAAATCTGAGGCATTCATTCTTCTGACAAACTGCCAGAGTCTGCAGAACTTGCTTTCACACTGGCATCTTTTCTGCCCTTGATGTCATGTGCAAAACACGAGGATTTATGCTGTGCTAATCCCTCTAATGAGGGCTTCTCCCAGCTTCTATATAAACCCTGCTCAAAGCTGTGGCTGCTGGGCAGGCACCACAGAGTCAAAGCACCTTTTGAACCACATTCAAGGCAATTAAGAGACTGAGATTAAACAAACGCCCAACACCAGCATCCTCAGCAGTGAGAGGGATTACTCTGGTTGGCCAGGGCATGGGGCTGTAGCAAGGCCAGGTTGTTCCACAGCAGAGATCTCCCTGCTTGGCTCACTCAGGTCCAGTGGAAAGGCAGAGCCTGCACCCAAGCTATAATGGGCACCCTGAGGTGGCTCTTCTGGGCTGGGCTGGGCTATCTGAGCTATTGGTGTCCTGCACAGGCACAGTTCCCTCGTGTCTGTATGACGGTGGAAGCCCTTCGCTTGAAGCGCTGCTGCCCAGCCTTAGGGACGGAGCTAGGCAATATCTGTGGGTCCCTGCAGGGCAGGGGACAGTGTGAGGGGGTGCATGCAGACACTCAACCCTGGAGTGGCCCCTACACCCTTCAAAATGTGGATGACCGGGAACGGTGGCCCCTCAAGTTCTTCAACCAGAGCTGTCGATGCACAGGTGAGATGGGTGCTGGAGGGAGGGGATGGGCATGATGCATCTTCTAACCTTGTTGCAAAGGCAAGAAACATCTCTGGTGGCATAAGGCATCAAGAAGCCTTGTTAATATCCTAAAAAATCTGCCATGTTCATTATAAGATCAACGATTTTTTCAGAGCAGCAGGGTTGAAGAAGTGTTTTCTCTCATGAAAACTTTTGTGTTTTCCTCTTTGCCCCTGGAGTTGTCCCTGTAGCCACCCATCACCTTTCTTTGCAGGCTTTTGGACCTTTCAGTGCTGCATTCCAACCTCTGTCCCTGCTAATCATGGTGCAGTGAACATTGGGTCAGTGTGCACTGGTTGGAGATTTATTCCTCCTGGAGAAGTACTTGGCAGCACAATATAGCCTTATGCACTGAATGTGTTCAGGTGTCTGGCCATGGTGTTTCCCAGGGTTGTTAACTAAGTCTACAACTTACATTGATCCAAAATATGTCTATACAACCACAAAAGAGGCCATCCCATTCTTTTCTTCCCTGTCCACAGCTGCTCCTTCTCACCCATGACTTTTCATGGGATCCTGTGTTTTGGAGGTGAAACAGGTCCAGGAGGAGATGTGCTTGAAGCCTAGTCTGGTCAAATGGATAACGTTTTAATAAGACCACTTCACTCGTGCGAGCAGGAGGGAGTGGGTAGGAAGGTAAGGTCAGGGCAGGATAAGGTGATAGGACATTTTCTCAGCAATTGCCCTGGTTGAAGGAGTTATAATGAGCAGGAACTGCAGCCTCAGCCCAGACTGCCATGCAGGGCTGACAGGAGATGGCACTAGGAGCTGGGCAAAAGGCACGTCTCAGGCACTGAAGTCAGTTGCTAGGGAGATTTCAAAGGAAGCCTGGGATTTTTTGTTGAAAACATAAAGTAGTTTGAATTTTATAACATGGGAAGAATAGACTACTTTCCTTCAGCCTGATTCTTAGAAATAGTTGAACTGTTTGGTCTAAAATAAATCTTGGCTCTCACTATCAAAAGAGCTCAGATCAATCTGAGAAGGCAGCACTGCAGAAAATTTCAGCCCAAGAGGTTAAGTTTTCCAGCGTTTTTATCAACTGGAAACAGAGAGGTAGTGACAGATGACTTAAACAGATACATGGCATTACTGAAACTCCTCAAAATAATAACAACAGACTTTAGAATATAAATCAGCTTTTATCTCTTCCTTTGACTGGATTTCAAGTGCTTGAAATAGAAGTGTGGAAGGACTTTTCCAGACACTTTACCAAAAAAATTGAATGAAGATTTTTTTTTTCATTTTAAAGGTTCTTATATACTTCCAAAACTTAAGTCAGGAATCACATCCAGGCATAGACCCTGAGTCAGAAGAATGCTAAAGCACATGGCCATACACCTATATTTACACAGTTAAAGTGATTAGGACATCAAAACCTGGAAGTAAATTGAACATCAGTGGAGAGAGAATGGTCTGCATATGCAGACATTAATTTTCTTATCCAAGTAGAGATAGAGATGGTAGTTGGTATTTGCAGGACTGGATCCCAAGTTATGTGAGCAGAATGTAGTGTTGTTTCATTCAGCCTTACTTCTGCTGAGCTGTCTGCTCTCCTTGTCTCTTTAAATCAGGTTTCTCCAGCTGCATTTTTATTTCACTTGGATTCCTCTTTCGCCTTCCAGTTTTTAAATCTAAATATACCAGTGATAAAGCATTAAGGCGGATGGCATCCTTAAGGATGATTTTCACAAAGTTTTCCTGGGCTGGACTCTGCTTGATGATGTACGCAAGGGCATTTCTAGGAGAATGCTGAGAAGTTCACAGCTGTGTGGGATTTGAATTAGCGCTGATGTTTTTACAATGCTGGTGATCATGGCTCTGTGTCTATTAGGGTTTTTTTGTATTTTTTTTCCCCACTCAGTTTTATACACCTGTTGGCTGCCTGCGTATCAGGGTTTTAAGTGACGTGATGTGTGGTATTAGGCATCCAGCGCAGTGGTACCTATGTAACAGAATGGTAGGTAGCATATGGTACCTACGTAACATAAATTAAATATGCTCATTCAAAAGGACATGGCACAGTGCATATCTCTACTATTAAGGTATCTTATTTTCCAAATGAATGTTATGTGCAAGCTGCCTATTTGAAATGGTTCCTGGATTGTGCAAACTCCAACCCTGCCAAGGCTCTTTCTAGCACTTTAACAATATAAATTGTTGTGTTCCAGTGCCATCTTGGCACTGTTTAATTTAGAGTTTAGACATGGTGTAAATGATAAGCTATGGGAACTCCAACTACAATGTAGCTGATTATTTGGTTTAGACAGTGCCATTTAAATGTGTCATATAACTTATGGATGTATGGTTGGAAACCTGGAGGAGCTGTGAGGAATAGGGCTAGGATTTTCCAAAGGGAGGTTTCTGGAATTTTCACAAAAAATGAATCCATTTGAGCTTTCCACAAAAAACTTCTCTAAGGAGGAAAGGAACGCTGAAAATTTGCCCATTTGTTTTTCATTGACGGAAAATGTCTTAAAATCATATCCATCCAGTTCTGGATGCTTGTTTTTTGTGAAAAAGAAAAAGAAAAAGGAAAAAAGAAGAAAGTATCTCAAACACAAATACTGATGAATGGTTATGGGTTCAGATTAATTTCTTTCAATTTATAGGCTTCAGCAGATAATATTCATTTGTCTTTCTTTAACCAGGGAAAAATAGAATAAGATTAGTACAATAGAAAGATCCAGCTTTGCTTCCCATGTTTTGTACCAAGGGGCACAGTCAAATAGACAAGAGCAAGTCTGTTGTCAGGATGCTGTTTGCTGCATGTTTCACTCAATGTGTTGGTTGCAGCAAAAATATAACCTCTATAAAAAATCTCGGGTTATGGCATGAATGTAGGTGGGAAGTAGCAAAGTGTTTTTAGTTCCTGTCTAATTTCAGTTTTGAATTAATTCAATGTGTTCTACAATTGGTTTGGGTGCACCTAATATTAATTCAATTTATATGAATTCTTAAACTGAAATGACCTGATGACATATCCTGGCAATGTGCAGTACTGTGTGAAGGGGAATCTGGTAATTTGTTTTTCAATAAGGTGTACGTGTTGAATTAGACAACGTGTTGGATACACTAGTCTAACTTTGAATATTGAGACTTGTAGCTAGTTAGACAACAGAGCAGTATTTCAGTGAGATAAATTTAGTTTAGAAGAAAATTATTTTAGAAGACTTATGAACTAAATGCTATTTTTGAGTAATAAACGATAACATTGTACTAGTGGGATACAGATCTGGTATATGACTTTAAAAACTCAGTACAGAAGACTATTGTGAAAAACCACTGCAGTCAGTCATGTGGTTGCTAGTACAGATTGTGACAGTGATTAAACAATGACGTAGTTTGAGTTCACTGAGGAGTTAAACATAATTATAATTCTTTTTCTCTGCTGCCACTTTCTAAAGTTTACATGTGGGCATGTGCTTAACATTGCTCAATTTTTTAATAGAAGTTTTTTTTTAGCAAAAAGTATTTAAATCCTTTCACATTCCAGTGCAATATAAATTCAAGGTGAGGTCGGATGATTTAAAGTCTATTCTTTAGCTGTAAGCAAATTGCCAGTTAAGTCATGTAGCTGATATGATGACCTTTCCATGAGATAAAATGGAGTTTTTGAATTTACTTATTGTAGGTGAATATGTCTGTGGGTTAATAGTAATAGCCATACTTTGATGATCCCATTAAATCCTGTGGTAGGTACAGATCTTCCACATCCTAGAGCCTATCAGGATATCTAAATGAAGAGCTAGAAGAGAGAGAAGAGCTAACCATTTGTCTCACATGGTAGCAATCCTCATCCTAGCCTTGGGATACTGCGGTATGCTGCTGTTTCAGTCCTGCTTTAATGCAATGGCTAAAGAAGTCTGAAAAGGACTCCCTTCTCCCCATCTGATGAATGATGTGTATTAAGCTGGTCTCTGTGGAAGGAAGAGGCACGGCAGCTTCTCAGGATTCATCTTGGTGCAATAAAACAAGGCAGAAGATTGTGAGTGTTGACTGGGTTCATTTTTACTGAAGGAAAGACACTGAGTTGATGGAGTTATTAATTTGTGTTTTGTTTGGTGTCTGAAGGCAAACCACGTTATGACTACTAAGAAGCAGAAAGATCCATGAGCTCAGGTAATCTCCGGGCTTGAGAAGCAGCTACAGTGGTATGTGATGACCAATGTTAGCACACAACAATGATGTCTATGAACACATACCAAGTGTCATGTCATAAGAAGTGCATTTTTCTCAGTGCCATGCCCAAGGCCTGACCCACTGTGAGAAGTAACATGGCCACAGTGCCTACAGAAACAGCCAGATTCACCCAACTTCACTGAGAAAGAGCACCATAAATTTTGATGAGGTTAGGCACCAAGGAAGACAGCTTCCAAGGCATGTGATCCCATATCCATACAAAAGGGCTAGTGGAGAAGACATCCCAGATGATTTTTTTGACCAGCAGCAGTACAGTGGTCATTCCTGGAAACAGTGGAACAAGACGGGAGCATCCAACAGTGACATGATCTGGCTGAGCATCAGAACGAGCTCCCACACTATATTCTCTGGAAACCACAAGAGATGATAATAGTTTCTGCTGTTCTTGGCATAGCCTCAGGAAGGTAGTAGACTGAGGTGCTATGTTTTAGTCACTGAAGCTGAAAAAAGGCTAAGGCATAGATCCTTGCATGTTCCTGTGGTTCCTGAGTGCAAAAGGATCTTGAAAGGGTCTGACTGCCTTACTGAAAATATCTACCATGTGCTGTGTCCTGCTATCATGAGATTACTTTTCCTGCTCTCCTAGAGCTTTACCATTGAAGTCCACGATCACCAGCATAGCAGACATGGAAGAAACCAGGACATAGATTTCACAGTGTTATCATGTGGGAAGTCCAAAAGGCAGTAAATGAACCTTCCGAAAACAGCAATGCATCATTCCCAGACCAGCGGCCTTGTAGAGTGCTTTAGAAACAAATGCTGAAAAAGTGGTTTGAGTGGGACATAAAAACTCTGGGACTGATTACTGCAGTCGTTCCTGTTTGCAGTATAGGAAATCTCACTGACCTCCATCAACTTCTTGCCATTTCAGCAAGCATAATGACAGTCCTGTGATGCATGAAGTCTGTTGAAAGAAAATGTCGAAAATCAAGTTTTGATATCATGAAGTGTTGTTATTATGTGTGCTTCTGACAAGAGAAAAAGGATGGGACAAAAATGTTCAACACAATCAGCAGAAATATTGCAGTGTGAAATACCACTTTCCCTGGATATTGTCTCCTCCTGTTTGCCAGCCTTCCCTGCAGTCCTCCCTCCTATTTACTTAGTAAAAGCTCAGTTCCCTTTGAAAAGTGTCAGGGGAAGTTATGGAAAGAATGGACCCGTTGGATTCCTTCACAGACTGGGTGGTTAAGGAAGAAAATCCTGCAGAGCATTGATTGGATATAATTAGCACCTGTCCAAGGGAAACACATGAGAAGTCATTGTCCAAATGACATATAAGTGGAGAAAAGCTCTTTTCCCGTGAAGATAACTCATCGTTTCAGGCTTTTGTAATTCTTTTCTCAGAGACTGAAGAGGCAATTAGAATATACCTAACATACAGATATTGTCTGATAAAATGAATTCAGGCATCGAGACCCACACAGATGCAAAGGACCCTGGCCAAGACTAGACAGGACAAACCTGGTCCTGCAATGAATTTGGCTCTGATAGGGCTATATTTCAATGGGTTGCTTATCCAGCACTGTGAGTAGAGGGGTCCTTTAAGTGACTGTCAGTGCTACAGCCACTCTCAAAAGAGGTTGTTGACAGATCTTTTCTGGTTAATTCCTGCTTTTTCCTCCTCCTAAAGAAGATTGAAGTGTACCTTTGAGTGTGAAGATCTACAGATGCTTTCCAGAAGTTCATGGTCCATGATTGAAACTTGAGTGATATACATGGCCTAATTCGGCAATGTTACAAGATATTCCTGATAGTGGTCATCTGGTCAGTACAAGCTGCAGTGTGTGATGGGCCCTAACAGCTAGTCTGAGTTGTGAAGAATAAACAAGTACACAGATAGTGGAGTACAATGAATTGATAACACTAATTGTGCTGTTCTGATGGGACCTTCAGAATCCTGTGATCAAGTCAGCCTTCCATGTTGTTCCCCCTGCCCTCTCTGCCTTCATCATATTAACATATCCATACAATCTTCTTTCATAAAACTATAACCTACTTGCTTTTTCTGGTGTATGTAGTCATCCCTCTAAACCAATGCAAACCTTGAGTTTTGTGTGCCTTCTGCCCTAGCTGGAACATGACAGCTGAACCCAGCTGCTCCTAATTTGCATCAGGGCAAAACATAAGCCATGCAACTGGAAACTGTCCTCAAGAAGCATCTCAGGATGTGCATGATCCAAAACCTTGCTGAAGTCTTCATGCTAGTGGTCCCTAATCCTAGCACTGGTCCCAAGCTTCATGGTAGGATGTAAAAGTTATAGATCTCAGGGCCCCTGAAGTAACCATAAGTTGTCCAAACCCACATCTAAGAGTCCTCATATCATCTTGGTAGGTCTCACAGGAGCCTGTCACAAACGTTTAGAGTTCCGCAGCCCTTACCCTAAGAGATAGCCATAACCTACAGAGCCATCTTGGTATCAGCTCATGTAACCTCGTGGGTCTTTGAATTTGGTAATAAGTTCTGTAGCACCTGACACTCTGAAATCTTACTTTAATGTTAACTGTTGTTGTGGCCATAGACTCAAGCCTAAGCCTAGGGACATTTCCCCATCCAGGAACATTTCATAAGGCACTTGCCCATCCCCATGTTAGCTTGAAGCCTGTCCTGGATCTAGCAGCACTGATATGTGTGGTGAGCTGTGAGATTTTATGGCATTTTGGAAAACAATTGGCATGAGTGTTGTGGAGTGAGTGTGCACAGGGAGTTGGAGGGGGGGATGGGGTTAAGGATTCTCAGGGCTGATTTTTGGGAACTGAGTGGAGATCCCAGAGGACCTGTGGTTGCCACTCTGCTTCTCTCTTCCCTGGCAGAAATGCCCACTGTCTTACACTGCTGCTATGCCAGCAGCCTGCCGGCAATGCAGGCGGGAGCCTGGTGTCCACTGCACGAATGGTCTGTTGTTCCATGTCTCCCCCAGCAATGAGGGATTAAGCTGCAGCAGGGCCTTTCTCCTGCTGCCAGCTGTCTACCACAGTGTGGAAGAGGCCCCACTTAAAGCAAGCTCTGCTTTCCTGGGCTCTGCCATCACATCGGAGGGTCTGACCTAATAGCCTAGAGCGGATCCGATTACTTGCCTTAGGAATGATGCCAGCGGGGAATGATAGTACTGCAGTGTTTCTCAGGCTGCTATTGCAGCACCATTTAATAATGCTTAATGCGTGACTAGCAGCACCCCTGGTGCTTGTCCTGGTTTGTGTTGGCTCCCAGATACACTGTTAAGAGTCGCTAATTTTTCCTAAGTTTTGTCCTTAAGAGAACTGTTTTGTTTGGGGATTATTTTCTATGCTTAATGATCCACGTGAACTGACCCTGTTTTGGGTTTGATCCTCGAAGAACAGAGTACTTGAGAGTCAATCCGGCAAAGCACTTCATCACGGTCTTAACCTCAGTTGCTCAGTTCACTATTCAGTGAGACTCCTCACGTGCCTGAGGGCTGGCTTTGCAGAGCTCTGAGCACCTCAGGGCATCAAGCCCATTGCCCAGTGCTTCACCTCCCCAGCTGGCTGAGTGTGATTCTTGGCCCTGCCATGGCTCTGGGAAACAAGCCAGCCTTCCTTCTGGTTAGGCAATTGGCAAAGCTGCCAGTCTGCTCAGCTGCTGTCCCTTCCAGGAACAGGCATCTCTGGGGAAAAAGAGTGCTGAATCTTAATTCTTCTGCATTTCACTGTTAGTTTCCCCTGATTCATAATGTCATGACTGCTTGTTCTCTCTTGATGCAGGAAATTTTGGTGGCTATAACTGTGGTGACTGCAAGTTTGGCTGGACTGGCCCCGAATGCAACACGAGGAAGCCAGCAGTTGTGAGGAAGGATGTCCACTCCCTGACAGCAGAGGAGAGAGAGCAGTTCTTTGATGCTCTAGACCGTGCAAAGACAACCATTCACCCGGACTATGTAATTGCAACTCAGCACTGGAGAAGTCTGCTTGGTCCAACTGGAGAGGAACCACAAATTGCCAACTGTAGTATTTATAACTACTTTGTTTGGCTTCATTACTACTCAGTCAGAGACACACTGTTGGGTTAGTGCTTTTCTTATGCAATGGGCTCTGCAGGTAAAGGAAAGGGTGAAGAGTATCACTGCAGAACAAAGACGTATGCTTTAACACAGCTGTGAGTCTCAGTAGTAGGCTGTGGAGCAAAACAGTGGTGAGAAGCTCGTGGTCATCCATAGTCAAGGGAGATGTCCTTTGGACCTGCTGTGGTCTGGTCCCCCCACCCTGTGGCAGCTGCAGCACACCAGCTGCGCTCCTGATGTGTCTTTCATCTGGCAGGGGGGCAGTGCACAGGTTTTCACTGTTGAGTAACTGAAGTGTGGTCAGGCAGTCACTGACTTCAAAAAGATGTTTCTAGTCCACAGACAAAGTAGATGTAGTGGCAGTGGTAAAGGGGCTCTCTGCAGTGGTGAAGGCACAGACAGTGAAGGGATATTTGGGACCAGAGTGCTACTGCTTTCTGTGGTCTTCAAAAAGTCATTAAGGGTGGGATTTGCCTGAGTAACCACAGTCAGCTTTTAAAACAAACCTAGCTAAGAGGTTTGGCTATCTAACCCCATGCTTTCTCCCAAACCCAGAGTCCTAGTCTTGATTACTTTTCTAGGCAGAAATACCTATACCAGCCCCATTTCACAAAGCCTACTTCTTGTAGGAGGAGGCACTAACCAGTATGGCTTTTCTACCTGAGAGTCCTCTGTGCAAGCTGAACAACCCATGTCTATCTCCCTGCTGGAGGGTGTCTGCTACTCTGCACTGGGTTTCATTCAGTTTGGTCTCCTAACACTGTTCCATTTTACAGGGCTAAAGGAAGCAGTCTCTGGCCTAGCAAGAGCAAAGGCTCTTCAGGGGACAGGGCAGTCATATGGAAAGGGAGAGATGCAGCTTCTAGTGCTGCTGCAATAGTAAATAAATGCATATGTGGGTTGAAACTTGCAGCAGGGATAAAAAAATCCAAAAGCCTCTTACTTTTGAGTGTCTTAGTTCTTGTGTAATAGCAAAAACACAATACAAAAAATAACAAGCACAATTTGAAGAAAATTGGCAGAGGATATTGAATTCCTGTTGTCATGGTATGGAAAATGCTGAGGTTCTCGTGATAGATACATGGTGTAAGTTCTGCAGCTGAAAAAGAGAATGAGATAATATGGTACCTATTAGCAAGGAGCTAGGGTTTTAGAAAGTACAACTGCTTCTTAAAATCAAAATCCTCTAAAGTGAGAAGAAATTTCACAATATCCAACTTTTTAGGGAATGTGAAATTTCGAGAAGCACTGAAACAAATATCTGTAGAGGAGTTTGTTTCACTTTTCCCAAGTAAACGATGTACCTTCTGATGTGTATACTCTTTTCAAAGATTCAGAGCTGAAGGTCCTTGTTTAACTCCAGTCCATGCAATAAAAGAAGGTATTGTCTTTCTCTCCAGCCTTGTTTGGTGTCTAAATGCTTCTTTTGTCTCCCCTTTGTAGGTCCTGGCCGCCCCTTCACAGGTATCGATTTCTCCCATCAAGGACCTGCCTTTGTCACTTGGCATAGGTACCATTTGCTGTTGCTGGAGAGAGACCTACAGGTTAGCTGAACAGCATTTCGCTTTTCTTGCACAGCTTCTCCCTTATACTATTTGACTGTGAGCCAGCCAAGGGTAAGCTATTTCCTAGGATAGTTTCTTACCCAAACTCCCAGAAGCATTTGCTCACTGATCCGTTTTTTTTTTGTTTCAAGTGAAATTAGGGCTTTCAGGATACGGAAGACTGAAGAGTTTCTCACTGTGAACAATGACGTGAAGGTTATCATGGAGATTTTTTCCCTTTATCTCCAGAACAGAGGATAGAAGATGTGAAATAACTGTATATATTACTAAAATCAAAGCAACACCTCATGTACAACTTTGTAACAAATATTGTCTGCTGATGTTGGAGATGCCATTCCAGCGAAACATCTCTAAATGTCACTACTCCTTTTAAATGTGCCATACTGCACAATTAATACATACATATTTAGCAATAACATATTTTAAAGAAATATATGTTATCATGTCCAACAGTCAGTTACAGAAGCATTGACTCATTTCCATTGGCATGACATATCTTGGCAATGTTACTATATTTTAGCCTTGCAGATCTCTAATGAAAACGGTTGCTATCAAAATAGCTGCAGGACCTTGTTTGTGTGAAATGATATCTAACAAGCAAGCACAAGCAAATTCTCTGTACTGCCCTATTAATACAGGTTCAGATTCCTCCCCAGGGCTAGCCTTTCTGGAATGAAAGCCAACCACATGCACAATTTTACCCATTACCCACTTACATCACTCAGAAAGCCTCTTAGTTGCTTAAGGCTCAATTCATCTTTGCTCCTACTCTCCTGCCTGATCTCTGAATCGGCAGAAAGCCTAACACGGCCAAAAGAAGTGCAGTCCCACAGCAAGGAAACTAGTGACAATGTCTTTGCTTAGACTGACTTAATACCCAGATCTTTTGAAAGAAGTTGGAGCAGCACTGTGAAACGCATGTAGTTGAAATGCAGAATGAAAAGCAGAATATCCAGTGATATACCCAGTGAATACCCAGTGAAACATCTTGAAGGAGTCCCTTTCTTTCTCTTGCCTTTGAAGGTAATTTCCTGCTAACAAGTTTCTGTCCATTGCAGCGACTGATGGGCAATGACTCCTTTGCACTGCCCTACTGGAACTTTGCCACGGGTAGAAACGAGTGTGACATTTGCACGGACCAGTTCTTTGGAGCATCACGGCCAGATGACCCGGGGCTGATCAACCTGAGCTCCAGGTTCTCCCGTTGGCAAGTAGTTTGTAACAGGTATGAGAATATCTAGGGCAAGCTTGCATACTGACCAAACCTTGCATTCATTCATTCAGGGTTCACATGCGGGCTGCTCTCAGTGTAAGTGAGCTGCAGGAAAAGAGCCAAGGTGTCTTACTGTTATAGTTTAAAACCTTAGAATTCCTTCCAACAAGTTGGGAGCCAACGCCCGGGTACGGATAGATAGGTTTAAC